>CM054935.1:618963-845851 GCA_029168755.2 Tillandsia fasciculata | reverse complement strand
CGACGAAGGGCACGAACAACCTTCTCATCTCCCTCGTCGGCACAACGTCGGTAACGCCGTCGATCGTGTAGTCGTCGACTTGGCCACGACGAAGACGCGCCCCTCCGGTGCAGTCGATCTCCATTCGGCCGTTCTCGTCGGCCACGAGCTTCCTGCCAGCGGATAATAGATAGCGAGCGGTCTTGGCGAGAGCCACCTTCAGCGTTCGACGGAGAAGAAGGTGGAGTCACCGTTCGACCGATATACGTGAAGGGTCGGCACGTGTCCCCTGACGGCCACTATGTCGAGGTTGGAAGAGCCCTAGTTGTGTTTTGGGCCGCCTCACTCGGCACAACCATGCAAGTTTGCAAGTATCTCCACCATCTCATCTCTTCTCTCTCTCTCTCTCTCGCTCTCTCTCTCTCTCTCTCTCGTGTTCATATTCTCTTTGTTGCCCTGCTCATCTTGTTTATATGATACTGGCCAGTAGATCTATCAATAATTGATTAGTCCTTGCTCAGAAAGTATTCCATCTATATAGTATTTTTGCACGTCGAGTGCTTGGGTTGTACGCAAATTTGAACCGCTATGTGTCAATTTAAAATAAGGATTTAAGTGCCGTGGCACGGGTCGTACCGAAAAGTTGCCGGCACGGTACGGTACGGTGCGTGTCGAGCCGTGCCGATGAGTGCCGGTTACAAAAAATACATACGTGCCGACACATATGGCATTATATATTTAATTTCTTTAGAATCACAATAAATTTTTTAATTATTTATTATGTATCTTTATCAAATATTTTGAACTTTATCAAGAAATTCCTTAGTAATTTAAAAAAAAAAGGTTGTGAATGTGTCATCGGGACGGAGCTGTATCAGTGCGGTATCTTGTTGACACGGTACGGTACGGTAGATGATACGCCCCGTGCCGATGGATACTTAAAACCTTGATTTAAAATAGCAAGAGTTAGAGAATTGATATTGACAATTAACTTGCAGATATAATAAGATTTCAAATTAACTTTAACTGGGCCCTCAACAGTATACTATTTTGTACTGGAATGCATACATCAAAAATGATGTCCGCAATTTGAATGAGAATGAGATAGATTGTTTACAATTAGTCATCGAGGTATTAGTGGAGTGGGCTCAAGAACTAGATGATGGTTATATAGATTTTTAAGTTCGAACCTAGTTTATTCATATCTACAGTTAAATTTAAATTACATATTTTCTCACTAGACAATACTGATAATGCCAAATTTTATTACAAATTAATATAATAGATTTATTTTAGTCTGCAATAAATAGAAATCTGAAATGGTCCCTTAAAACATAAATCTAAAATAATGGACAAAAAAGGTAGCATGCCTTTTCTTTTTCTCTCAATAAAAATAATAATAGACTTAAGGTGGTGATTATTAATTTTCTAAATCTTTTAGTTTATTGGATTTTTATTTTTTTTAAAAAAAAAATATTTAGCTTCCTAATGATCACTCCAAATGTTATTCCCAATATATATATAGCTATATATATTATATATATAAGATATATTATATTATATAGTGCCGGCAACTATATATCGACAGCATACAAAAATTTGTGGATGCTATTAAGTTTTTCCTTTCGTTAGATCTCCTTTTTTAATTATTTTTATTTTTTAGAATGCATACTATTTTCAACCACCGACTAAATTTTAGAATATATATATATATATATATATATATGATATATATATATTTTATATATAATATATAATATATATATATATATATATAATAATTCCTCGGGAGTCTGATTATGATGTTTTTTAAAAGCACCAAGTACTCCGTAATATCACTTTTTAACTGTTTGATCTATCACTATTGATCCAATTTGCATTTCTTAAATTAGTTTCCTCCCCACTAAAAACGAACTAAGTAATAAAAAATTGCTATATTTTAATCTTATAAATCTATATCTAAAATCAAAAATTTATGAACATTAATACCACTAAAAACGAACTAAAAAATGAGAAAATTGCTATATTTAATCTTATAAACTATATCTAAAAATCAAAATTTATGAATATTAATAGCTTGATGCTTAATTTCTCTAACAAGTTACTGTAACATTAGTATGATATTAGATATCATGTGAAAAGATGTTATTTAGATGCCGATCTATATTGGCATTATAGCCTACAGCTTCGTGGGCAAAGATATAATATATTATATTGTACACAAGAATCAGGGGTATATATATATATATTGTACCAAGATTCACGGGGTATATATATATATATAGAGAGAGAGAGGAGAGAGAGAGGAGAGAAAAGAGAGAACTAAGTTTTTATGCTTTTAAAAAATCACAATTATTGGTGGTTTTTATAGTTTTTACCATTGAATGAAAAAATGTGTGGTGGTTAGAATGATAGTAAGTCTCTTGAATTAAGTTAGTGGTTGTGAAATAGAATGATTTAAAAGATAAATTAATTAAAAGGGTGAATCTACACGGTAGAAAATATACCAGCACCAATTACTTGTACTTTACAAACATATAGTCGAACTATATATATATATATAGTATATATATATATATATATATTATATATATATATAGATAGAGAGAGAGAAGGCAGAGAGAGAGAGAGAGAGAGAGACCCCCCATGGTAATAATAATAATAATAACTAAAAAGTAAAAAGATACATAAATAATAACTAAAAAGTAAATAAATATAAAAGAGAATTGCATCGTCCTCCATCACATAAAAATAATAAAGTTCATAAAAAAAAAAAAACAAAAACAATACATCTTTATATACAAAATATATAAATTTTATATTTTTTATACTACTAAAAATTTCAAAATATTTTACATTCTAAAATAAGAAAGTGTAAATTTATATATTCTTTATAATATACATATAATATATATTTTTAAAAAAAATAAAAATATTCATAATGATTAATTTGGGCTTGGTAATTTCAAAATAACTTTTAAAATTTTGAATAATTAAAAAACAATAAACAAGTACTTTTTTTTATGAAATGAACATTTCATTTTCACCCATACATTATTTACTTGGATATCTATTGCTTTCAAATATATAACCTAAATATATGTATCAACCATGATGGAGACGCAAATCTATACTAAATATACGTATGCATGATGGAAACGCCGAGATTAGCATTAGGAATCAACACTCATCTTTTATTTTTTTTATGAAAATTTATTTTTCATAATTTCATGTAATCTACATCATACACTTAATTTATTCTGAGATGAATATTTATTCACTCATTACTTTGAAATGATGAATAAAATTTATTTTATTCTAAATAATAAAAAAATAATAAAATATATTTTATTTAAAATGTATATCGATCTAGTAATTTTCTATTTAAATAGTGCCTCGCATTTGAGGTGTTTTGGTGGGCAAAGCAGCATAGTTTTCAAGCCTAAAAATCTAGTCGGGTCTGGCGGCTGCTGCATGCTGGTGCTGGGTCTCCTTTCCACTTCTCAATTTAAAGGCTGGCTGCTGCATAGAAAATGACTCCTCGTTCGTTTCTAAACGTAAGCACCCTAATTTTCTTCTTCTCCTTCAAAAAAAATCTGTATCAAAATATTTTCTTAATACCATTTAAATATTATTTTAACAATTTATTATAATTGGGATAGTTTGATCGATATATCTTATGATTTGACCGCGTTAGAATTATGAATGTGAGTAAATCTGAATCGATAGATATTATAATAAATAATAAGTGGAGAACTAAAAATAAAAAAAAATTATAATACGTGTTAAATTTGTTTTGATTTACTAAAAAGTAAGATGAAAAATAGAAAAAAAAATTTAAAAAAAAAATTTGTCTATAGTGAGAACAAGCATATAAAATAAAGTCAATTCATCCTGATCTGTCAAGAAAACGAAATAAAGATGGATTGGAATTAACCTTCTACTCTTGTATCCTAGTATTCCCACTTGCATTTTTGGTGAGAATCTTAAATATTTGTTTTAATTTAAAAAAGTTTTGCTCGATTTTCAACGCAATATTAAACATCAGATTTAGAAATCAAAATTTAATGAGGTTATCCTCTGTTCCTAACGTAGGTAAAAATGTAAATGCTAACTGTACATCTAATTTTGGATGTACATCTTACACCCCACCTATTTTATGGTGGAGTGAATTCCATCCATCATTTCGAAGTGATGGGTAAAGAAGCACCCACCCTTGGATGGGTGGGGTGTAGGATCTACACCTAATTTTGGATGTAGAGATAACAGAGCTCAGGCAAAAAACTTAATAATTAATATTCAAAATTTTAAATTTAAAACTTAGTTAATTTATATTATTTTTGTTGAATTTATTTTTAAAAATATTTAACAATAAACAAAACGAATAACATACTATATACTTTCAAATAAATAAATAAATAAATAAGATTGTACCTAGGGCTGGTAATCCAGCTCGTTGTTCGCAAGCGAACTTGTGTTCGGCTCGAAATGAGCTCGAGATTGACTCGCTCGTTTAGTAAATAAGCTGACATGAGTCGAATTTTTTCAGCTCGTTTAATAACGAGTCGAACAGAACTGGGGTCAGCTCGCTCGTGTTCGGCTTGATATAGCTCAAATTATATATATATATATATATATATATATATATATATATATATATATATATATATGATATATATATATATTATTTTATTATTATTATTATTATTATTATTTGATTTAGGCTATCAAATTTTTGTAATTTTAATTTTTTTAATTTTTTTTCAGCTTTACACCTAATAGAATGAAAATCAAACATATTATTCGTGAGTCGAATTTTTCAGCTCATATTTTTAACGAGCCAGCTCGTGTTCGGCTCGTTTATTAAACGAGTCGAATAGGAGCCGATTCCATCTCGCTCGTGTTTGGCTACCATAAACTCCTTATCCAAGTTTTTTTATTATTAATAAAAACAAAAAAAAAAAAATAAAAAAACAACTAGCGCTCCAGAACTTTGGAGCTCAGCAAATAATTACATTTTGGACCAAAGCTCGGCAAACATATCATGTAATCTTGGGCCCACTTTTGTCGGGCTTCCTATTAATGCAGAACGAAATATATTTTGCATTTAGGTACCGTTTAGTTCGAAAACAAAATTTAAAATAAAATTTTATTTTTTTTAAAAAAAAAAATATTTAGAAAAAAAAAAGAGAGGGATAAAAGAATAATCCTCTTTTATTTCAAACACAAAATAAAGGAGGAACTATTGTTTCCCCCTTAACGGATACCAGCCCATTAAGGAGGGAACAATAGTTATCCGTTAAAGTAGGGAACAATAATTTTTTCCGGGAAAACCTTATTCGCACCAATTTTTTTATTTTTCAAAAATTTAAATTAAAAATTTTTAAAATTTTAAGATTTATACAATTTTAAATTTTTAATTTTTTTGATTTTATAAAATTTAAAATTTTAACTTTAATTTTTAATAAATTTTAAAATTTATCAATTTTAAAATTTTAAAATTTATACAAAATTTTTAAATTTTTTAAATTTTTTATAAATTTTTTTTAAATTTATACAAATTTAAAAATAAAAATTTTGTATTTTCTTTTACATATTTTTCAAGACAATTAAAATTTAAATTTTTTGTAATTTATAAATTATTAAATTTTATAATTTACATAATTTAATTTTAATAAATTTTTAAAATTTTAACTTTAATTTTTAATAAATTAAAAAATTTATAAATTTTAAAAATGTATTAATTTTAAAATTTATACAAATTTTTATATACTAATTTTTAAATTTTTAAAAATTTATAAATTTATAAAAAATTTAAATATTTTACTATTTTAATCTAACTGTCCAAACACAAAATTATAAAATTTTCTTATTTTCAGGAATAATCTAACTTTTTTATTTAAACACATTATTGATTTAATCCTACTTGTTTATGAATTTATATCTATCTTTAAAATAAACAGTTTTAATTTATACCTAAACGGTTTAGAACTTTAAATCTTAAACCCGTTTGGTTCAGGAACAATGTCTGAAATAAAGTTTTGCTCCTACCTTATTCTCCAAACACATTTGGTTTGGACGGAAACAATAATTTGCGTCTCTCTATAATAAATTGGTATAAAATTAGAATTTCAGCATTTTTTCTGAAATAAGTTTGTTCTCACTTAAGAAAAAGTTTAATTAAAATAAATATAATTTTAATTATTATATTAACTTTTCATTAAATTAATACTAATTATTTAACTATTAGATAATTAACTAATTAATTTATTAAATTTATTTATTATAATACTCATTATTGTTAATTATTTTATCAATTAATATTTAGAATTATCTACCAATAATTAATTAAATAAATTATATTTTTATTTAATTAATATTTTTATATTAATCACTTAGATAGAATATTATTATTTTAAAATTATAATTTATCTTATTTTTAAGATTTCAACCTAACTATCTAAACACTATTTTTTTTTTTAAATAATTTAATTTTTATTTAAATATAAAATTAATTTTATTGATGTTTATTTTTAATTTATATTTATCAGAATAAAACAGTTCTAAGTTATATCTGAACTAAACAACATAAGAATTAATAAAAGTTTTAGAATAATAAAAGTTCACATGTATTTAAAAAATTAATTCTCAATTATTATATGTCCTTTTCTTATTTTTTAATCCTTAATCTCTCTTCATAAATTTCCGGGGCACGTTCGGTGAACTAACTGAGCATGGCGCTAATATTTAATTATTCTTGTAAAAAACGCATTATAGTGCAATAATTAGATGTTGATTAGAGTTTAATACCTATTATTATATATATAAGATTAAGGATAAATTATAAAAAGCCTTAATATTGCACTTTAGTCCCCCACTTACATCAATTAATTACTAGACTGTACTTTCTAATCATTTCAAATAAAATGAAAAAATTTAAAAAGTTGGCGAATTATACTGTAAAATTTTACTAAAATGAGTTGACATATCTTATTATTCCACGTCTCAACATATATTTAACTTCGAAATCAAAAAATATATAAAAATTTTAGATAAAGGAGATATCTTATTTTGCTTATATTAAAAATAATAGTTTATTGAGTAATTTATTCAATTTATATAATTTTATAACATTACTTATAAATAAGTTTATCTATGAATTTATTTTTTAAAAATTTTATAGATGAATATGACTATTATCCCGAATAGCTAAGATCTATTTGAAATAATAGTAAAGAGGAATTGATATATATTTTTTTGGGGGTAATTCAAACAAGCCCTAGAGTGCAAGGTGCTTTTCTTCCTGTAATTTTTTATGTAGGGGAACTATGGAGGCCTGGTTGGGTTTGGAAATAGCAAACATTAGGGTAATTTTTTTTTATTTTTAAAATAACTTACTATTTAGAAATAGGCATGAATAAAAGTAAAATTATATTTAGTTTGTAATATTGTCATTTTCATAAATAATTAAAATTGTGTTTTGTTAATTTTATGAAATAGTAAAAAATAATGAAAAAAAAAGCGATGATTGAATTTAATATAAAATCTAATTTTATAAAAATAATTTACTATAAAAATATCTATTATAGTATTTAATAAAAATAATTTATTATAAAAATAAATATTTTTTTCAAATTCTACTTAAATTTATATTTAATAAAAATAATTTATTACAATATTTAAGTATAATTAATTCTAATATTTAAGTACAAATAATATGTATTAATATAGTATAATTAATAATTTTTATAATAAAAATAATTTATTATAATATGTAATATATTATGTTTGCATAATTTACTTTAATTTAATTTATAAGCTTAATAAAATTTGAAATTTAATTTTGAAATAGTATCAAAGCTATTTTAGAATAATCGAATATAACAAGATTTGATAGAGACAATGCGAAAAATATTTCCATCAAAAATTAGAGAATAGCAGAAACAATTTTTGTTACTCCAATTCTATAAGCAAAGGATGGACATCAAATTACTGATTGTAATTTTTTCAAACATTCTTAGTGGATAAGTGACATGACTATATTGAAAATTAATATATTATATCGAAATTAAATTGTTGTATAATATATTTAATTATAACAGTTTATGCTATTGTGATAATACGAATTATATTATTTTATTATTATTTATTATCATAAAATTTATAATAACGATTTACAATCAATTGTTTTTTTTAAAAAAAGTTATTAATTAATTTGCAAGGATTTGCTAATTGTGTGGGTTTACGTGGCAGTGTCATTTTATTTTGTTGGTTCGGGTTATTATTTGAAACCCGAAAATTGGACCAAGCTAATCACAACTGTACCCGCTAACTCTTGTCTCGTGATCAAAAAAAAAAAAAAATATGATATGAAATATAATATATAGAAAATTTATGTATTTCCTCTCTTTTGGTAAAATTATGAAGTGCAACATGTTGCGATTTACATAAACAAATAAGCAAAATATAAATAATTTCGCAGGTAAAGTATTCTATATATATATATATACTACCAGATTATAAATAGTAAAATTTGTAAGAAGTAAAAATCACACTGCTCACTTATAATCATATTATTAAAAATATTCATGCAATATAATTATTAAGAAAAATATGTTTGGACAAATTCAAACAGCGCCTTAATTAATCCATCGAACATAAATGTACTATAATGAAGAGGGACGCTGTGAAAATTGTTTCTTATTGATCTCATCATAAAATAGCTGCTTAAATCTTTCCATGCTATCTAGTTTCGAGTGTTAGTGTCAATTCGACCCCTCCATCCTTTCTAGGGCTTCTTGCAAGATATCCATGTCCACTGCCGGAGAAATGCGGCCGCGAGATGTAGATCGGCTCCCCCCACCCGAAGTCTCCGGCGTACAACTGGAGGTTGAGCCAGCTTACGATGCGCAGGTCGGTGCGCGGGAGCTTGCCGCTGCTGGTCGGCAAGCGCCTAATGCTCGTAACTTCTACGTAGTCGATGATCGATCTCACGTATTCGTCCCCTACGTTGTTGAGCACTCTTTCAATGTGCTCTGAACCATGTCTAATAGAGTTCGATATAAGCTCTCCAACTTTGTGTACTCACAGATATGCGCACCGCTGCGTTACCCAAGTAATGCGGCGGTAGCGGTGCTTCAGGCGGCCTCGCACGTCGATGATCGTGTGGAGGCGTGTCTCTTGCTCGGCAAAAGCCCGCGTGCGATGCACGCGCACCGCCATATGTGTGTGACGATGGCTTGGAATGTGGATACAGCGGCGGGAGGGGTCCGTTCACCGCTGTAGCGTAGCTTCAGGGATTGGATCTGGGCCTTTGGAGAGCTCGAAGAACGCGACGACGAACGGCGCCGCGGTAGCATTGTTCTTGTCACTACTGGAGGAGGAGATCGGAGAGTATTCCGGTGGTCGAAGGTGACCTTCGGAGTCGGGCGAGCCCGGAGGAGGTTGCGGTCGAGAAAGAGAGAAACCGGCTGCTTACCGTTACATGTCGAGCGATGTCAGACATCGTCTTGATAAACTCGAAAAAGCAGCGGCCGTCGGCGACTGCATGGTGCATTGCCGTGCCTAAGATCATGCCGCCGCATCTCAAGAACGTCATCTGTTTATACATTGATTCACATCCTTAGAGAAATGCTAAATTTACGACAATCCAAAAAGCCGCAACACTTAATTCTAGAGTTTGGATATTTATTTATGATTTTTCTTACGCTAGGAACAGATAATTTGTATAAAAAATTTATCCATTTTATCTTTATATAAATATAAATTATTTTTTAAATTTTTTTTAATTAAATGTAAATTTTTAAATCAAAATAATTCTATTTTATTTTTTTCTCTCTCTCTCTCTCTCTCTTTCTCGTTTTCAATTTGGTAGGTATTGAAAAAAAATTAAAATTGTATTTTAATTATTTTAGTCAAGACCATTAATGCTATCTACTATTTTATTCTATAGGATTGTTTGGTTGATATAAGCAAATATATAATAATTACAGCTAGAGATTCATGCAATTAAAATTTCAATTTCAATTTATTATAATTATATATTTTTTTATTTGACTAGGCATTGTAATTAAATAATTTATTAGATTGTGTCTATTTAAATTTGCTTATTAAAATCTAATTAAATACAATTCTAAAATAATATAAAAAAGGTCTAACAATAAAAAATGGAACTAATTGGGAACTAAAATTTCTGTCGAAATATCTAATCAAAAATTATAATTATAAATTTATCGTGTCTTTAAAACTTTGCTCCCCAAAAAAAAAAAAAAAAAAAAAAAAAAAAAAAAAAAAAAAAAAACTCTGCTTGTTAATAATAAAAACAGGTGACAGTGTTTGATTCTTGGAAGAAAAAAAAAAAAATTGGACCTTGTGAGTGTCCTATTTTTTTTTTTTTTTTTGTTAATCTAGCCTTATCAAGAGTTTGTAGGCCATAGTAACACTGTCCTTTATCGTTGACTAAGTACTTCTAAGCAATCCAGTAGAAATCCATGTATATGAGCTTGGAAATATAACTTACTTAAAAAAACTCATTAAATATAAAAATTTGAAGTTTAATCATTCGATAGCGGAGTATTAACATGTCGACTCAATAATTAAACTCGTACCTGAATCACAACACAGTGCACGGCAGTTTCCTGGGACTGGACGGCGGGCACAAACAGCCTCCTCATCTCGTCCGTGGGCACGACGCCGTCCACGTCGTCAGCGGCATACTCATCGGATCTGGCGGCGACGAAGAGCGCGCCGTCTCCGGTGCAATCGGCCTCTATCCGGCCGTTCTCGTCGACCGCGAGCTTCCCAGCGAACGGATAGTAGATAGCGAGCGCCTTGGCGAGAGCAGCCTTGACAGTGTCGACGGCGAAGGCAGGGGGGACGCCGGTGCGCCGGTACACGTAGAGCACCGGCGTGTGTCCCCTCACGGCTACTATGTCGAGGTTGGAGAGCCATAGTTTGTGTTTTGGGGTCTCCTCGCTCGGCATAACCATGCAAGATTCAAGTATCTCCACCATCCTCTCTCTCTTCTCTCTCTCTCTCTCTCTCTCTCTCTCTCACTGTCTCTCTCTCTCATCATTTATAGAAACCAATATATTATTAAAGAGGCAAAAGTATTAATATTAATTACTGGATGGTGGTCCTAGACTGTGAAAGAGAAATACTACCAACCGAATATATATATATAATATATATATCTATATATATATATATATATATATATATATATATATATATTATATATAGAGAGAGAGAGAAGTCCGGCTAGAATATTATCGATAGCAACCAAACAATTGGTGCTATCAAATTTTCTGCCGGTTGGATGAAAAGATATACGGTTAGATTATAAATTTCCCCTAACATTTTTACTATTCAACCAACCACCTAGTAAATCCTACGGACCACTATCATCTTAACATATATTTTTAATCCAAAGGCTAAAAACTTGATAGCACCAATGACTTGGTGCTATCGATAGTATTCTAGCCTAATTATATATATATATATATAATATATATATATATATAATATATATATATAAATTAAGTTTATTTTTTTTAACAGTATCAAATTATTATTATTTATAAATTTAATTCTTAAGATGACAAAAAAAATGGATTAGAATATAATACATTTATTGAGTTTAATGAAGTGGTTATAAATTATAATTACCAAATACTTTATACTTTTACAAGTTAATATCTACACGCAACTCTCTCTCTCTCTCTCTCTCTCTCTCTCTATATATATTATATGATGAGAGAGAGAGAGTCCGGCTGGAATACTATAGATAGTATCAAGTAATTGGGTACTATTAAGTTTTTAGTCCTTGGAGAAAGATATGTGATTGGATTATAGTGGTCTCCTATAATTTTTTACTACTCAACCACTACCTAGTAAACCTAGAGGACCATGAAATAGTATAATCTAAGAGTTGAAATTGATCAAACGACATTAAATCTAACGAAAAAAATTATAATTACCAAATACTTTATATTTTTACAAGTATAATCTTACACGCACTCTCTCTCTCCTCTCACCCATCTCTCTCACTCTCTCTCTCTCCTCTCTCTCCACTCTCTCTCTATCTCTCTATTATATATATATCTATATATAATATATATATATAGTATAGCTTATAATTTACAAAACTATAAAACCTAATTATGTATATAAATTTATTATTATTAAATTTGTATTAAGATTCGTATTATTATTATTATTATAAAATATATATATATATATATATATATATATATATATATTATATATGAGAGAGAGAGAGAGAGTCCGGCTGGTACACTATAGATATATAGTATCAAGTAATTGGTACTATTAAGTTTTTAGTCCTTGGATGAAAAGATATGTGATTGAGATTATAGTGGTCCCCTATAATTTTTACTACTTAACCAACTACCTAGTAAACTCTAGAGGACCATGAAATAGTATAATCTAAGAGTTGAAATTGATCAAACGATTAAATCTAACGAAAAAAAATTATAATTACCAAATACTTTATACTTTTACAAGTATAATATCTACACGCGCTCTCTCTCTCTCTCTCTCTCTCTATATATATATAGTATAGCATATAATTTACAAAACTATAAAACCTAATTATGTATATAAATTTATTATTATTAAATTTGTATTAAGATTCGTATTATTATTATTATTATAAAATATATATATTCCAAAAACTAAAAAATTGATAGCACCAATTGCATGCTTGATACTATCAACAGTATTCAAGCCTAATTATATATATATATATATATATATATATATATATATATATATATGTTCGGCTGTTATTTTATCGATAGCAACAAGTATTTAGTATTATCAATTTTTTTACCGTTAAATTTATTTTTTAAAACATTTTCACTTTTTAAATCATACTATTTTTTTCACCCACCTACTAAACTCTATAATGCCACTATCATCCTAATAACATTTTTTTTCATCCAAAAATGTTATTGTAATGAAATGACAAGGCATGTAAAATAATACCAAGGAGGACCACAAAAGATTTTGAAATATGACAACTGTAATTAGTGCCTCAAATGATGCATGCACACATCCTCTATTCTAAGCAGATGTTTGGCCAACTTTTTAAACCAAATTTCTGAAATTTAGTGTTTGGGAATATTATTTTTAAAATTTAATTTTAATTTTTAAAATATATTTTTTAAATCAGAAGCAGTTAAAATTTTTTATTTAAATTTTGATTTTAAATTTCAAATTTTATATTATAAATTTGTTAAATTCAAAATTTAAAATTTAAAATTTAAAATTTAATTTTTTTTAAAAAAATTAAATTTCAAATTTTAAATTGAAATGTAAATTTATATTTAAAAATTAAAATTTTAAATTTTAAATTTTAATTTAATATTTTAAATTTTTGTGCAAATTTAAAATTTAAAATTATTTTAAAATAAAATTTAGTAAAAAAATTTATATATGAATAGTAAATTTTTTTTGCTAAACCGTTTTATAAAATCCATTTAAAAATTTTATTTTTTATATAAACTCAGCCAAACGTTGTACAATTTTTGACCAAAATTAATTTTTTAAATCAAAATTAATTTTATAAAAATTAGTTTTCAGAATATAGGCCAAACGGGTCATAAGGAGAAGCATACTTTTTTCTTTTTTTGTTTATGTGTGTGTGTGTGTTTTTGTAGGCTATATTTTGATAAAAAAAAAAAAAAAAAGGCAATGAAGGCTATTTTTTGAGGATTAGATTATACATATGAATTAAATAAAAAAATAATGAGAAAAAAGGAAGTCATAAAGGATGGCTGAGATGGAAATTTTACTGTGCAAGTTGTTAACACAATTTAATTACCTACACTTGACACAAACTTAATATACATAAATCTTTCATTCCTCTTTGTTATATGAAAAAAAAAACTAAGTGTACACCTCATTTGATGTGTACATCTTACATCTCATCTATTTTAGGGTGGGTTGAATTCTACTCGTAATTTCAAAATAACGAGTGGATAAATATCCATCCTAGGATGGGCTAGGTGTAGAATGTACATGTAGCATAGCTCATATATAGTTCTTTCCGGCTACGTTTGGTTTAGTTATAAGTTAAAACTATTTATTTTAAAAATAAATATAAGTTCAAAAATAAGTAGAAACAAAATAATTTTACATTTAGATAAAATTAGGCTGTTCTCGAGAATAAAAAAACTAATATTTGAATAGTTAATTAGAATAGTAAAAATAAAAATAATTATAATTTTAAAATAATAATATTTTATATATAATTAATCAATATAAAAATATTAATTAAATAGTAATTTAATTAATTTATTTAATTATTATTATTAGATATTTCTAAATATGAAAGGAGAGTTGTTGCTATTGTTAGGTGATGAATTTCTGTCTTTGGAGCTTGAGGGCACCAATTATTTTCTAGGATTATTTGATTATGTTTTGTTGGATTGAGTTGCTCCAATTAATACTCAGCCAGTCCTTGTTCCGTTCCTCTTACCTTTTATTTTCATTACTTGTATGTTAATATATATATATATATATATATATATTAATATATATATATATATATATATATATATATATATATATATATATATATGGGATAATTGCCTGTGTACCCCTGAAATATGAAGAAATATCTGATTTACCCCTCTTATTTTTTTCTTCCAATATACCCCTCATACGTTCCACCGTTATTAAAAATGCCCCTACCGTTTCCTTTGTTAAGTAACTAGGGTTAAACTAGAGTTAAATAATAATCGGAGTTGAAAACTATCAGATATACCTATTTTGCTCCGGTTAGGTTAGGGTTTAGGATTTAGGATTTTTTAGGGTTTTAGGGTTAGGGTTTAGGGTTTTAGGGCTTAGGGTTTAGGGTTTTTTAGGGTTCTAGGGTTTAGGGTTTTAGGGTTTAGGGTTTAGAATTTTTAGGGTTTTAGGGTTTAGGGTTTAGGGTTTTGGGTTTAAGGTTTAGGGTTTTAAGGTTTAGGGGTTTAGGGTTTTAGGGTTTAGGGTTTAGGGTATATTTGAAAGGGCAAAATAGTAATTACACACAGATAACGGCAGTTTCAAACGGTACACTAACAGAGTTTAACTTTAGGGGTATTTTGGAAAGAAATTGGAACGTAAGAAGGGTAGTTTTAATATTAGCCTTCTAAGAGGGGTAAATTTGAAAACAGGAAAATTTTTAGGGGTACGTAGGAAATTGCCCCTATATATATTGTTGATTTTCTTATTGGTTTTGGGTCGTCTACGATGGGCAAATCTGATTCGATCCATTAGAAGGTGGTTTCTAAACTTCATGTAGTGGTAAAAATCACCTCCACAACACCAAGTTGATAAAAAGAAAACAACAAAAAGAAAAAAAAAAAAATTTGAACAAGTTTCTCATGAGTCTTTCTTTTCATCAATGAGAAAGAGAATTACTCTTTCTTAGATTTTAGAGTATTTGACATTTGAATTGTGGAAGTAAGTATAATTTTCATTTTGTAATTTTGCATTTGATCTGTTGGAGCAAGTGATTTAAGAATTACGATCAAGATATATATATATATATATATATATATATATATAATATATATAGATGAGAGAGAGAGAGAGAGACGAGAGAGAGAGAGAGAGAGAGAGTCCGGGTGGAATACTATCGATAGTACCAAGCAATTGGTGCTATCAAGTTTCCAGTCGTTCGATGAAAGAATGTGCGGTTGGAATTATAATGATTCCCTAAAATTTTTACTATTCAACCAACCACCCACTAAACCTTAGGGAATCACTATCATCGTAATCATATATTTCTTAATCCAATAATTAAAAAATTAATAACACCAATTATATATATATATATATATATATATATATATATATATATATATATATATATATATATATATATGGGCAATTGCCTATATACCCCTATTAAGTTCCCAACTTTCATATTTACCCCTTAAAAAATCTGCTCTCTAATATACCCTTCTAAAAACCCAAATTCTTTCTGATATACCCTCAAAATAGGGATATATCAGAAAAAATGTGGAAAGTATTAGGGATATATTTGAAAGAAAAAAATAAAAAGGGTAAATCAGATATTTTATCATATTTCAGGGGTACACAGGCAATTATCCCATATATATATATATATATATATATATATATATATATATATATATATATATATAACATCATTCAGCTGCATGGGCCCAAACAAGTACATGGAGACATTATTACTAGCTAGGATTAATTTTGGACCAATCTTTGATTATGATTCGGATCAAAATGCCATTCCCGGGCCTACTTAATTCCTAACTATGAGCAAACTATGCTTTAGTTTCTAAATTTTTACTTATTATACTAAAAATTTTAAATATGAAGTAATTAGATTTCAAGCGTAAGACTTCGTGTACCAGCAATCAAACTTTTAGCCAACTATGCTACGTACAATCAGTTATGACTTTTTGATTAGTGTAACCACCATTTACTAGAAAAATATTATGTCTATACTAAAAATAGAATGTAATTAGGATTTAATTTAATAAATAGTTACTAAAAATGGAGTTAAATTCTAATTAAATTAGACTAGATATGATTTAATTGGATAGATTTGAATATGTAAATCCTATTTAAACTCTATACATTGGAACTTGGTGTATTATATATGATTAATAAGTCATGATGTAAATAGTCATCATGAAGGGCTGGCACGGCCCACATTTGTGGCCGAAACTGGCGAGAGGTCAACCTAGTCCGGCTAGGCTTCAAATCCAGCCGGACGAGCTACCAAGCTTCCGTCTCAGCACGGCCCTTCGACCCGAATGGCATGGGCCATGTTAGGCCCGGCCTGCCCTTTAAAATTTTTAATTTTAATTTTTTTAAAAAATATTATATTGCCACATGGAGAACTTTTATTTTTTATCTAAAATTTCAAAAAAAAAAAAAAATTAATTGCAGAATCTAAGGCTAGGTATTCCGAATTAAGAATTTTAATTTATATGTCTCTCAAATTACTCAACGATGTGCTTAATTAAGTTAATTATGTAAGAATAAACTGCCACCACTACAATAAAACTATACTATAGCGACACTTTTAAGTGCTGCTAAAAATTAAAAAAAATACTGCTGAAAAAAATACCGACACTTGTCATTAGTGTCGCTATATGTGCCGTCGCTAGGGTGTATAGCGACACATTACTATAATGTGTCCCAAAAATGTGTCCCTATAACCTAATTTTGAATATAAATGGACTATAAATGGGACACTTGCAAAAAGTGTCACAAACATGTGTCTCTATAATCTAATTTTATTATAGTGCACATTGCCTATAGAGAAAAAAAAAAAACCTCAATTATTTCGTCCCTTCCTTTTCTCCTAACTAGAAAATGTTGCAATAATATGACAGTAATTAAAATGCCATATGTAACAATAATATCTGGAATAAAATCTAATGATGAAACTTGATTAGGACAATTATAAAAATTTAGGTCTTTTAATAAGGCATTACAATTTGAAATTAAATTATAATACTTTTATTAGTTTAGGAACCATGCATTGGTGCAGGTTTATTCTAATGTATATGGCCTAATTTTGACTATCTGGGAGTCCTAACAGATGAAGAGGCGTACTAATATCATGTGCTTTTTTCAGCAGGTTAATACCAGAAGGTAAAAGCATATATATATATATATATATATATATATAGATATATATATATATATATATACACCTTATCTAAACTATAGTCCAATTTAAATTGGTTCTCGAACTATTCAATTTATCTGATTTGAGTTAGTTAATGATACTTTAACTTTAAATTTTTAATGCATTATTTTATTTTTACAGATCTAATTAGTATACTTCATATAAGTTCTCGCAACTATAAATTAACTAAAATAAATAATTAGCTTAAAGTTGAAGTCAGATTATCGTTTGACCAACTCAAATCAAATTAATTAAAATGTTAAATAGTAAATTAAAATTTTTCAAATCTTAGATAACTAATTCAAAATAGTACATGGTTTAGAAAAACTATGTACCTTTGTACCAAAGTATATATTTATGTCAAAAATGGCGTCCATGCATGTTCAACTTTGGTAGTGCAAGAATGACTTTGCATGGATAGATCTTTAATTCATCATAATTTAGCAGTGAACTCATTGAACGAGCCAATTTAATTCCAAATTAAGTTCCTGTTTCCTATATTAATTACAAAGTCAAAATAAGATCGAGGTAGGTGAAGGATAATTTGGTGGGTTGGTCGAGTCAATGAGCTTGAATACGTTAATGACACAATTAATTAGACATTTTAGGCACGAGCCATTTTCTTTTGTTACCACCTACGATTTGATGTTTCACCCCCACGAAAAATTAAAAAAGGGACAATATTAGTTGCCTGTGAAATAGAGGTCCCATTAACTACGAAGGAGAGAGCACTTATTAGAGTTCTACAAGTAATTAATAATTAATTTGTTTTCAAAGGGATAGGGATTGATATATAGGATAGAGTATGATGATGACACATTAATTAACAGATGAAAAATTCATGTAGAGATGGATGCTTAATTAAGTAGATGTTCATGAGATTAAGTATTTAATGACGTATATAGAGGAGGAAGAGAAGGATCAAACAGATGATCAAGGTTCACAGCGAGAAATGGGGTTTGCTCCTGTGGTGATTAATTACTGGTGCTTATATATACTAAACTAATAATTTATTGCTATAACTAATTTTAAATGTGAAATTTTGATTTATATCCTTATTCCTCCCTAATCTAAACTGTTTTTAAATTCATTTTGATCAAATAAGATTACAAAATCTAATATTTCCTTAATATCTCTATCTAAGTTCTTACAAATAGGGATGCAACTATAATTTTGTTGACTATTTGTTAGTTTTTTTTTTTTTTTTTCTAATCACATAACTATTACCTACACTATTACATAAATAATATTAGGAGTATATGATATGTATTCCATCCATTCAATTTAATAAATAAAATGTCATTCACTGAGAAGGAATTGCATTTCACCCATATAGAATGTATATATATATTTTTGAAGTATATAGCTTTTTTGTTACTACATATATTCCAAGTTCAAAGTAATTACTAGATATGAAAGGTTGGTGAAGGATTGACCTGCAGGTTTGTGGGTGGTTGACAAAACATGGCCGAGACCAGAATATAAATGCATGAAGATCGAGTAAAGGAGAGTTGGTGGTACCCATTTCGCTTTGTCCCCAATTAATCCCACCTACGATTAGAAGTTTCCAAAAAGAAATTAAAATAAAAGGACAAAATTGCTCGGGAATAGAATCTTTGTTAAGATATATGCTCCGTTGATTAATGTTACAAGCGTACGAATAAAAAAAATATAATTAATAGATGATTTTCATAAAAAAATAAATTTACTATATGAGAAAAAAAAATACAAATTTATTCTAAGTTACAATTGCTCCATCTCATTCTAAATTACAATTGCTCTATCGGTCCGCTTTCCACCTCAAATATTTAATTTTTTTAAAAAAATATTTTTTAAAATTTATCATTGCTCAAAATTGTCAACGAAACAAAAATATAAAGTCAAGAAGATTTTTAATTTCTAAACACATCTAACAGTTAACTATGTATCATGGAGATTGAGTACGTGCGTACGTACGTAGGTGAGTGAGAGTTCAGCAAGTTTAATTTGTTTTCAAAGGAGTATAGATGTATGAACTCCTTAATTAATCAAGACATAAGTATAAATTTAAACGAAAAAATCTATTATATATGAATGATGGTATTGGAACATGTAAATAATTCTATATATGCAAATGAAAATCTTATTTCATATAATAATAACAAGTATAGGAAATTAACCAGCAGGAATCAAGTGTCCAACACTTGATTAATTTGTGCATCCTAAAGTAAAAAGAAAAAAGAAAAAAGAAAAGCTCATGTATATATATATATAAAGTTGCATATATTGCATGGCGCCGTGCATGCATATGCAATTATAATTAATTAAGCTCTCGATCACACGTAGATATACTAGCTTATATTTTATATATGGCTGTGCGCTGCTAGTAGTAGAGATTAATATTGTAGAAGAGCTATATATGGATCGATCGAGGGTACCGGGTACCGGGTACCGGGTACGTAGCTGCTGCAAAATATATATATACTAGCTAGCTAGCTAATTACTTAATTATATACTAGATAGTATGTATATATGTAATTAGTTAGTTAATTCACAGGCAGTGGACTCTGATCCGTGCAGGTCCTGGAAGAACAACTTCTTGAAGGGCGGCAAAGTGTCGGGCTCGAGCGAGATGATGAGGGAGACGCTGCCGTCATCCTTGCGGGGGCTGTTCATGAGGTAGACGAATCCGCTGTAGTACATGAGAGCCGGGCCCATGAAAATCGGCTCCCCCCACCCGAAGTCGGCGTCGTACATGGACATCCCCATCCAGCTGATGGCCCGCAGGCTCGACCTGGACACGCCGCTCCTCGGCAGCTTCATCATGTCCATCGACTCCAGGCAGTCCACCAGCGACCGAGCGTAGTCGTCCCCCTGACTCGTCGCCCCGCGGATGCGCCGCGCCACCACCCCGATCGGAGTCCCGCTCGACGCCACCTCCCCGGCCTTCGCGGCCACGGACGTGCGTATGACGGCGTTGCCGAAGTAGCTGGGCGGGAGCGGGGGCACCAGGCGGCTGCGCATGTCGATCATCGTGTACAGCCGCGTCTCCTCGTCCGGCGCCAGCCCCCGCGCCGCGCACGCGCACCGCCAAACGTGCGCCACGATCGCCCGGAACGCCGACGCGCCCGTGGGTCCGCACCGCGCCTTGAGCCTGTCCACCTGCCTCCTCGTGAGGTTGAGGACGGCGGCGGCATAGTCGGAGGACGCGCTCGACGGTATCGGCACGGGGTCGGGCTTGTACTCGACGTGATCGTAGGTCACGGACGGAGGAGACCGCGCCCTCAGGAGGGTGCGGTCGAGGAACGGCGGGACGATGGGGTCGCCGGAGCCGCGGGCGATGCCGGCCCACGTCTCCATGAAGTGGCAGGCGCTGCGGGCGTCGAGGACGGCGTGCTGCATGGCGGTCCCCAGCACCACCCCGCCGCACCGCAGGTACGTCACCTGCAGCATCAGCAGCACGCGGGGGTCGTCGGCCGGCGGCACGAACAGGTTCCGCATCTCCGCCGAGGGCGCGAAGTCGCTGAGGTCGTCGAGGGTGTAGTGGTCGGAGCGGGCGGTGACGAAGACGGCGCCCTCCGCGCTGCAGTCGATCTCGATGCGGCCGTCTTCACCGTCTTCCGCAAGGCGGCCCGCAAAGGGGTAGAAGGGGACCAGGACCTTGGACAGCGAGGCCTTCAGTGCGTCCGCGGAGAAGAAGTCCGGGTCGCCGCTCGACCGGTAGAAGTAGACTGCCGGCGTGTACCCTCTCCTCGCCGCCAGGTCCAGGTTCGACAGCCAGATCCCGTGCTTCGGCGTCTCCTCATTCGGGACCACCAACTCCGAATTCACAATCTCCACCATCCTGCTCATGCTCATATCGATCCTAATTCAATTCGATCTCTCTCTCTCTCTACTCTAATATTCTCTATTATTGGTGTTGTGTTTGCGTAATTGATAATTTGTGTGTGTGAAACTATGAACGAGTGAATGTGGTGTACGCCTTTCCCCCAGGAGTGGGTGAGTATTTATAGTGGTTGGAGAGAGACGTCGAGTCCTGGGCGACGAGAGATGGGAAAGTTTCAACGATGGAGCGCAGTAGAGATGCTGACTGGTTCTACCGGTGAGTATGCGCGTGACAAAAATTAGAAAAAGAGAAAAAGGAAATGAATTGAATAGATGGGTTCGATCACTAAACAAGTAATGACATGCATTCATGGTTATCTCGTGACCCATCCAACAACAGTAATAATCTATATGACTCATGCTCACATCTGCGGAAGTTGCATGTTTGGTAGGGCCGGTTACATGTATGGATCATTTGTTTGCATAGCACTCCTACGGGACCACGCACGCCGCTTTAATTTTAACGAGGCCATTGCTTTCTAAATGTTGGCCTTAGAAAAAAAGCCATAATAATAATTGTTGGAAAAATTCGGTACTCGCCCCGGTACCAGATTCTCTGAATCCGCAATCCGCTTCGGTACCGCCTAGTGTTGGGATTCCGTAGCGAAAACGTCAAATCGAATTTTTACCAAAAATCCGTCCTCTCAATATAACTGGAATTAGCACAACCACCAAGAAGAAAAAAATCAAAACAGAAAATATGCGGATGAAATAAGATTCATTAACCAAGAGAAGAATTACACCGATTACACCGACTCCTCTTCTGCAATAGAGTAGCTTCAACCCGAACCCTCCTCCTGAATCTCTCTCATCCTTCTCTCGTCTTCTATAAACCTAGAAGACTCTCTTCTCTCGTCTTCTATAAACCTAGAAGACTATGAGTGTGGCTAAGTCCTAACCCCCCCCACCTCCATGGGTGTTACCATCACCGTGAGTGTAAATACCACTATATGGGTGTTGCTAAATCCTAACCCCCACCACCTCCATGGGTATTACCACCACCGTCTGCATGGGTGTAACCACGTTAACACCACCTTAAAATAATAACACATATGCTATATTAATATTTAAATCTTAACAAACTTATCTCTTTAAGATTTAAATATTAATCTTAATCCAACTAGGATTCAACTACAAATATAATCAAATCCTAACAATAATAATGTATATAATAACTGTTTAGATGAACTATTCCATACCGTGCATGTGCGAAGATGCATGGTTTCTCTACTGAGTCAAAAATATAAAGAAAAAAAAAAAAAAAAAAAGTTTGGTAGTTAATTTGGTGACCCCCACCACTGACGTTAGAGGGAACGCTTTGGTAATGCCGTAGTTTCTTGGCAATTGGCGCTCAAAATGTTCAAATATAAAGAGTCTTGATTGTTCAACCAAGGCCTACTACGCGCCGAATTAAAGATGCGACAAATTTAATCAAACTAATTCAATTCAAAAGTTTAAGTAGATTAATAGATCTGAGCTTACTATTATGTACTAATTTTTAATTTTCTTATTAGTTATCTAGATTTTATATTCAAAAGCTTTTATTAGTATTCATTCTTTTCGCATGCGTGGATCCAATTCAGTTAGCAACCTGACATTGTGTGTGGTCAAGTATGTGGATTGCTAACCATCTATTCCAAAAAATATATACAGATAAAAAAGAGATATTCATCACACTTAAAAATTTAACCACATCGCTCATGAATTTCGATTTAACTAAATTCACATGAATGTTAGTTTTATTGTTGGATCTATTATCATTAGATTTATTATGAAAGACAGTCTCATTCAACTTATTTTGTTTAGTAAAGTCAACGTACTAATCTCCCGAGCTTATTATTATGAAGCAGAAAGTTGAACCTAACAAATAGCCAACAAAATAGATATTGACTCAATAATAATAAGAGGGAATAAGTTAGAATCAATATTTAGAACTTTTATTGAACAAGTGACTTTTGTTTAGTGCACAATTATTGCTTGGTAAGTTGAAGTACACAGGAATAAAGGTTATGTTTACATTATAATAATATATATGATGAGAAAATTATATTGAGTCACAAATAATAGAACTCCAAGTAAATGATGTATGTGTTGAATGAGTTTTAACTTAAACAAGGAACCTTAATTCCTACACTAGTTTTGTAGGCAATTAATTAGTATATATACTTCATACAATGCTCAGATAAGTTTTTATTGAAAATTGAATGAGCCAACATGAAGTGAGCTGTAGTTTAATCATGTTTTACTCTTTAAATTATTCTATGGTGTGTAACCTAAATTGCTACCTCAAAAAATCCATGAAAAAGAATCCAGAGTGTGTGAATGCGCCAGGTCAAATTGATGCTGTATTTAACTCTGGCCTCTCTAAGGCCTGCTATATAATATTATTCAACAAAATCTGTGTCTTTGTACATCTTGTCCTTAAATGTTTGAATTTACTTGTGATGAGAAAAGATGATGCAGCGCCACCAAACTTTTCTGTTCTCTCTTTCTTAGTCCAGTACTTAATTACCCTAGAAATTAAGTACCATCTTTTAGTTGTCTTTGACTAAGGGCCACTTTGTTTACCTGTAGCTTCTAATTAGGTGCTATTTGAAGCTGCTTATTAACACCCCCCTATATTGTAGTTTATACTATATATACTTTAGTATTTTTTTATTATATTATATTGTATTTCTTTTCAAAGACATAATTATATATATTAATATATTTTATCAATCTGATCTATACTGAATTTTAGATTTATTTTTTACTTTTCTATTTTGTACTATTTTTTTTTCTCATAAATAATATTAAATAAATTTTTTCGCGTCAATTTCTACATTATTATTAACAGATTTATTATTTTAGATAAAATCTAATTTTCTAACAGCTTTCATATAAAATTATAAATTTATTATTTATAGTGTAGAGATTGAAAAAAATAGATGGTTGAATGGTCCCTTAAAATAAAAGAGTAAAAATATATAAAACTTATCTAAATTATATATCATTTTGAATCAGCTATTCAAATTTTGAATTTTACTCCCCAACCTCCCATTTTATTTGATTTGAGTCAATCAAAAATATTTTATTTTAAAATTTAAATTAATTAATTACTAACTTTAATTAATTTATAATTACGAGAATTGAACGAGGGAAATATATTGCTCGAGTTTTGTTCTCTTCGGCTACTTTGGAACCGTATTTGCTATATATATATATATATATATATATATATATATATATATATATATATATATAAGAGGCCCCATTGTTTTTGATTTCGTAGCTTAATTCACAGTCATACCTTTCTATAAAAAAAAAAATTATAAAAATTATAAAAACTATACTAACTAAACATGCATATAAAGATACACAATCCATTCAAAATTTAAAATTAAAATATTATTCACTGACTCTAAATAAATGGATTTAAAAATTAAATAATAAATTTAAAATTTTGAAAAAGTAGATAATCAATTCAAAATTGTTTGTAGTTCGGATTAAAGCAGTAAAATTTATCTAAAAAAAAATTCAAATAAAAGTGGCACTCACAAAGGAGTAGTTGGGTAATTGAGGGAGTGGAACATAGTTGGGGTAGGTGGGCGCCAATCACTTCAGTGCGACAAGGAAAGCTACACACTATTATGGACTGTGGGAATGAGATATGCTTTGGGTACTCTATTTTTAGTACCCCACAATATTATTGAAGTAATGACATATAAATGTGAAAGAATTAAAGTTTAAAGCTAATTTGGAATATAATAATAACTAGTGAATATATTCACGTGGTAGGTAAATATTTTCGAATGAATTAAATTTTTTAAAAAATAATTAAAAATTAATAAGATAAAAATTTAATTATGAATAATATTTCTATATCGCTTTGTTTATTTGAATTCGTAACTTATGTAATCTAAAATTTTAAACTATTTTAAACTATCATTTCGATTCCCTAATTATAATCATATGATAAAAGATATTAAGAATTTATATAATTTAATAAATTTAATAGATATTTAGAATTAAACAATAATATTTGAAATATAGTAATTAATATTGTTTAAAATATATAATAATAAAATCATTATATCATCAATATCTTTGTGAAAAACACACAAGGTACCTGTATGTTAGGGACTTAGAAAATTTTAGTCTAGCAAAATTTAGTCTTCCTGCTCGAAGAGGGCAAGGTTACATCCTGTTTCTAGAGACCTTCGCGACGACTAAATGCAAAAGTGAAGAAAGAAGTCAGGGTTCATAGAAAAAACTAAGTACTCTCTTTACTTAGAAAATAATACTATAATATACAACTCTCTTTTGTTGAATTGACCTTAGCTAATTTTTCTATTTATAGGCTTATGTACAACTCACCTACTAAATCTACATTTACAATCTTGTGGGTTGGCATGACTCTTAGCATCCTCTTGATATTAATAAAGGTGGTGGCATTGATGATGGAGGTTGCAAGTCTCTTCATCTTCCACAATGTTTCTCATTAGACAAAACTAGAGAAATTGACCTTTTCGAGCAGAAAGACGGGCGCCGCATGAATTTTTGCTAGGCTAAAATTTTTAAGTCCGTGACACGTAGCATCCCACTTGAGGCATAATAGATAGAAAGAAGTGGTCCCTTGTGCATGGTCACAATAAGTCGTTTCCACCCTTCCCTTGCCGCTCTATGCTGACCCACCTACTTCCGCAAAAGTGACTGCAAAGACGTGGCGAACGTAGACTCGTCAGCGGCGACGTATTTTGCCTACACGATAATGCAATCAGGAATATTATAGAGGAAGAGAAAAAGGATTACGCTTCTCTCTCTCTCTCTCTCTCTCTCTCTCTCTCTCTCTCTCTCGGCAATTAGATATCTAAACTAGTACTGGGGTATGCAGTTTCTGGAGTAAACCAATTAATGTGTTTTGTTATGGTATTATTGGATGCCAACTTAATTATTCCTCTCCACCTACCTCAGTTTGATTATTTTTGTCTGATCTTTAATTTCAAAGCTTGAATTTTTTTAAAATTTTTAACTGTTGATTGCGGAATAGTTGAAATGTTTATATGATTGATTTTTGCTGATACTTGAGATTTAAAGAAAAAATTAATGTTTTTTTTAAAATAAGATAATATATTATTATTTTATTTTTTAATAAATTTAATTAGCTAAAAATATTAAGAAACTAAGATTTGAATTTAAAATATAAAATATCAGTCATTAAATTTATTGTCACTTACACCGATATCAAAAGAGTGTTTCAAAATTTTATTCTAATAGGCTAAAATGTAAAGAATTAATTATTATGCTGCAGTGATTGTCCTTGGTGGAGGTGGCAATTAAAAAGGGAGTTTGATATATAGTTGATAGGGAGGTTTTAAGTTTAAAATCTAATTACTTAGCATTTTTAATTGTCATCTTTTTAATACTAATGTTATTTGCGGTTAGATGTAACTCGAAAATTAGAAATCGTTCCGATTTTGTATTTTTGGTTCGTCGACGGCTTTGCAGTGCGATGATAAACTTTGAAAAAAAATAAAATTTTAAAAAAATTAGATATCTATGATAGAAGGGATCAAATCCGATAAGAAAAATTCGTTATGAATTTTTTATTTTTTATTTTTTTTTTGTCTTAGAGAGATCAAACTATTATATTATTAAGAATATTTTTGTATTCCCTTTAACTTTTACCCGTAATTTTTTTTCTGCAAAAATAATTTGTACATAAATCTGTGTGTTCATATTTTTATCGTGCATTTAAAATTTACTTTTATGTGATGATTGTTTTTAATTTCTTTAAATTTGTCTTCTCGTCTCTAACATTTGCCACTTTATTTCCTTTTATTATTGTTCTATAGTATCTCCTTTTTATTAAAATTTGTCCATCTTTAAATGATCGGAAAGAAATTAATTAACATAATATAACCTCCTTATTAATATCATTTTGTATTTTAATTTAAATTTACCCAATATATATTATTTCCTTGGACATGAAATAACTTTAGTCTTAAAACTCCTTATCATGTCTATATAAACTATTCTTTTTACAGTAAAATAAATCCTTTGAAAAAGCTATGAGTGTTCGGATACGCACGCTTGGAATATATTTTTTTCAAACAATAAACCCCACCAAACAATATTTATACACTATATTACTAAAGGTGGTTGGGACTTCGTTAATCTCGTGTGCTATTGAAAAGTTTAATTACACAAATTAAATGTAATAACAC
Organism: Tillandsia fasciculata; assembly: GCA_029168755.2. Lineage (NCBI taxonomy): Eukaryota > Viridiplantae > Streptophyta > Magnoliopsida > Poales > Bromeliaceae > Tillandsia > Tillandsia fasciculata. The sequence continues at coordinate 818,104 of CM054935.1, read as the reverse complement.
GTATTTCTTGGACTACGCAATAAGCAATGACATTTTTACATTGACTTATAATACATCATAATTAATCAACTAACTATTATAAAAAATAAAATTCATTAAGAACAATTTGTGGAAATTTGCAGAAAGTTTGATCGAGATGTATCGATCCTTCCCTACTGTTAAGTAATTAACAATTTCAAAAAAAAAAATATTCTCTCTCACTCAAACGTGGTTTGTAGATCCTTGAGACACATTGTGTGGCATCTTTGGTAGGTAAATATCAATTTATATGGAAAAAAAAAATCTTTCCTATGATACGAATCACTGCATATTCACACTTGCTAGAATATTTAAAAAATATGACTAAAGAATACGAACTAAGTGGTTCATCAAAACTCTGGATTTACACATTGTTGAACATAAAAAATATAAGAATATTGTTCTCTCTAAATTTTAACTTTTAGATAACAAAGATTATTTTATATTATTTTATATGGTATATATTAAAGCAGATGGTCCTTAGTTAATTTGAATTTCATCAGACTCTTAATATTATTTATTTTTTCTCTTATTTACTTAAGTTCACACGTCATAATCGATTGTTTCGCATTATTTAACACACATTACAAATATTGAGTTTTTATTTTACATCATATTAAAAACTTTGCCACAAATCAGATGAGGTTGTAGTTTTTTTTTTTCTCTTATGTGTGTGGTGATGATTCGTGAACTTTAATTTGCTGGATTTGAAATTGATAGGTGAAATATGAAGTGTTGACCAAGTAACACATTTCACCATCCTTTCCGTATGTCCATTAATTCTCACTATTAGATTCATCTCCTTTCAAAAATTTGTATAAAAGAATAGTAAAAATATAAAATAATTAAATTTTAAATTTAAAATTTTGAATATCAATTATTAAATTCTTAATCATTTGCACTAGGAACAATCAATATATACCTCCTTTTGAAAATTAATTAGTTAGAACATTGACTACAAAAGTCACTTTTTATATATGTAAACTTTTATCTCATGATTTCTAAAGAACCATTATAATATATCATCCAATTGAAGCTAACGGTTCGAACTCATTTAAGTTTTTTCCCTCAAAAAATATGTATTTTTAAACCATGGAATTTGAATCATCAACCTTTAAGATAGTTCTCCCAATAAACTTCTGTGCAGAAAAATTAAATGTGAAAGTTTTATCCTCACTAATTTCTGCTGGGAATTCGATCTTGATCAGGTACAAAAGGAGGAGCACAAAACATTGTACTCTAATATGGCTTAATAGATTAAGCTTAATGCTTAATAAATTAATGATGCAACAAGTGAATATATAAGTATTTACTAATAAAAGAATCACTCCATTTTAAAAATAGTACTTTTCCCCTTAGTTGCCTTCAATCTAGCTAAATAAGCGTACTCCTTCTTAATCTATTACCAATTCTGCATGTAAATAAAAATAAAATTAATACTAAATTTAAATAATATGTAAGATGTGTACTATTGCTTGAGAATAGCTGGTTGAGTCAAAGATCCTCCTAATTAATCCGAACTTTAATTACTAGCTTCATACATAATTAAAATGCTAAGAATGGTGTGTTTGGCTTACTTTATAGGATATAGTGTTATTTATTAAATAATTATCTAGAAATATTATTAGAAAGCTTCAGAAGCTCCTGATAAAAAATTCTACTTAAACTATGTCTCAAAATCTCAATTTAATTCTATATCATACCAAAGTTATATATATTTTTTTATTAAATTCTCTATTAAAATTGGTTATGCCGTAATGCAAATTAATGTTCATAGTACAACCAGAATTAGAGCCAAAGAAGGAACGTAACAAGAAACTTAAACCCAACTCTTTTGTTTTGTGCATGTCCACACTCCACCACAACAAAAAAAAAAGGGGAGAATATAAGAGTCGACACGTCTACGCATTTACGATCACAAAATTATGTATGTAATATAGATTCCTCAAAATTTTAAACTACCATCTTTCTTAAATGCTTGTTTTCTTACATATTTATATTCTAACTTATAAATGTTTTTATAATTACAAAAATAATGCGGTAATAAAAATTTTAACTACAGGAGAAAACTGACAATTCTTATTGTTTAATATATTCATAATTAATGAACTCAAAATATAAATATCTTTGTAGCAGAGCAATGCTATCCGTATATCCAAAATAGGATGTAAGATCTATAACCTTTTCATTCCAGGATGAGAACTTCTTCATTAGTCAATTCGAAATAACTAGTAAAATTTAACTCATCCTAAAATAGGTGGCGTATAAAATATGCACCCCATTTGGAACGTACAAATAGTAATTTTCTTTCGAAAAACTTGCAAGTCAGGTGTATTTATATGAATGTAATAACTTTCTTTCTTTCTTTCTTCGTCTTCACCACGACACATGCGGCGTATCTCATTTTTGTCGTAGTCAAGGGCCTCGACTTCGACATCGTCATCACCATAGGTCTCACCGTAACTATGAATCAAGAGAAGAGGGTGAGAAAGATGACGTAACATAGTATTAGAATACATATTATATATATAAGGGGTAAAAAAGTTATTTTACGTCGTAACTAGTTGTGATTAGCTTTTTTAACTCATAGTTATTTAAATTTTGATAACAGGAGAATATATTTACAAATGCAAGAACTTTTGAAAGGATAAATCCTAGAAACTTAAGTTTTGTGGAGATATATTTACTATTTGATATTTTTATAGAAAGGTATATATATGCAATTATCCCTTGTAATAAAGTATGTAAAATACTTGTACACCCTAAAAAATGAGTCTAGATTTAACACCTCCCATCTTAGAGTTCACAAAATCTTAAATAATTTTCAATAAAAATATAAAAAAATTAACATGGCAAGTAATAAAATAATAATTTTTGAATATAAAAAAAAAATAAAATGTACAATCTATTTTAAAGTATACTAATACCATTGCTCATAAATTATATATGCCAACTCATAATAGTGTATGTGAAACAGTCTCTCTATATATGTTTTTTAAACAACACCTTTGTGAGTTGGTTTGTGTAACCCAATCATTCAAATAAAAGTGTATTTTAATTTTTTTCTTAAATTATTGAGATCTTCGTATTCTATACATGTAAAAGCAATCCCCGAAAAAGGAAAATTCAATAAAAAAAAAAAAGATTGAGTTATAAAAGATTTTGATATACCATCCAACTCCACCAAACCGAAGTCCTAATTTGACTACATAATCAAAAAAAGCCCCTGTAATCTAATTAACATTAATGCATGCCACCATTTGCCAATTGCCAGGAGACTACTCCATTACCAAATTAAGAAGGCTTGTCCCTTAATTAATCAAGTAATTAATTCGTTTTCTTAAGGAGGGGCCCTTCATTAACGTTTAATTTCACATCATTATAATATCTCTGTTGACCAAACCTCTTTTTTTTTTTTTTCTTTTTTTTTTTCTCTAACCCATTAATTACAGGAACCATATATCTTGGTACATGCACAGTTTCGAACAGTACATGTCAACAGTTGCATTATGATCAATCAGTTCTCGGTCAACATATACACAGGGAATGTGCCCCCATAAAGCAGTTATAAAATTTCATAAAATTTATATTCTGTAATTTAAGTTCGAATAAAATAAGTTAAACTAGATGAACAATTAAACATATCTCAAATATAAATAAAAGCTAAAATAAAATTAGTGTTTCCAAAGATCAGATTAGATTATAATTTTATTTTAACCTATTTTTTAAGTATAGTTTAACTATATTTCAATTTTTCAATATTCTTTTGAATCTACCAATTAAACACTTGAGAAAAAAAACTACGAGCATATATAATTAAACTATGCTTCATTTTATGTACTCGTGGAACGATTAGTACTATGCAAACACATAACGTTGTTTAATATTTATTTAACAGTATTAAAGTAGAAGATTATGGAGTCACGTCAATTTGCTAATATTATTAATTTTCTCTTCTTTATATTACAGATTATTTTTTTGATAGCATAAGTTTTTAAAAAATAATGATTATTTTGTATAATTTAACAAATTTATCCCATAAAGTCATGGTATTACTTGTTAAACAATAATGCTAATTATTTAATATTTAATTGGTTGTACATTAGATTTTTGTTTAAGTTTGAGTATTTTATCTTTTGTTAAGTTAAATTTGATTCAAATTTGATAGTAAAAATAGCAATATTGCACAGTTGCTCTAGCATTATTTAATAAAAAATAATAATAATAAAAAAGTTGTAGAGACACATTCCAAAATAAGACATGGTGATCACCTACCTACCAAATCTCAAAATATAATAGATGACAAATGAAATAGTCATCTATGTAACTACCCCCCACAAAATTTGTCCCATTTATTTTCTTTTCAATTTATTTTCGTCACGCGGATACTCACCGACCAGTAACACCAATCAGCATATGTACTGCACGTCATCGTTGAAACTTTCCCATCTCCCATCGAGCAGGACTCGACTTCTCCCTCTCCGACCACTATAAATACTCACCAACTCCTGGGGAGAAAGGCGTACACACATCCACTCGTTCATAGTTCACAGTTTCACACGCATACACAGATTAACAATCACGCAAACACAACACCAATATTAGATCGAATTGAATTAGGATCGATATGAGCATGAGCAGGATGGTGGAGATTGTGAATTCGGAGTTGGTAGTCCCGGATGAGGAGACGCCGAAGCACGGGATCTGGCTGTCGAACCTGGACCTGGCGGCGAGGAGAGGGTACACGCCGGCAGTCTACTTCTACCGGTCGAGCGGCGACCCGGACTTCTTCTCCGCGGACGCACTGAAGGACTCGCTGTCCAAGGTCCTGGTCCCCTTCTACCCCTTCGCGGGCCGCCTCGCGGAAGACGGCCTCGCAGAAGACGGCCGCATCGAGATCGACTGCAGCGCGGAGGGCGCCGTCTTCGTCACTGCCCGCTCCGACCACTACACCCTCGACGACCTGATCAGCGACTTCGCGCCCTCGGCGGAGATGCGGAACCTGTTCGTGCCGCCGGCCGACGACCCCCGCGTGCTGCTGATGCTGCAGGTGACGTACCTGCGGTGCGGCGGGGTGGTGCTGGGGACCGCCATGCAGCACGCCGTCCTCGACGCCCGCAGCGCCTGCCACTTCATGGAGACGTGGGCCGGCATCGCCCGCGGCTCCGGCGACCCCATCGTCCCGCCGTTCCTCGACCGCACCCTCCTGAGGGCGCGGTCCCCTCCCTCCGTGACCTACGATCACGTCGAGTACAAGCCCGACCCCGTGCCGATACCGTCGAGCGCGTCCTCCGACTATGCCGCCGCCGTCCTCAACCTCACGAGGAGGCAGGTGGACAGGCTCAAGGCGCGGTGCGGACCCACGGGCGCGTCGGCGTTCCGGGCGATCGTGGCGCACGTTTGGCGGTGCGCGTGCGCGGCGCGGGGGCTGGCGCCGGACGAGGAGACGCGGCTGTACACGATGATCGACATGCGCAGCCGCCTGGTGCCCCCGCTCCCGCCCAGCTACTTCGGCAACGCCGTCATACGCACGTCCGTGGCCGCGAAGGCCGGGGAGGTGGCGTCGAGCGGGACTCCGATCGGGGCCGTGGCGCGGCGCATCCGCGGGGCGACGAGTCAGGGGGACGACTACGCTCGGTCGCTGGTGGACTGCCTGGAGTCGATGGACATGATGAAGCTGCCGAGGAGCGGCGTGTCCAGGTCGAGCCTGCGGGCCATCAGCTGGATGGGGATGTCCATGTACGACGCCGACTTCGGGTGGGGGGAGCCGATTTTCATGGGCCCGGCTCTCATGTACTACAGCGGATTCGTCTACCTCATGAACAGCCCCCGCAAGGACGACGGCAGCGTCTCCCTCATCATCTCGCTCGAGCCCGACACTTTGCCGCCCTTCAAGAAGTTGTTCTTCCAGGACCTGCACGGATCAGAGTCCACTGCCTGTGAATTAACTAACTAATTACATATATACATACTATCTAGTATATAATTAAGTAATTAGCTAGCTAGCTAGTATATATATATTTTGCAGCAGCTACGTACCCGGTACCCGGTACCCGGTACCCTCGATCCATCCATATAATATATAGCTCTCTTCTACAATATTAATTTCTACTACTAGCAGCGCACAGCTAGCCATATATAAAATATAAGCTAGTATATATATCTACGTGTGATCGAGAGCTTAATTAATTATAATTGCATATGCATGCACGGCGCCATGCAATATATGCAACTTTATTATATATACATGAGGTTTTCTTTTTTCTTTTTTCTTTTTACTTTAGGATGCACAAATTAATCAAGTGTTGGACACTTGATTCCTGCTGGTTAATTTCCTATACTTGTTATTATTATATGAAATAAGAATTTTATGTGAATTATTTACATATGCATATATAATGAAATTAGTAATAAATTAATTTCGATATTTTTTGTTATAATATAATTTTATTATAATGAATAATTTTTTTCCTTTAAATACTAATGTCTTAATTAATTAAGACGTTCATATACACATCACCTACGTGCGCACGTACTTTGTCTCCCCAGGGTATATATATACGTAGTTAATGAAATTAGCATATATATATATATATATATATATATATATATATATATCCTCGAGGAGATCCCATTCGCGAGCAACTTTGTCCTTTTATTTTATTTTGAAAACTTGCAATCCTACGTGGGACTGGGAACAAAACGAAATGGCTTCACCAACTCTCCTTGACTATATATGTACTTGCATTATTTGGTGGTCACGGTTCGATCATTTGGTTTTGTCAACCATATATATTCAGGTATCTTGCATTATTTGGTGGTCACGGTTCGATCGTTTGGTTTTGTCAACTAACCCACCAACCTTGGTCCTCCTGGTCAATCCTTCACCCACTTAATTACCTGTAGCTTTGACCTTGTAACATATACACGTACGCAGGCAACAGTACGTTACGTAAGTGGGAATGTTTTCAACAGTTGCATGTACCAAGGGGTAAGAACGTACCGTGCAAACCCTTGAGAGGGAAGAATCCCTTCTAGAAAGAAAGACGTACTTCCTAAAAAAAAAAAAAAGAAATATATATATTAGCTGTTAAAGAAATAGTATTTATACATCTATTAAATGTGTGCATCTTACATTCCATTCATTCAATAGATGGAGATGTGGAAGGTCACTTCACAAAGTGACTTTTTGAAAGTCACATCATTTTTAGATTGATGGATCGATGTACATATAGTATTGCTTTTTTAAAAATAATATGTATTTTGTTGAGGGAGATGGATGGGCTGTGAATTTATTATTAATAGGTGGTGTGATAATATTACATAAAAAATACTTTTTTATGATATTTTCAACAAAATAACATTGAATGAAACTTTAATCAATAAGTGCTACACTCCCCTCAAAGTTGGAGATGGAAAAAGAGAATTGGGTCGGAATTAATGTCAAGAGGTGATAGTAGAATTAGAGATCTTAAATAGTTATTCTCAAATTCCTGGGTTGTTGATAAGCTTGATAAATTTTGTTGTAGATGAAATATGAGGCTGTATTTTACAGTTAGCTAGGTCGGTGTACAATTTAATTAGATACGGGATTGTTTGGAATGCCCTTTTTGAAAATACTGCATGTATAAAGTTAAAATTTTTATTTTGTTATAATTCATAAAAAATACTGATAACTTGTTCAAAAAGATTGGACAATATCTATAATTGTTTTCACCCTATATACTTGTACCATGTAAGATATATCGTAAACTAATTTTACAATATCATATGAAATAACAAAGAATCTAATCACTGGCAATATAATAAATTTAATATCATAATAATAATGATGTTTAATTTTTTTTTTTTTTTTTTTTTTTATTTTATTTGGTTCTTGTGAGCAATAGGATGATGTATAATTATGATTCAACATAGCTATTCCCAAATGGGCCAAATCAAACTTTGGTGGGCCTTTTGGCCTAATGGCCCAACCCGATAAGGTCGCATTTTTGTTTTTTAAATTTTTTATAACGGTTAAACCTTTCTGTCTGGATTTTGGCCAGTGATTTGGACGATCAGAAATAATATAATTTTTCACCATCTCAATATTAATCCTCTTTGTGCTGTAGGTTGAGTTAATAGAGATGTGTTGCGGTAGGAGGATTTAAAGTGAGGACATCAGTAGTAAATGTGAAACTGAACTTTTTTTTTTTTTTTTTTTTTTTCCCACTCTCTAGAGATTCTATTGTCTCACTCTTGTTGCTTAATTTACTTACGTAATGAATAAAGCAGATAGTATGCTACATTTTTAAAAAAAAAAAAAAAAAAAAATTATCGAAAACAAAAACCATGGAAAAAGTGTCTAACACCCTCTTAGTGAGCCTTTGTGATAGTTATAACAGATACAACTTTGATAGACACCAAAATTATGTGTCACTTTACTTTTCCTTGCAATATATATTAGCAATATACTTAATTGCCTCATAAAATGCAAAATTTTACTGCTTCAGAGATGAATTATCTCATTCAAATAGAATTGAGAAAGGAAAAATTATCAATGATGAAATATAATCTCTAATTGGAAACATGAAGTTGTTTTGGAAATCACCAGTAGTCACCACAGGAGCAAACCCCATCTCTGAAATGGTGAAACCTGGTAGCATCCCTAACAACTATCAACCTGTGTGTCACCTTAGATATGAACTTGCAGGCATTGTGGCAATCCAAGCAAACCCTAAGGTTCTTAATGATCCTAATCTCGCTTCCGGTCTCCGTGCTTATAAGCCCGAATGCGATCGCGAGCTTCTCGCTGTGAACCTTCACCATGTGCTCCTTCTCTTCCTCCTCTACGTCGTACAAAGCCGCGTCGGTCTCTGCCCGATACCCGGCCTCGACCATCTTCGCGGTCATTTTCTCGAGCATCGAGTATATTGCTGCTGATTGCGGGTGAGTTCGGTCGCCCGCGGTAAAGATGTGCGGCACGTCGCCAATCTCTATAAGAGTATAGCCCGGAGTTTTCGCCGCTTTCTTGGTTTTAGCTTCTGCTCTCACTAAAGCTGCTTCTGAGTAGTTCCTTCTTGCAGAATATATATTGGAGAGGAGAACATAGTAGCCGGAATTTTCCGGTTCTAGCTCAAACAACTTCGTCGACACCAGTTGCGCGAGGTTTGTCTCCTTGTGAATCATGCAAGCACTAAGAAGAGCACCCCAAACACCTGGGCCAGAGCTCTCTGGGAAGTTGTTGATAAACTCGAAGGCCTCGTTTAGCCGACCGGCTCGGCCTAGGAGGTCGACCATGCAAGTGTAGTGCTCTTGGGTAGGCTTGAGCCCGTAATCGGAGGTCATGGACTCGAAGACTCTGCGGCCCTCATCAATCAACCCACCATGGCTACATGCGTAGAGGACCGATAGGAAGGTAACCGAACTCGGAGCAATGTGAGATGCTAACATGTCGTCAAAGAGTTTCAGAGCTTCGAGACCTTGGCCGTGGAGGCCGTAGCCCAATATCATGGCGTTCCACGAGACCACATTCTTTTCGAGCATTTCATCGAATATGTTCCGTGCCTCCGTTATGCTCCCGCACTTTGCATACATGTCGATTAGGGCAGTTAGAACATAGACATTCAGCTCAAGATCCTCCTCTGTGATTATCCGGTGGACCCATTTCCCCAAAGAGAGCGCTCCGAGATGCGCACAAGCCGATAAAATGCTCGTCACCGTGACCGCATTCGGCCGGACGTTGAGCGCCTGCATTTCACGGAAGAGCGAAATCGCCATCTCCGTCAAACCGCTCTGCGCATACCCCGATATCATGGCGTTCCACGACGCCGTGCCCTTGGCGGGCATTACATCGAACAGCTTCCGCGCAGAAACCATATCATTCAGCCGACAATACACAGTGGTAAGTGCCGTCGGCACTGACGAATTCAGATCAAAACCTGCTTTTATCACAAGCCCATGAATGGTTTGGGTAAGTAATTCGTGCCCGAAGGGATTAAACACCGGAATCAACCCGACCATAGTGCTCGAATTCGGCTTCCCACCGGAAGCCAACAACTCCTTGAATAGGCCTGCCGAAGAGATGACGAGGCCATTCGAGGAGTACCCAGATATCATAGCATTGCATGCGACCAAATCTGGCACGTCGATCTGATTGAACAGGAACGTAGCGGCAGGAACATCTCCGCATTTGGAGTACATGGAGACCAAACCAGTGACCGCATGGGGGTGATCTGAGAAGCCCGATTTCACACCCAAGCAATGCACCCCCATCCCCAAGCTCGAATCTTGGAGCTCCCCGCAGGCCGAGAGGACCGCCGCGAGCGTGGTGGAGTCGAACCGGGCGACGCCGCCGGAAGCCGCCATTCGGAAGAACGCATCGACGGCTTTTGAGAAGGCGGAGTTCCGGACCAGCCCCGATAAGAGGGTGTTCCAGAGGACGGTATCCGGGCGGGGAATTGCGTCGAACACCTTCTCTGCGGCGGAGAGCTGGGAGAGGCTGAGGTAGAGATTGGCAAAGGCGGAGGCGACGAAGGGGTCGGCGGAGAAGCCGGAGGCGAGGGCGCGGGCGTGGAGGGCGCGGGCGAGGGGGGGGAGGAGGCGGCGGCGGGGGCGGCGAAGGCGAAGGTGAAGGAGTTGGGCGGAGGTGGGGAAAGCGGCGGAGGAGGGAGAGGAGCGAGGATGGGGAGGGGGGGACGGAGCGGAGGAGGAGGTTGAGGAGGAAGATGTCGGGGGAGGGGAAGGAGGAGAAGAGGAGGAGGAGGCGTGGGGCGGGGGAGCGGAGGTCGGCGGCGCGGCCGAGGAGGGCGGTGGCGGAGACGAGGTCGGAGGAGCGGCTGCCGGAGACGACGGAGTGGGCGAGGATTTCGTCGAGGTGTCTGAGGGTGGTGGCGCCGGAGATGAGGCGGAGGTAGGAGGTGGCGGTGGTGGTGGAAAAAGCGCGGGGGATGGAGCGGTGGCGGGAAGGGCTCACCATCGACTTAGAACCATTCAAAGTTTAAACTTATAAGCAACGCTCCGACCGGGTCGTAGAGAACGTTCATGGTTAGGAATATTTGAAATTTTATCTTTAATTACTCGGTAGCAAAAAAGATTGAAAAGAGATTCAAAGGTAAGAGGTATGGGGAATAAAATTTATTTTATCTGTCAGCGACTGTTACGGAAGTTGTGAATGAAGATGGCGAAAATTTTTGAAGAGGATCACACTTGGGGAAGTGAGGTTAGAAGCGTTCGGCAGCTAAAGAAGTTACTGGCGAATGTGACTCTAGGAGAGAATAATGACGGAGTGATTTGGCGATGGCACAAAAAAAGACTGTTTACAGTTAAATCTATCTACTAGACTCTTAATGACAGGGTATTAGAGATTTGTATGTCGGGAGGCTTTTGAGCTTTCGAATGTCGTTTAGAATATAGATTTTTATGTAGTTGGTACTTAAAAAATATCTAGTAACGTCAGATAACTTGATTAAGAAAGGTTGGGTGAGGAATATATTTTGTGTGTTTTACGGCTGCGATGATGAGACGATAGACCATCTCTTCATAAGGTGCTTCTTTGTGCGGTTCGTCTTGAGGATGAGCAATGAGACTAACTGGATCGAGAGAGAAAGACGAGGAAGATGTATATGGAAAAAGCGGATGACAACGAAAAGATGTCGTAAGATCTATGCAACTTATCTATCTGTCCGCAACTTGGGTAGTAATCTGTATGATTAAAAATAATTTGAGTTTTTATCAAGTCAATGCTGATTCACGGTATGCTGTAAATTGGGATAATAGAGATGTGCTACTGTGGAAGAATTTGATGTGAAAGCGGTGATATGAAAGGTGATTGATATATATATATATATATATATATATATATATATATATATATATATATATATATATATTTTATGATTTGTTTTGCTCGATGTCATACTGTCTCAACTTTGTTGACTAATTCATTTAATGAAAAAAATAACGTAATATCTTATTTTTTTTTAAAAAAACTAATAATTAATAGAATAATTAACAACACATTTTTGCTATGCTATTATTAATATAAATTTTAAATTTAATTAACTATAAAAATTTAAATAATCGGTCTCAATTAATTAATTAATTAATTTTTTTCTGTCCAATCCCAGCGCCCACTCTCCACAGATATCGCGTTGTCGGGGGCGCCACGTGTCCCCACTCCTCCCCACACCCCCTCCAATTTAAATCGAACGAATCCTCGAAGCCCAATCCATTCACTCCCCCAAGCCCCCCCTTCTCTCTCTCTCTCGATCTCGATCGAGATCTCGATCTCTCGAATACTCTCCGCCGCCAAACCCTAATCCCCCAAATCCCCAAATGTCTTCGTCTACGCTCGCCTTCTCCGCCACCTTCTTCTCCGCTGCGAGCCTCTTCGGCCATGGCGGAGCTCGGCCCATCTCTCATTTTGTGGCGTTCCCACACCTCTCGGCTAAATTCGCCACCGGGCTCGCGAGATCTCCCTTTCGGGATCGGGTTTCCGCTTCCCTGTTGCCCCAGAATCCTAGCTTTGTGTCGAAGAGGTGGAGTCGTCCCGGTGTGGCTTATGCAACTGCGGCGACCGAGAAGAGTATCTATGATTTCACCGTGAAGGTAAGGATTTTGTTTCTGGAATGGTCCCCCTAAATTTTATATTTTTGGATGATCTTAGTTGATTAAGTTGACAATTTTGTTGAATTCGTTGGTGATTTTGGTAGATTTTATGGTTTCAATAATTTTTAGCTAATGAGCAACACTAGTTAACATATAATAGCTAATAGAGTTATTAAATATGTAAAAACGTACAAAATTTATCTGCATTATAGACCATTTTGAGTCTGCAATTCAACTCTTCAGAATTTTGGCTTTACTATCTAACATTTCAATTTGTTTGGTTTGAGTCGGTCAACGATATTTTGATTTTAAATTTTGAATAAGTCGTTTATCTTTACATTTTTAGTTTGATGAAGTAAGTCATTAACTTAAATTTTAAAGTTAAAGGACTGGTGACTGACTTGAATCAAAACAAACAAGTTAGAAAGATTGGATAGTAAAATCAAAATTTTTAAAGGTCAAATAGCGGACTCAAAATGGTTCATAGTTCAGGTAAGTTTTGAAAGTTTATACTTATTAAATTTAACAAAATCCATAATTTATATTAGTAACTCAAATTTCTATAAAAAAATGAAAGTTGAGAGAGCGTTAATAAAAAATATATATATGAAGTTGAGGGGCTTATTCTGTGAGGAGGGTTCGGTTCATTGTTAACTTTACTGTTTTGGCGGATTGGATTCTTTGATGTGCAATGTGTAATGGTTGGAGGTGTTGATTAATCTTTGACGTAACCTAAAATTTAAATGGACTGAAATCATGATGACCTGAATTTCTTAAACCAGAGTGAAACATTGTGCTGTTTGGTCAGAAGGAAATCCCATTCCAGTTTCATTGAATGGAATTATTTAATCTCTTAGTTGTATTATGGTCAAGATGACGCAAGTGAGTTCTCATTCCAAATTGGAACGGAAACTGTTCATTCCTGTTCCTATTCGATTTCTCAAATAATCGCGTGGACATAATTGGTCGTTAACATTTTGATTCCAAAACATTCCAATTCCATTTCTGATCCCAGTTCCAATTGCGAACCAAACACGCTCTTCATGGTCTTAAGAAGTGTTTTTTAGATTTTTTTTTTTGTTTCTTTCTTGTGTGTATGTGTGTGAGTAAAGGCTGATGCAACTGTACTTTAACAAGATAATTGTTATAATTAAGTAGGATAAATTAGAAGAAAAAAGTTTGAAACTTGCCTAGCTGCTAGAGAGAATGCTTTGCCTACTCTGAAATCCCATTTTGATTTTTTTTTAAAGATTCAAACATGTTGTTGTTTTTTTGACATTGCTAATCCGCAGCTCCTAATCAAGGCCCAGAAAACATTTTATGGTTTAAAGAGTGGTAGTGTGTGGTACGATGTGTTGTTCTCTTGTGTTTCTTGGTTTTTTCTGTGTAGGGAAGTTTGGATTTCCATGACGAGAGAATTATGTTTTATTTATGAGTTCGTTTTCCTTAAGATTCTCCTGTCTCCTTTCAGGATATTGATGGGAAAGATGTTTCTCTCAGCAAATTCAAGGGCAAAGTTTCGTTGATTGTAAATGTTGCTTCAAAGTGGTAATTTTATCTCTTGAAATGTTACCTATGCTTGCTAGTATTTCGTAATACAGCATGAAAGTCTTTGGTATATGATATATCTTAGCAATATAGTTCTTATCTTTGGTGCCTTTTATCTGACATAAGCATTTGTTTGAATTACAGTGGGTTGACGTCATCAAATTACACTGAGCTCTCTCACCTCTATGAGAAGTACAAGAGTCAAGGTAGTTTAACTTCTCTACAATCACGGCGTTTTTAATTGGTTTTCTGGATTATATTGCTGCTAATTGTTTGGTAAATCTGATACGTAGGATTCGAGATTATGGCTTTTCCTTGCAATCAATTTGGAGGGCAAGAACCTGGTTCGAACCCAGAGATAAAACAGTTTGCTTGCACAAGATTTAAAGCGGAATTCCCAATTTTTGATAAGGTATTTTCAACTTGGTAGCCAGTTTAATATCCGCACAAGAATGCAAGCAACATGTGCACTTAATTTGCTGTGACTGAAAATTGTCAAACTATTTTTTTGTTTTAATAGGTTGACGTCAATGGACCAAATACAGCTCCTATTTATCAGTTTCTTAAGTCTAGTGCTGGAGGATTTTTGGGTGATTTAGTCAAGTGGAACTTTGAGAAGTTCTTGGTAGACAAGAATGGTAAGGTTGTGGAGAGATATCCACCTACAACTTCTCCTTTCCAGATCGAGGTATGTGGTTTAGACTTCAAAGTTGTTCAACATTATCTTTTCCTGCGTATCATGCAAATTTTATATCTAGAAATGACAGTACTTTCCAATCTAAGTTGCTTGATCAAAAAAGTGTGCAGCAAATTTATCACCAGATAAATAGAAGGACGTGAATGTCTCACTTATATGTGGCACACCAAAATTCACGGAATGTCTTATGCTTGATAAATAAACTGCCATATGGATAACTTTTCAATATTACATCTTTATTAACTGCTACATGAAATTTATCAATCATGAAGAGGTGACTTGGGTTAACAACTTTGTTAAATTACGCTATGGTGGTAAACTCATTCCTGTAACTATCTGCAAACCATTGCTTCCATTACAGAACTATTGCAGTCCTACGGATCAAGGGCCTTCTTTTGTTTTGCCATGTGTGTCTTGATCTTGTTATAGGTCATCAGCACTACTCTTTACATGCATCAACTAACTTGATTTTTATTAAAAAAATTTAAATTCCAACATCAATCACTGTCAACTCTACAAATGTATGAGGTATTTCTAAGGTGCTGCTAACAGCATTCCTGTGTCTAGTTACTCATCCATAGGAGAAGGTTATTCTCATTATATCCTCTCTTTTTTTTTGAGAGAAAGGTAGCATGCTACCGCTTCGTTTATTTTTTTAAGAAATAAACTTAGCTAGAAATGTGAAGCAACTAGGCTTTGAACTCGGGACCTCGGGTACCTACCACCAAGCCCTTTGCCACTTGCGCTAGGGACGGTCGGTCTCATTATATCCTTTACTCTAGTTCTGAGATGGTGACTGACTTGTTAGGAGTAGGAACTTATATCAAACCTTTCTTGAAGAGAGAATTGATTACATGGTTCATGGTGGACTAGGAACTTTCATTACGTTGTTGTGTTTCTCAATTTGCACCTGGATAGTTTAGATTGCGCTAGTTAAATAGTAATATGAGAATTCCAGTGCAAGTTTCATATTTATTACAACTATTTCTGTACCTTTCAACCATTGAATGCATGAGGGCAAAAGAAGGCGAAAACTCTTCATCCTTTCTTAAGTTCTTTTCTGTACATTTAAGTACTTTCTTTTTATTATGATTTATGAGTACTCACGAACTCTCCATATATTCTTTTGTGGTACAGAGGGATATTCAGAAACTTCTGGCGGCATAGGAACTCGGAGTTTCTTTGTGGATGTAAATACTGCATGCAGCCTTGCCTCCTGGTGAAACTTCAGTCTATCCAAAGTTCTTCCTTTTTTTTTTTTTTTTCCCCACCTAAAGTTTTACGTTATGTAGTATTTTTATTTCCCAAAAGATCATTTTATTGCCTGCCAATGTATTAGTACAGTCATGATAGCTTGATATGTATTTCATAAATAATGTACATTTATGAGATTGCAAGACTTTTCGAGCTGTAAGAGTTTTGACATGTCAATGAAATCCTTTATGCCCTCATAAAGTTCTAAATCTTCAACTGACTGATTAGAGTACTAACGCAAAATACTGTTATGTGTTATGAGGGTGTTTTCTTGTTTTACGCCATACTCAGTGTTTCCTTTAAGATCTATACAATCCTACGTTAAAACTATTTTTGGAATGGAATCTTTAGTGATTCCGTGAGTTAATTATATCTCTTTTACTAAACTATGTTGGATTCAACAATATGTACTTCATAGATAATGTAGTTCGAAACAAGGAAAATATAAAAGTCCATGGATAATTAGACCTTCTGATCAGAAAGACAGGATGGTGACTGAAAACAACTGGTGACTGAAAAAGCATATATCATCCAGAGATATTTGAAGGTGCTAAATTACAATGCTGCAGGAAAATTGTCCGGTAGAATGTCGGCACATTTCATGTTCTGTGCCAACAATCAAAGGCCCAAAACAATTACCAATCTGTAATGAAAGTCTATTCGCGTTACTAGGAGTATGCTGAGTTAATATCTGAAGTTTTAGAAAAGTGCATTTCTATAGGAAGAAAATTATCATGGTTCAGAAGGTTGCAAACCAAAGCCAGATTCTCTATTGAAACATACTTTACCAATTGCTGTGGTTTTGGCTCTGTTATCACATTGTTCTACTTAATGCCATTCTAGAAGAGCCTTCCCTGTTTTTCTTTAGTTACTCATTTTACATGCATATTTTTGTGCCAAAACCACTATATCCTAAAAATCTTGTACTTTTCTTTACATAAATCAACGATAAATGTTTCCTCTGTTCTGCATTTGAGGTATCATTTTCGATTATCATACGTAACAAGCCACCATCTTACATTTGCTTCATCATCCAATTTTTTATCACTGTTCTTTTTTTTTGACTGTTTACTACTGAGTTCTAACACCTCATTCTTGAGATTCAGACAGAATGGAATACAAATGATTTATCCTTGTCTATCTGCCTTTTCAGCCTACTGTTTACAAACCTGCAGTTTAGTGTAGAGAAAAGTTAAGAGCCATTCACATGGGAAGTTCAGATGGTTGTTGATAGATCAGCATAACTCTGAAGTAGAATTCCAACACATAAACTTTTGTTTCAACTGTTGAATACCAGCAGAACATGAAATGTTTAGTTATTTATGTCATAGCAAGTGTTACATTCCAACATCTAAAGAGGGTTTAGAAAGTCATTTTTGCTTTACTGTTTCCTCTAGTGGCAGCACTGCACTTTTGAGTGACAAATTAATTGTATTTTGATTTATCTGGACACAACAGCCTCCCAAATGCACATCCATATTGCTACAGCATAGTTTGATGATCTCCCTGTGCATGTTACTTCAAAAACAAAAAAGGGGGCTATTTATAATCAGAATATTTATTAGCTGACATTTGTTAAAGTTAGGAAAAATTAAGATGAAATGCAAGTGGCTGTCCTTTGTTACTCCCACTAAAATGTGGGAACTTTTTAAGCTTCTTTCCTGAAGCTTTTTCATTAATGGGTTAGGCAAAAACTAGTGAGTTTGTGGTTGCAGGATTGTTTTAGTGCTTGATGAGTTTGATGTTATTAAATGCTTGTCCAAAGGATAATGTGTATTTTATATTCCTTCCAAAAAGAATGATAAAATAGTTCTTTTTTTTAAAAAAAAAAATTTGCATCTCTTGAGGTCACTAAGCAAAGTTTCATTAGATGTTAAATCTCTTCGATTATGAGCACTTAAATCGCCTGTTATTGGTGGGCAAAGGCACTTTAATATTTGCAAGCTTGATTATCAGAGTGCTTATGGAGTATTAATTATGATTTATCTCTAATTATGATGACCCAGTTGTAAGTGAAAGGGCTGGAGAAGTGGCGCGAGTGGTAGTCGCGTCACCTGGTACTAAGATTAGTAATCACTCATTATTTTTATATTGAAATGAAAACTTATCAACAATACCTTTTACTTTTTCATTTTTTTCTTTGTATAACGACAGGAGTTCAGTTAGAGTGCTTATGATGTATGGATGCTTCGGTACTTTCAAATTATTTTCGATGATGGGGTATTTGAATTGCCGATCCGCTCCGGCTCCGTCAATATGATCTACGTTATTGTAAGTATTCATAAACTAAATTTTATAATTTTTAAAAATTATTTGCCCGATAATCGAAAGGTCTTAGAATCGTAAATTTTGCCGGTGCATAACAATCTAAATTCCGTGAAAATTTTATAGAAATTTTTTTCGACTTATATAGAGTGTGGTCGGTATCTTTGATCTCAAATTTAAGTCTCCTATCATTATTTTTTATAAAAATTTTATTTTAAATTATTTATTTTGAAATTATTCGCTGACTAAGAAAATAATGTTGAAAAGTCATTAAATTTAGTTTTCATTTTGGATAATATAAATCATATCTAATAAAGCTGATCATCAATTTTGATGTCTCATCATCAGAAATTAATTTAGAAATACAAAATTTTTTAGGATTTAATTAGATTTGTAATTAAATTTTAATTAAATTTAAATTAATATTAAATTCAAAATTGTATTAAGATTTAAATATTATTTAGAGTAGAAATTTAATTGGACTAGAATTTGAATATCACAAGTGCTATTATTTATTGGTAGTGGTGGTACGGCTTAGCCAAATTTATATGGTATGGTCAAGATATTTATGATTTTGGATGCACTTGGTGCATATGTGCGTTCAAAGAGATAAGCCTTTTGAGTCTATAAAAGACGAAAAAACGGTGAAAAAGATTTAGGAAGAGGGCTCGGAAAGCTATTCTGTGTAGAATAGAAATTACGTGTTTCACCCGTATGTTTTGTTTTGATTTTTGTCTCTTTTGTGATTGTGTCGGTTTTAATTTTTGTTGAGGAGATATGTTTATGATAAAAATTTAATTTGAGGTTTTTATTGTGAAATTTTAACAACCAATATTGGAATAAGTACCAGATCAACGACAGTCAGTATTGAAGCAAATTAAGAATTCACAAAATTTAATACCAAGCTAGTATCAGATTTCTAACAAAAATTTTGGTACTTCTAAAAGTATTTTAGCTGGACCCCAGAATAATAGTCTAGTATTTCATCATATACTCTTATTTTGTTATATTACAATGAGATTGATTTCTTATCAATCTTTCATATTATATTGCTTTAAAAAGAAGACCTAAGACCCCTCTCTCTCTCTCTAAAAATACATAAAAGATCAAATAAAGAAATCCGGATCTTGCCAAGTCTCCATTACTGACCTTTTTCGGTGCAAGTAATACCAAACTCAAGCAGTTTCGGGTCGCAGCATTTCAACAGTGTTTACATTGGGTAGGTAATTCCTCATTTAGCCGCAAAAAATAGTGTTTACTTTCTCAAAAAATAGACGAGAGTAGAATATATAAAAATAGTCCAAATTATTAACTTTAAAATTGGAATCTAAAAATATTAATTTTCTATAAAATTCAAATTTAAAAATTATGAAATGACTAAATCCAAAATTTAAAGCCCAATAGAATGAGTCAATTTAAAATTCATTTTTATGTTAATCGCGTCGCAATCGCAACCGAACCAAATCCCCAACACTATGTAACGTCGAGTTCACCCACCAGATATAAAATATATTTTATATTTTATTATAAAAAAAAATTACATTACGTATATAATAAAAATTGTGGGCTTTCTTTATTGCGCATTTAAAAAATCACCAATAGTAAGGGGTTTCCATGCAAATAAACTATTAAACCTCACCAACCAAATGAACGTACACTAATAATAATATTAATTAAATCCCCAACCAATTAATTAACAATAGTATCTGTAATCCACTATAATCACTCTCTCTAATCCACGCCATAATCCCACCCAAATCCAACCCAACCAACGAAACGGATCCGCTACATATATACGACGTGTACGTCTCCTCCTCATACAACCCATCCGACGTGTCACCATTCACACTCCGCCACGTTTCCCATATCTCTCCCCAGGTCAAATTTTTGGCGCCAAATTTAACGGCCCCGTCAACGGCAGTTAGGCACCCACCATTTCTTCTTCTTCTTCGTCTCCTTCCTCCTCCTCCTTCTCGACTCTTATAACCTCCGCTGTAGCAATTCGATTCAGAAATCTTTGTAATTGATCAAAGACGTACACCAACCATGTTCACGTTCTTTATCCTCGTCCTTTTCTTTTTTCGATTCACCGCCGCCGTCGCCGCCCCTGTCCCCGGCCAATCCCGCGACCGTGCTGCGCTCCTCGCCTTTCGCTCCAGCCTCTCCGACGGTGGCCAAATCGACGACTGGGGCTCCCCGGACGTCTGCGGTTGGACCGGCATCACCTGCCACCCGTCGAAGCGCCGCGTCATCCAGCTCATCCTCACCGACCGCGGGCTCCGCGGCGTGATCGCCCCTGCGGTCGCCAACCTCTCCTTCCTCGCCGTGCTCGACCTCTCCGACAATTTCCTCGCCGGAGGCATCCCCGAGGAGCTCGGTGCCCTCTCGAGGCTGAAGCAGCTCAGCCTCTCGAGTAATCTCCTCGTTGGCCCTATCCCCGCGGAGCTCGGCCTCCTCCACAGGCTCGTCTACCTCGACTTGGGCGGCAACCGCCTTTCGGACCGGATTCCTGGCACCCTCTTCTGCAACTGCAGCTCGCTGCAGTACGTCGATCTCTCGAACAACTCCCTTGCTGGGGAGATCCCTTACTCCGAGCAATGCCGGCTCGCCAACCTGCGGTTTCTCCTCCTTTGGTCGAACAACTTGGTCGGCCCAATCCCGCCCGCGCTTTCCAACTCCTCGATGCTCGAATGGATTGACATGGAGTTGAATTTCCTCTCCGGAGAGCTGCCGTCAGATATCTTCGACAAGATGCCGCGGCTGCAGTACCTCTACCTCTCGTACAATAATTTTTCAAGCGGCGCGGGGAACACGAACCTCGACCCGTTCTTCGCATCCTTACGGAGCTGCACTCGGCTGCAGGAGCTCGAACTTGCGGGGAACGGCCTCGGCGGGGCAATCCCGCAGTCCATCGGCGAGCTCTCGTCGAACCTTCGGCAACTCGATCTGGAAGAGAACATCATCTCCGGGCCGATCCCCGTGAACATATCGAACCTGGTCAACCTCACCTACCTGAACCTGTCCAACAACTACTTGAACGGGTCGATCCCGCCGGAGATATCACGTCTGCGGAAGCTCGAGAGGGTCTACTTGCTGAACAACTTGCTCGCCGGGGAGATACCGCGGTCCCTCGGCGAAATCCCTCACTTGGGTCTCGTAGATTTCTCTGGAAATCGGCTCTCGGGTACAATACCGGACACATTTGCGAATCTCACACAGCTCAGGAGGCTGATGCTTCACAACAACATGCTCTCAGGTACTATACCACCGAGTTTAGGGAATTGCATGAACCTGGAGATCTTAGATCTCTCTCACAATAGGTTAAGTGGCCTAATCCCTACTGATGTAGCAGCTCTTAGTAGCCTCAAACTGTATCTCAACTTGTCTAGCAACTTCTTAGAAGGGTCGATTCCGCTGGAGCTGAGCAAGATGGACATGATATTGGCATTAGATTTGTCGTCGAATAATCTCTCAGGCACGATTCCTCCGCAATTGGGAGGCTGCGTTGCGCTCGAGTACCTCAACCTTTCGGGGAATTCGCTTTGGGGCGCTCTCCCGAGCTCAATCGGTGCCTTACCGTACCTCGGCGTGCTCGATTTGTCAGCGAATAGATTGGTAGGAGCCGTTCCGCAATCTCTACAAGCTTCCACTTCTCTCCAGCAACTCAACATCTCCTTCAACAACTTCTCAGGAGTGATCCCAAATGAAGGAGTTTTCTCCTCCCTCTCCGCAGATTCCTTTCTCGGGAATTCGGGTTTATGCGGCTCTATCGGGGGCGTCGATTTGTGCGGCTCGACGAGAGTTCGTAGGCATCGGTCCGTGGTCTTGTCTATAGTTCTCATCTTAATTGGCACACCGTGTGCTTTATTTCTCTTCCTGTATCCGAAGGTAGTGAGGCTGAGAGCAAAGTTGCCGCGCCTCTCGACCTTTAAGAGGCAGATACTTGTCGATTCCGAAGAGAACAATACCGAGAAAGAACACAGAAGAATCTCGCACCGCGAGCTCGTCGAAGCCACGAGAGGCTTCGCCGACTCGACCCTAATTGGGGCGGGGGGATTCGGGCTGGTCTACAAAGGAGTCCTCCGCGACCAAACGAGTATTGCAGTGAAGGTCTTGGACCCGAAGAATGGCACGGAGATTACCGGGAGCTTCGAGAGAGAATGCCAGGTCCTAAAGAGGACCAGGCACAGGAATTTGATCAGGGTGATAACAACATGTAGCCGACCGGACTTTAAGGCGCTCGTCCTTCCGCTGATGCCGAAAGGGAGCCTCGAGAGCTACCTCTATCCATCGGAAGGGCCAAGCCGAGGCCTCGAGTTGAATCAGTTTTTGAACATCATAAGTGATGTAGCTGAGGGGATCGCCTATTTGCACCACTATTCTCCGGTCAGGGTTGTGCACTGTGACCTCAAACCGAGCAATGTTCTTCTCGGCGACGATATGCGGGCGGTCGTCTCCGATTTCGGGATCGCGCGCCTCGTGAAAGAGGCAGGAGATGAGAGCAATGGTAGCATCACTCATGATTCAACTCCATGCAATTCTATCACAGGATTGTTACAAGGATCAGTTGGTTATATTGCACCAGGTACGTACATATATATATATACATATACACACACACACATGCATTCATATACTTTGATATTTCTCTTTCAACTCCAGCTTTAAATGAGAGGCAAATTTTGATAAGGTGATCACTTGTTGATTGCATGCAGAATATGGGTTAGGAGGCAATCCTTCAATACAAGGTGACGTATACAGCTTTGGGGTTCTGCTACTGGAACTGATCACAGGGAAGAGACCAACTAATGTAGTGTTCCATGAGGGGCTCACATTGCATGAATGGGTGAAGAAACACTACCCACATGACATTGAGTCCATCATCTCGCAGGCGCCGCTCCGGCGATCACCTTCCTTCGCCGACTCGCTGTGCTACCAGAAGCTCACGTGGGACGTCATGTTCGAGCTCGTCGAGCTCGGGCTCGTGTGCACGCAGTTCTCGCCTTCGAGGAGGCCGACCATGGTCGACGTCGCCCACGAGATCACCCTCCTCAAAGAAGACCTCGCGAAGCACGGCGGCGACGCCAGCGGGTCGTGCTCGACGCCAGATTCATCTTTCTGAGATTAAAATAATATCGAGGCGATCGCGAAAGATCTCGTCTTGATCTATTGGTTTTGCTTTGTTGCGCATCATCAACTTTTTTTTAAATTTTTTTGAGTTAATTATTCTTTTAATGGAGTGCCCACTTTGAGGGAGTCACACAAAAAAAGTTATAGCTAGGGGTTCCAAATTAGGTCTTCGTTCAAATTCTTGTGTATGATAAACAATTAACATATAGTGGATTAATTTATCTTACATAATTAATACATGCATATATGGAGTCTCTTGTCCTAGAAAAGCACCATTAATTTGTTCATATATATATATATATATATATATATATATATATATATATATATATCTACTTAATTAGCTCTTTTTTCCTTCGAATGAAAAGTAAGATAATATATAGTAACATGAATTTGGACGTAGATGTAGAATCATAATGTAAATAAAACAAAATATTAACATAATTACTTCTTATTCCATTACATTAAATGCTTCGCAAGAAAATCTGTTCTTCTTACAGCTACGAATAGTTCATAGAATGTGGTTAACTGATCATCAAAAATAACTCAAAATTAAGGTTGACGAAGGTTCAAGATGACTGCAACAAGGATAACTCAAAATTTAAGGTTGCGAAGCTTCAAGACGACGGCAACAAGGATAACAAGTGAGAAAGGGGAAAACTAAAACTGAATTAACACATTCTAATTACTCCACCGATTTTTTACTGGAGATTTATATTGTATGCTATCATGCAGCAAAAGCACCTCATTAAGTTAACTTTCCTCGTAGCTATCCTCGCTCTTGATTCGAACTAGCACCAGCAGAAGCATATGCACATTATTATGTCACATAACTGAGAAAAAGCAAGTTATTCTATTTTCAAGATCCAACTTTTGATTCTTGGTGTCGGTTTATCGCTTAGGGAGACTGTCGCGTCTCTGTTCAACTGGTGCATCATGATACCTTTTCCCTACTTGCTTGAAACCTCAACAGCCTCAGCTTCGCCATCACTGTAATCAGCCCAGCTCTTTGACTTCTCCATCACCGCCGTTGAAGAGTCGGTAACTTCTCTTTCCACCACAATATCCTCCTCAGGACTTGCGGAAGGAGTCACACTTAAATCACCTTCGGCATTGCCAACTTTAACTTCCAAAGGCTCCTCGACTTCCACATTTTGATTCTCTTTCAGAGATTCCTCATCAACCTTATCGTTGTTATCCTTTCCTTCATCATCAGCTTCGCTGATTGTGGAGACTTCAGATGGTAAAGGTGTAGGTGAGGTCACAAGACTATTTGGCGAAGGTGGTAACTGATGCGGCGATAGCGGTGCACCATTAGGGGACACTACTGTGTACCCATTAGGAATCCACAGTTGACCCGGAACAAACTCAGAAGCATTTGGGTTCATCACTCTAGGAGGGAAGCAATTCCCATCAGCAAAGACTTCACAATTAGGCAACAATGGCTTGTTTCGAGGGCCCCGATGCCCCGACCTACTATTGTACCCGCCAGCAAGCCGCGGACCATAAGGAACCCTAGCAGTTGCTGATTGGTGAGGGTGTTTTCGAACAGGAACACTCAACATGGGGGGTATGCTTACTGGTGGTGGCAAGATTCCTCCGTGTTCTTTGAAGCCCGGGATTGCAACTGAACCAAATACGGGACTAATAGATGGATTGAATGGAGGAGCAGCGGCAGAAAGTTTGCTGCTTGGCTCTCTAGCAACTCCAACTAATTCTCCGTCCTCTTTGCCTTCAGTAGGCAAAGACTTCACATTTTCACTTCTATTTTCTTCCTTTTCGTCTTCGACAGAAGTAGAGGAATCGCTTTTAGGACTAATCGGGGTTTCTTCTAACAGAGAAGAATCAGCTTCATTTTCTTCCCCTGTACCTTCTTTATCTTCCAATGACTCCGATGATTTTTCCAAGATGGAGGGAACTACAATACTCTCCTCTATAGAGATTCCCTCCCCACGAGAAATAGTTTCAGGATCCAATGCTTTCTCGTTTGATCCTTCCAAAGCTTCTTTATTCTCAGACTTGGAACCCAGAGCTTCATCTTCAGTTTTTGATTCTTGTGGAGCAGCAACAACTTCTGGAGATGTATCTATCTCTTCATTGTTAACCTTTTCCACATCGTTCTCTTCCTGAACAGGACAACCAGTTTTATCTAAAGATGGAATGGTTTTCCCTTCATTAGAAAAATTCGGCGTCAAATCAGAAGCTGGCTCGTTGGCAATCAGGCCATCCTGCTCTTTTGAATCCTTTTCTTTAGGAGAATCATCTTCTATTGTCTTAGCAAGAGTTCCTGGCGCAGCCAAAGCCACCTCTTTGTACGACAAAGTTTTTCTTGTCGACTGAACAGCAACCGGCACTGTCGATGCGATTGATGACTTAGCAGCAACAGAAGAAGAAGCAGGGCTGGCGGGTGCTGACGTGGCATCACCAGATTTCTCTGCGTTTTTCGATGAAACAGGAGTGCTTGCTTTGGAAGTGAAGCTCAAACTCTTTGCCAATTTCTTTGTAACAGAATTAGAAGCAGCAGTGGGAGCCACCTCGCTAGGCGAAACCCTAGGAGAGAAGCCAGAAGGTGGCCTTCCTCTATACTTTCCATTCTCTGCACCATTTAGTGCATTTGTGTTAATTTTTGCAAGGCTCGGTCTCCTCGCACTTGCATTAGTTTTGCGGCTTGCTAATGATCGGTTCTTTGGCACAGCTTCTTGCCATCCTTCATCGGATGTGTCTTCTTCTGTGAAATCATCTTGGGAACTTAATTGAGTTACATGAATTATAGTGGGACTGAGATTTTCGTCTTTAGTTTCAACAGGTTGGATTTGAGTGCTGTTCTCTTTGTCATTAGAGTTACTCATCCATGAATTATCTTGTTTTGAGGTTATGTCCCCATGATCTTCATCTTCCAGAGTTTCCCACTGGTTTTGATCGATCTTGTTTTTGATCTATGGAATGAAAAATAGACAAAAGCTCAGATGGAAAATGAGCATGGTTGTTAATAAAGAAGCTAAGAGGAAATATACCTTAGCGCGGGCTTGTTTCTTTTGAATTTCTCTTGCTTTGATCTCTGCATCTGGATTTATATAATCCAAAAGATCTGACACACTAAAGAAATGGCCACAATGTGGAAGATAAGTTAGAAAATATGGGATCAGTTTAGGCCATCAAAAAATTATTACAACACTCATCAGACTATGACTACAATCAATGAATTTTACTGAAATTCTCTTCATTTTTGCGACTTCAATGTTTTGCTTAAACAAAGTAAAAAATCTAACTAGAAACTGTGTAGAATACACAATTTACATGTGATAGCAGATCTAGCAGCTCAGTTTGCTATTCTTCTTGGTACTTGATGCAACCTCACCTGTGGAGAGTCTCCAGAATTGCTGTTTGAGAAAAGCTATTGATTTGTGATTAAAATCCTTCAACAGCTTTTTCCTACAGCAAAAGCAAAAGCTTCATTTCAGAGCTTCTGCTTTTGAGGCCACCAAGAAGCTCATTTCAGCTTCTTACCAAAACAAAAACTTCAAAATTTTGTTTGCCAATTGTAGAATTCTTGCTTCCCAGGGAAGCTATTTCAGAAGCCAAGACAAAGTGCTACTGTTAGGGTACGAGTTTAGTTGCCCACCTAAGATGGCCTTTACTAGCAATTGAAGCATCAGGCTTCGGAGTACCATTCCGTGCAGCTTCCTGCTGCTCTACTACTTTGGACTCGAAGTACTCGAGCCATGCAGCAGCATCCTGCATAGGACTAATAATGTCAATAATTTGTCCTCACTTATACCATCTAGAAAAACCAGGACTCGCAAACAAAAAAACTACAACGGGCTTACCTGTGTGCGAAGATCTTCTGATCCGAGCTTTGCTTGAAGTATCCGTAGTGTGGTCTGCTCATGTTGGACGCTTAAAGAGTAGGCTTCCATCAAAGAGAGAGCAATAGCTATAGCATGGTAACTCGCAGCAGTCTGTGGAAGAAAACTAGGTTACAAGTTTGAATGTACACACACACACACACACACACACACACACACACACATGTTGGACGCTTAAAGAGTAGGCTTCCATCAAAGAGAGAGCAATAGCTATAGCATGGTAACTCGCAGCAGTCTGTGGAAGAAAACTAGGTTACAAGTTTGAATGTACACACACACACACACACACACACACACACACACACACACACACACACACAGAGAGAGAGAGAGAGAGAGAGAGAGAGAGAGAGAGAGAGATACCTGAATGTGATCAGCTCCAAGGAGTCGTTGATTACACTTAAGAGCTTCATGAAGGTATCTGAGAGCAACATGAACATTTCCCAAGCCCTCTTCCATCATGGCCACATTGATATAAGTTGCAGCGGTGTTCGGATGTGAAGGGCCACATGTAAGGTGCAAAAGATATAATGCACGGTTTACATACCTGAAACAGTAGCACAAACCATAATTCATCAGAAAAAAAGAGATGCGATGATAAAGACAGATAACACGCCAAAAGAAAGACCAGTTCATCCAAAAAAAACTGGTTCTGTTTTATTTGTAGGAAAAAGCATCTCAATTGTATCAGTGTATAAGCCTACGAAGAAGTGAAGGGAACTAATAAGTTATTAATACAGATGATAATACTGAATACTTCAAAATTTGTGTTTTTAATTCAATGGAGAGTGCCAAAATTTTGCAAGTTTATAGTTTCAATATAAAAGAGAACGATGAATGCAATGAAGAACAACTTACTTCAATGCCAATTCTGTATGTTGAAGGCGGTAGTAGAAAACAGCAAGATCTCCGTAGCTTTTCATTGTATCTGGATGATCGAGACCAAGTTCCCTTTCATTAATATCCAAAGCCTTCTGTTGGTAGATTGTTGCCTGCTTGAATCATGCACAAGCATCAACATATCTGAAAGTTAAGCTTTCATGTAGTAATCACAGCAGAACTTGATTTCATGGCAGGCATCTCAATACATCAAAGTGATGTCATATGCTTCTCTGAAGAATAACATAGTTTACTTTCCATGGCATCTATCAAAGAGACCAAATGATGATGGAAGAGTAATAAATTATCAACCTACAAATCAAATTTGGTCGGCTGGCATTCCAAATGTAACCATATTAAGATCTATCCTAACCAAAATTAAAATGCTTCCATTTTGAATCTCTTCTGAACCCTAGTTTTGAATTGCCAGCAACTAAAATGGTAAACTTTTAGTTTCACATGACAGAGTTTTGGTTCAAACTTTAAACCATGTATTTTAGTTTCACAAACGGAGTTTTGGTTCAAACTTCAAACCAAGGAGAGTAACACTGAACCGACTTTTGTATATTTACACTCCGATAGTCGATTAATAGTTGTTTTTGTTTGATTTACTGACTTGATAGAGAATGACACAAGGGAACAATGGAATAAAGAAGAACTGTATTAGAGGCAGGTACCTGGTTGAAGTCACCGGTATGGTAGAGTACTACAGCCAAAAGGCTGTATGCTCCTGCTGTCATTCTGTGGTAAGGGCCACATACTGCCACAAGTTTCGCAAGGGCCTTCGAAGAGGATAAGTGAAAAGAGAATAGATAAGGATACTTAGGGCTTGCTAACAAGCATAAGGAGGATTTGTTAGTTTTGACCAATGATTTCATATACCTTTGTGCCATAGTTGACAGCGTCATCCAGTTTGCCTTTATCCAAGGAAGTCTTTGATGACTCCAAAAGAGTTCGCCCATCAGCAGATGAGCAAGAAACATGCTGCACAAAATGGGCCATAGATATTATAGTTTCTGAACTCCAACCTTAACTTTATTCAAGGAAGCCAAAGCTGTTCTTACTTTGTAGACAGGAACCATACTGATAATATCTGATTTTCTGAAAGGATATGGAGTATCCATATCGTAATCTCTAGTAACTAGCTCAAGTCCTACCTGCATTGCACAAATTCTGCTGTAAGACATTGTTCCAGAAAAACTTCATTAAAAAAAATAGTATAAAAATTAAGTGATATGTAACAAAATATTTTCTTTTATGTATTTCCAGCAAATTTGAATTTCTATATATGCCCTTGGAAAATAACTTCTTACACATATACCTTTCACCATGAGTTAGATGAACCCCTATCATAAGAATAATTTTTCGCAAGAAACTGAACTTTAAGGAGAATCTGATTATACTGTACATATATGTCGATACATGATTTTTGCAGGGAAAATGTGTAAAACCCCAAAAATTGATTTGAAAGAATGGTATGATTGAGGTACAGCACCTTATGGCAGAGCCCACGAAGAATAGCATATTTCCTCAAATCAAGATTACATTCATCTTTCCATCTCCAACCAAATCTCTTTTCGAGGAAAATCTCTAACCACTTTTGCTTGAGATTAGTATCATCCTGAGAATTGCAGTCAGCATTCTCAGCTGGTGACGAGCCCAGCAGTATATTTAAGCATGAGGCTATCAACCCAGCCATGTCATTTATATCCTCAACTGCTGCAACAACAGCTTGGAGTATATGCTTGAAAGCTCGAACAATCATCTCATGGACACAGAGGGACTGTACGTGAGGAAGCTTATCTGCAAGTTCAACCTGATAAAAAGCATCAAAATAAAATATAAAAAGATCAATAAGTTCTGATAGAATTTTGGGGTTACAGAAGCTACAAAATCAACCTTTGACTAGTTTACTATATCGGATAGTCAAAACAATTAATCATTTACCACACGTCCCAGTGAATGCATTTGCAGGCCCCTAGTGTGCATAAAATCTGTCATTGTCCTCCCATCAACAGGAGAAAGTTCAAGTGAACTGAAATCAGCAACCTAATAAAATATAGCAAGATAACAGGAGAGTATTAGGTAATTTAAAGCATATAGTCGTTCAAACAAGACCAGATTGAAGACAAAGCCAATAATACCAAATTTGGAAGAGCAGTATCCTCATAATATTTATGTGCCATCTCAATCAACTCATCAGGTGACTGCCAAAATTAAACCAATTTACTTTAAAAAAAATCAAATAATGCGACTGCAAGTTTGTAAAGTCAAGTCGAAGTGGTCATGCTATTGAATCGCAACTCCGTAAAAATAGAGAGTTCTGAACTGAGCAAAGAGTTAAAGAATTGCAAGAATGAAGCAAATGATGAACATAACATGGAGCAGAGGAAACCTTAACATGAAGTCCAATTTCTGACTCTTTCAGGCGTAAGAACGCTGCTTCAGGAAGCGCTTTCCGCAACAGCATCTCCTTATCCTCCTTTGAATTGGCACTTTCGGCCCCACATGTCTTATTTGCATCATCTCCTGTAGGTGAAGAGTTTTCTCTTGCTATATTAGTCTTGCTACCCTTGTCCTCCACCTTCTTCTTTATCTCTTTAAGCTGCCCAAATTGTTTTCCAAGCCCCTTTACAGTAGGCTCAACTTTAGTATCATCTCTTTTCTTAGAATCAGTCTTCTCTGAAGCCTGGTTCTGTAAATGCTGAACCCAGCATGCACCAAGCTCCCACCTGATTGATCTTCTTTCTTTCTTAGACTCTCCTTCTAACTTCATTAGACTATCTGTTAATACCTTTCGCACAAAGGACTTAGACGACTGCATATCTTCAATCTCTGCATTTTGTGACCGATGAAGTCCACCAGATGGCTGAGTGGATGATTTATGTAGTAAAATTCTCAAACTGAAAACAAACGAAAAGATTCTCTTAACATAGCACCAATATCATAATAGTAGTCAAGAATTGCATCACATGGTTGTAATGAGATCAAACAAGCAATAAGTGACAACTAAAAGTATCAACTTATAAATAGTTTTAGCCAAGCAAACCTATGGAAAGGTACTTCGGAGAATTAACCAATTATCTTATAGACCATTCGAGGGGCCTTTATAATATACAGTACCTATTAACATTTAGAGCGTTGCTACCGCCTTCAGGCTGATCTTCGATGTCAATATCCTGCTCAGTGATTATAGCGCCCTCCAAGCTAGCCTCCACTGGAACTTGGACAACAGCTGTATATCCACAATGCCTCATAACAACTACACCGAGGGTAGCAGTATCCTGCAGAACCATTAAGCTACTTCAGCATTTAGCAAGAATACCTAATGACTCCAACAGCACAAAGAAAGGAAGAGTTAATAACAAAATTTAGTACCTGAAGTTTGACTTTGATTCAAAGCTGCAAAATTTAATTTTAACACTCATGGAAGTTTGACATGCTTAATACTTGAGTCTTTCTATTAGTGTACCATCTGAATGAAGATGTCACATCAGCATTGTCTTTAGAGTTGCCGGCATGTCTGTCTTTTGATGTTACACTTTTTACAGTGATGTTGATTTAGCACTTCTCTAATACTTATATACAGTACAGAAACTAAAGGACATAATTATTATGTGGATCAAAATTCAGGACTCAATTGTTAAAACTGAAATTGTCAGGATGTATTTAAAGTTGAGAACAAACTTCAGAGACTAGGTAATTATAATTCTTACATGTACTGTTGCACTCTCATCAGCTGTTATCCCTTTCAGTAAATTTCTCTGAGCAAGCTCATCTCCAGATATTCGTAGAGTTTCACTTCCATCTAACTTAACATCCAACTTAGCACTTGCATCAGCTTTGTCTCTCATTACTTTAATTCTTAAATCTCCAACTTGTTCCTCATACAAAACAGAATCAAAGCTTCCATTTGATGTTTCGTGAAAACAATGATTCCCAACGACGAGTTTTTGAATAGCAGCAACAGCTTTAAAAACTGCGACATCAACGAATAAGCTGTGAAGTAGGAATGCTTTTCTATCTCGGACTTGCCTTTCCTCAGCTGTTTTGCAAGGCATTGAAGCAAGGATAGAGAATTCTTTCGCCCATGGCCTCAGGTCATGCTTCCCGTCTCTTCCCTGACCTCCACCACTTCCGCCCCAAGCTTCGTCCTCAGAGGGAAGAGGGGGGAAAGTAGAGGGTGAATCGGCAACAATCGGAGGAACCAACCATGTATTTGCTCGGAATCCATAAGGCAGATTCCCAAACTGAAACAAAGGCATAAGATATCAGTATTGAAATCAATACAGATATTTTAATGTGTTCTTAGTACTTTATTGATAGTTTTCTTTATGATTTTTTTTTTTTTTTTTTCCTGATCAAGAGAAGTAATATAAATGCTATCTTGAGCTGCATATCTTGAGATAATTTGCAACTTGTAGCTCACAAGTGTAACTCAACATTCTTATTATAGATGAGCGAAGTATCACTAGGAAGAAAATGATTAGTAATTTCAAGGATGACATTCCAACCTCTGAAAAGGCTACTTATGTAGGACAAGCTCCAAATTTAAAAGGATTTAGGAAGGAAATCTCACCTTATTATGCTCGACAAAAGCTTTCATGAGGGATTTGTATGCCTGCAAGTGCAATTAAGTGTTGATTGACTAAAGATCATACACAAAATAAATATATAAATAAAGAAATAAACAAATAACCTGCAGAATCTTATTTTCTACTTACACCATCAAAGGACCGGCTAATTTGTTGCAATAAACCAACCAAAGAATGGCTAAGAAGCGCCCTCTTTCCCGCTGGATAGAACCCACTTCGAGATGCTACAATTGTCACCGGCTTCCCATTGCAGACTCTCACCTGCCCATCACATCGATAGCATCTCCTTTCAGGTCAATGCAATGTGAAAAAAATCTAATTTTTTCTGAAAATAAATGAAACCAACATCGATCTGAAAGAAGTCATCCTCTCTTTTATCCTCCACAAACGGTCGAGACGACCTCCGTACGTCTGCAACAAAAATGCAAAACGCATGTCAAGTTCCCTTCATTCGAGAAATCAACAAAATGGAGTCGAAGGTATGTGAAATGCATCATCACTACTTGAACTTTGCACGAGTGCACTTATCTTCTTAAACTAAATTTTGACCGATAAATCCTGCGATCCTCATCTCTTTTTTTTCATCTTCCACTCTACAGGATGCCATAATTATTCACAAACATGATGAACACACAATCATTTAGCGCATTAAATGGCAGAAAAAGGATAGTTAGAATCCAATTTCCTGATGAAAAAGGTCATTTTAGTTCAGAGTTTGGGACAGGAAACGCAACGCGAACTCAAATTTTCACTAGTTCACATACTGGAAAGAACATGTATATGAGTATATCATCTATAATTGCATAACAAATAATGTTAATGACATTTCAGTTTAATCTAAAAGTTTAAGCAGCGAAGAGCAATTGATCGTGACTTTGAGCAAGGGCGATATTGTGCTCAGATGAAACTAGGGATCGAGGAGAGCTCACAATGGAGGGGAGGGGAGAGGTGGGAGAAGGAGAAGAACTCGTAGAACTGCCCCAGCTTCGGCGGAGGGTACATGGGCTCGTCCTTGTGGCTCACCCCCGCCACCGCCGCCTCGGCGTCCGTGGCGGCGGCGGAGGCGGAGTAGGCGCTCTGCGGAGCTCCGGGAGCTGAGTCGTCCTTCGCCGCGGCGGAGTACAGCGGCGACGGCGCCGCCGCATCGGAGGAGGCGGCGCTCTTCGCCGGAGCGGCGCCGAACGCGGCGGTGGAGGAGACGATGTCGAGGAGGCGGCGAACGTGCGCGGCGGCGAGCTCCTCGGTGTACTCCTCTGCGGGGGAACGAACAGTACGTTACAGCACGTGCTCCTCACGTGATTGAATATATAATAAATATAATTAGTTGGAACAATTGCTTTTGTACTCCTGACAAATTTCCTATTTACCATCTTAGAAAATTAATATTA
Organism: Tillandsia fasciculata; assembly: GCA_029168755.2. Classification (NCBI taxonomy): domain Eukaryota; kingdom Viridiplantae; phylum Streptophyta; class Magnoliopsida; order Poales; family Bromeliaceae; genus Tillandsia; species Tillandsia fasciculata. The sequence goes on along the minus strand of CM054935.1, from coordinate 783,876 downwards.
AAAATACTCTTTAAAGTTTCATATTTTTTTAGAATTAAATTGGTTAATGAACTGTTAGGAATATTATCCATGTGAAATTATTATTTATTTTTTTCAAATATATCAAATAATAAAAAAAAAATATATAAAAAATATATTTAAAATAAAATAATAAAGTAAGGGTAATACTACATATACATTCCAAAAAAAATGTACATTCTACATCCACCATCTAATGGTGGAAAAGTTACTTCACAAACTGGGGACATGGAGATGCAACAAAATGCTCTTTGTTGTTATTAAATTTGTAAGGCAATCTGACTAAAATGCTTTGCAAAATTAATGAGTCAACTCCAGTTTAGTTTTTTTGATTTTATTTTTTTTATTTTTGAAAAAAAAAACACAGTAGTTTTATTCATTAGATAAGTAAATTAAATAATAAGAATCTGACATCTGAATCTCAGTTTAGTCACTCATTTGCTTCTGAGCATCTATCTATTCTTGATGATGCTTAGCTTATATAGATCACCATCATGATCACATGTAGTTTCTCTATATCTTTATGCGCAAAATTTGAAATACTTGATTTTAATAAACTCCTAAATAAATTTAAAAACCAATGCAAATTAAAATAAAAAAGAGTATTAATTAAAAAATGGAGGGGACTATTTCAAATTTTCAATATAGTATAATTAAAAAAAGGCTAAATTACAGAAAACCCCCCTGTAATATCCCGCTTTTCCACTTTACCCCCTGTCTTTTAAAAGTCGACAATCTGCCCCCTCGTAATTAGCGAATTGTGCAATAACCCCCCGCCGTCAGTTGACCGTTAGTTGACCGTCAGTTTTTTTGAAAATATAATGTCATATACCCAAAATACCCTTGGAAAAAATCCTTAAAAAAAAAAAAAAAAAAAAAAAAAAATTCGGAATAGAAAAGAAAAAAAAAACTTCAGGATAGCAAAAAAAAAAAAAAAAAAAAAAAAAAAAGAAAAAAAAAGCATTTTCCTCTGTTAACCGTCAGCACAAGGAGGGCATTTTCGTCAATTTACCACATCCGTTACCGCCGTTGCTCCCTAAAAACATTTCGCTAATTACGAGGGGGCAGATTGTCGACTTTTAAAAGACAGGGGGATAAAGTGGAAAAGCGGAATATTACTGGGGGGTTTTCTGTAATTTAGCCTTAAAAAAACTCCCTCTTGTGTCGAAGAGTACGTGGTGCGTTTCAAATGGGCCGATTCACGGATGACGTGGTAGACGGGGTTCAGCGAGATACACGCACAAGAGCGAGAGAGCGCGCGCATAGAGAGCGTGCTATATTTACCTTCGACGGTGGAGAGATGGCACGGCTTCAGCGGGGCGATCTCGACCGTCCCCTTCAGATTCGCGCCACGTACCTGCGCCGTACATGCACCCCGCCCCAAACTGTCATCGACACGAATCTCAAAGCAAATCGTGACCGTCGGATTATCAGTCCTTTACCTCGTGGGCGAGCGAGTAGTTGGTGAGGTGGCACGTCTCCACGTGTACGGCCAGAAGCTTCCTTACGTCCAAGATCCTGTCCGTCGATATCCCCTGCATTAAAAAAAAAGGCGCACTGCGTTCACGCGTCGACCTTATCGTGCGCCTGAGGCGCACCATGCTAACATACGCACTCTAAATAATGTGTTAATTAAACAAAATAATAATAATAATAATAATAATAATAATAATTACGATATATTATTAATTACCTTGAGCGTGAGCTGTGTGTAATCCGAGGTCTCCACTGTAACGTCGAGAACGGTGGGCAAAACTGCAATTTAATTAAATTTTAATATAAATTTATAGTAAAAATGGATTCTTATTTTTATCGAGGTTTTAATTATTTTCGTATTTCACACTTAAATTCAATTATTTATTGAATGGAACAGATAATATATTAATTTTTTTAAGAATAAATAAATAAATAAATAGCCCCACAACTTAATTTGTTTTGTAACTTGAGTTAATGCATGACTCTATTAGCTACTAAATATTAATTTTTTCTAATTTTATTTAGTAAGTAATAATTGAAACCATTATGCATGATAGCTGTAATTTTTGATGAATTTAATGAAAAGTTAAGAGGATCCACACATTTTTTTTTTAACCAACATAGATAATGTAAGAGAAGTGTGGAGAGAGATTGGAATTGAGGTAGCAAGAGAGGAAAAAAAAAAAAAAAAAGATTGTGACCTTTCTCTTCTTTTTTCTTCTTATCACCCTTGGGCTTGTGAGGCTTGGCTTTTCCAGCTCTAGGAGCCATCAAGCATGAGATTTTTAACCAAAATGCTCTCTCTCTCTCTCTCTCTCTCTCTCTCTCTCTCTCTCTCTCTAGATCTCTCTCTCTCTTTTAAACTTATGGGTATTGATTCTTGGAGTGAAGAAGCAAATTTACAAAAAAGCACTTATGGTGCCTCACATCTAACTAAAGCCAAGTGGATTGGATATATAGCTAGCTATAGCTCTTATTAGGGAAAAGCTTTTTGAGGACACAAAGAATGAACCAGTGAAAATGAGTAGGTGAAGGAAAGGTATGGGGTATAGAAGAGGTGAGAGGAGTGTGGATAGGAGATAAGGTTTTATGGGTCTACTTCTTAACCCATGTATAGATAGATAGAGAGAGATGAAGAGAGAGAGAGAGACAAGGAGTTTTAAGGGGAGAGGGAGGGAGAGGTTTTAAGTGGGGGGTGATGAGGGGGAATTGGAGCCTCTCATTTTAAGGGGGAGAGAGGCTACCTAGATCCCCCTCATCATCTTCTTATTGAGCCAAAAAAAAAAAAACCCTCTCCCTATCAAATCCATACACTTCTCTAGCTCTATCTCTATCTCTTATGTGCCTCCACTAATCTTCTCAAATCCCATATCCCCTTCTGTTGACTGCATGGGGACCAAGCTGCTCTCTTTTGGAGTCTTCTATGTCTTATCAAAGGTAAGTAACTGTTTGAGTACTCCACACTTTGGAATTGCATGTGTACATGTGTGTGTGTGTGTGTGTTTGCTCCTCCAGGTTAAAAGCTTTTACCTCACACAGTGAAAGATTTAGTAAGTTTTTCCTTTGGTTTATTTTTATTTAAAAAATAAACTCAGATTAAAAATATAAAACAATTAGATTTTAAACATACTAAATATTAAATACTAATATTTTAGACAAATAATTTTCAAAATCATTATATAACATTGGATTAGAAAAAGTTAAAATTATTTTCATTTTTATTTTATTTTTTTACAAAATGTAAAAAAAAAATAGTATACTACCTGCTTCGTTTATTTTTGAAGTAAACTTAGCTGGAAATATGAAGCAACTAAGCTTCGAACTCGGGTCTCGAATATCAACCACTAAGCCTTTTTTGCCATTTGCGCCAAGAACAGTTGATCAGCTGTTTCATTTATAAATAAATAAACTCGGAAACAATCAGAAATGAAGAGTGATAAGTTTCCACATACTATGTTTTTTATTTTCGAAAAAAAGAAAAAGGGAAGCTTTTAGATATCCGAATACCAAACTAGGCCTTGGATGGTCAACTGATCCACTCCGGCCCAATATGACTTTCCTATTTGAACATTAAACGGGTTAGCGGGCTATTATATGCGATCCTTCCGACCCGAATTCGACTTAGCGGGAAATTCAAAATACAAATCAAAGCAAGAGAGAAGAGAGAGAGAGACGGAGACTTGGAAGGGACGGAAATGGGGGAACTGTGGCCGCGGCAGCAGCAGCAGCAGCAGCAGCAACAGCAGCAGCATCCGGCGGTGAACGACGTGACGACGGTGCTGAGCAAAGCCAGCCGCGACCTCGGCGCCGTCAGGCGCCACCTCGAACTCGAATTCCGCCGCTCCTACCCTGACCACGTCGCTCCTCTGTTGCCACCATCTCGTCTCTCTTAAACCCTAGATCCGTTCCTGAATCTCCAATTGCCCCGTCAATTCTGCAGGTGAATCCGTGCGAGATCGTCGCCCGGATCAAGACGATCCAGCAGGAGCTGGTCTCGCTCAAGGAACTCTGCCGTGAGCTCCTCGCGGAGAAACAGGTATTGCAGAAAAATTGCGGTACATGCAATGAGAAAGTACAATAAGAAAATATTTTGTTTGTTTCTATATATAATATCGTATTTCGTATGTCACAATAAATTTTGTTGTCCCATCGGAAAACGAATAAGCTTATTCTTATATACTTAAAGCGGCAGCATCATATCCTGTAGCGGGAGGTGAGATTTGGTCGAGTTATATTCGAAATGACGGAAAGTCATCAAATCATATTCGAAGTGACGGGAAGCTGGTTGGGGCGAATCACAGTCGAGATTCGTGGACATTGTGTTTGTACGCTTTAGATGAATTGGTTGTATATTTTTAACCGTTCGAGCTTTTGGGATAAATAGTTAACACTAAAAATAATCCAAAAAGTAGTATTAGAGGCAGAGGTCACGGATTCGATTTTTGCATGCTATGAATTTGTAAAGGTGCTTAGGGGGAGATTGTTAGCTTAAAGGGAAGGTCAAATTGAGCCGAGTTACATTCGAGATCGGTAGGTGCTGTGTTTATACGCTTTAAATGAATTAGTTGCATATTTTAACCGTTTGAACTTTTGGAATTAATGATTAGCGTCAACGATCCGATAAAATGATCATTTTATAAGAGAATTAGAATTTCCTTCTGACGGTCGGGCAGTAAAGTGCAGCATATGTAAAAGTTCAGAAAAAGTATTGAAGCGAAATTGTAGGTTATTTACGGAGTATGGAGATGAGCTTTGTGTTTTGGATCGCAGGATCTGATCGACAAAGCTAGGACAAGTTTGGTTGCGCAGAGGAGTTCGCTGCAACGGCTGCTCGCTTCGTCTGGCCTGCCACTTATGAGTGAATCCGACGAAACTGCATACACAAATCTAAATCAGGTGAGACTCCCTTTGCAATATACATTTATGTAAACTCAGTGCTTTTGCGCGCCTTTCTTAGCACGGGGTAAGGTATTTTACGCAATGTAACAGTGCTGAAATTGCTATAATTTGTTGTGAACTTCGAAGCCTCTCTTGCTAAAATACCTTTCGAAATAGTGGAAATCAATTTCGAGGAATTTCATGCTTTGTGATGGTTCCGAATTGCCGTATTCCCATTCTCGGTCCTTAGAAGCAGCGCTGTGTGAATGCTACTAGTAAGACAAAGGTGTTTTGAGCTTTAAACATTACAGAAGGTAGCCTGAAAAGTAATTCGCAACTCGCACGCCCTGTCTGGAAATACTGTCTTGCCGCTTTTTCTGAGATTGATCTACTGCATCTTAGAACATCTGATTTTGCCTTGGAACGAACTTGGGCTTCTACTTTAACGTTTCACCATGATCACTATTTATTCTGCTTCAGAAAAATCAGTGTTAGGAATTGAATATCCATCACTAGTGATCTTCATATTAGCTTTCGTTAGGTGCAGCTGGTTTACTTTACGTTAGCTATTGAGAAAAAGAATTTAGTCGACAAACTTGTTTGGCTAATCAGAAGTTTTCTGCTACTGTCGGAACGCAAAAGAAAAATCTTATCAACATACATACTCTAGTGCCTTTTTGGATGCGATTTTGTAGGTTATTTTGTGGTCACCAATGCAACTTCTGGGAACAAAATTATATTTTGTTACAAGTGATGCATGACTGAGGAGGCTGATGAACAGACTATTCCTTCTTTTGTGCAGCATAAACAACCATTTAGATGATACGACACACTGAAATTTTTATTCTGAGTAGTGATTTGTGTGTCTGCAGATTATCGATGAGTGGACTGCTCAAGTGAGGGCAAAGAAAGGCAAGAACATGATCTTTTGCTTCGATAAAAGTGTTGCCAAGAGTAAACTAAAAGCCTTTTTTTTTTTCCTTTTTGATCTCAGGGGACGAGGATGATGCCACTGAGGATATCAATAAGATGCTGTTCTCGGCAATAGTTCAGAACAACTGAAATTCTGAAAGAAGCAGCATAGGAAATGGAGCCTAGCAAGTGTGATCTCTGTTGTTTCTGAATCTTGCTGTACATGTTGCCTGCATCTGTGAAGCCTGGACCCTGGAAACTGTTTTAACTTTCTGTACTTTTGTTGTGTCTCTTTCTTTTGTCTGCGCGCCTAATTGTGTAGAAAATTCATTTTTATGATAGAAGTGTCGCGCTAACCATTAATTCCAAAAGCTTGAGCTTTTTAAAAATACGCAACCAATTCACTTAAAGCGTACAGACACAGAGTCCACGGGTCTCGACCGGACTCAACTCACCTGGATGTTAGGTCTATTGTGGACCGCAGCCCCACTCAACTTATTGGGCTCACCCAACTCAACTTATTAGTCTCCTGGGCCTATTGTCACGGGCAGGAAGTTAGACTTATTTCTATTATCACGGACAGAAAGTTGGACATATTTTTAACCCATAAATAAATAGCCAACAATTCCCCCCCAAACATCTGCACCGTCTCCCCTAAACACCTGCACTGTGCAGGAATTGAATCCGTGCCACTGGCTCTGATACCACTTGTCGGATTATTGGCGCTAACCATTAATTCCAAAAGCTCGAGTTTTTTAGAAATACGCAACTAATTCACTTAAAGCGTACAGACACAGCGCCCACGGGTCTCGACCGGACTCAATCCACCTGGACGTTGGGTCTATTGTTGGGCCTCTTGCCGTTAGGTCTATTGTGGACCGCAACTCTACTCAACTTATTGGGTTCACCCAACTCAACTTATTAGTCTCCTGGGTCTATTGTCATAGGCAGAAAGTTGGACCTATTTTTAACCCATAAATAAATAGCCAACAAGAAGTTCCAACATTGTGATTTTAAAAACAGTGTGGGTTGATTTCGCGTAGTTTGTTAGGATTAATCATCAACCTTTAAATTTCTCTTTTGAAATGGCATAAATTATGACTCTAATAGAGAAATCAGAATTTACAAGTGTCATTCATATAATTGTAGCCCATACTTTTCATCATTTTGAATTGTCTATTCAACCTTTCAAAATTATAATTTTAATATCTAATTTTTTTAATTTATTTGATTTAAGACGGTCAATAATAATTTGACCTAAAAATTTAAATATGCCATTTGTCTTTACAAGTTTAGTTGCTATATGTTATACAATTCTTACAATTATAAATTTATTAATATAAATAATTAGTTTTAATTTTGAAATTAAAATATTGTTGATTGATTAAAATTAAATAAATTAAAAAGTTGGCTAGTAAAATTTAAATTTTGAAAGATATTCATAATTTAGATAATTTTTATAGACTTTTATCTCAGAAAAAAAAAAAAAAAAAAAAGGAAAACCTCTGTATAAAAAGTTCACGGTGCAGAGTAGCAATTTACCTTCTTTTTTTTTTTTTTTTTTTTTCTCTCTCTTGACTCTCTCGAAAGAGTTACCTCCACAGGGCCGAGCTGATCCGTTAAAATATCGAATTAGAAAATTTTATTTATTTATTTTTATAGCAAATTAAGTTACCAAACTTACTATTAAATAAAATATTTAAAAATATTAAAATTTTAATCTAATAGTTAAAATTTATATTATATAAATAATATAAAAATTTAACGTCGTCAATTTGAAAGTTCCATTATCGAAAATAAATAAATGACAACGAAGCCTATTTACAGCATATATATATATATATATATATATATATATATATATATATATATATATATATATATAGACTATTATACTATCAATAGTATAAAATTTTTTGTGTTATTAAATTTTTGATTTTTAAATAAAAAAATATAAGGTTAGAATGATAATAGTGCTCTAGAATTTAGTAAGTAGTTGATAAAATAGTATAATTTAAAAAATAAAAATAATTAAAAATAAATAAATCTAACAATAAAAAATTTAATAGTACAAATATTAAAACAACTTTGTACTATTATTATTTCACCAACCATCTATTAAATTATTAAATACTAATAACTCATTAAATTCTAATAATTCATTATTATCCTAACCGCACCTCTTTTCATTCAAAAGTTGAAAATTTAATAGATCAATAACTTAGTGCTATTAATAGTATAGTAGCATAGTTATATATATAGAGAGTTCAACTATTATGTTATTAATAGCATAAAGTATTTTGAGCTATATTTGAGTTGTATCAAATCGAACACGAAAAAGTCGATCTCAACTCGTATTCCGCTGTGCCCTTGTCGTGGACGCCTTTGTCGGCGTCGTAGATCTGCTAGATCGAAGAAAACCATACACAAAATCATGCGAATGGGATTACAAGCTACTCTGGCGATAATTATTTTTTAGAAAAAAATAACATGTTGTCCGTTTTGTTTATTTTAAAAATAAATTTAGCTGAAAATATAAACAACTAGATTTCGAATTCAGGTCTCGAATATCAACCATCAAATTTTTTGCCGCTTGCGTGGATATTGCATTTCAATCATTTGGGTTATCAAATGAGTTCTCGTTCATGATCTCATGTGGAATAATTAAACTGAGTCAAATTTGAAGGAGTAAATTCTGGTTATTATTATTTTTTTTCAAATTGATCTAGGTTCAATTTACAAGCAGCAATGCTAGTAAACTATCCAATACAGATAAAGTAGTCAATGTATTATTAATTGCAATATTGCGAATTAGTTTTTTTTTTTTTTTTTTTTTTTTTTTTGCTTAAACACCTTAGACCTTGGACTTCGTCTCGTATTGCAACTCGGTCCCCGACCGCAAAAGAAAATTTGAAAATGTATGAACCTTTCCTTGAAGTTACTGTTTCAACACTATATATAGTATATACAAAAGTTTTGGGACTAAAAAGTGTTTAAATGAAAAGGACTAGGTTAATTTCAACATCAGAATATATAGTATGGTGACTATTTCCAGAGTATGAGATTCGTTTGTTAGAACTTTGAGGATCCATTTCAAGTCCAATTTGCACCTTAGGGTGTTGCTAAGTAACCCATTATATGTTAGCATACGCTAATAACAAGCATCACAACATGTCGACAAATGAACAAGTTATTGATACGGTTAAATTTTTAACTTTTGGACGAAGAGATGTTAACCATGCATTACAACTTGTTATTGAAAATATTACTTATAAAACCATTTAGGATATGTAGGAGGAGGTAAAGGGGGCACCACCCTCCTCTCCTCTTAAATGTTATGTGGCGGCGGTGGCGGTGGCGGTTCCGGGGCGGGGTGTACCCTCGTCATCGGTTGAAAACTCATGTCCTCTTGATGCTTCTGCGGCGGTGGCGGTGGCGGTTCCGGGGCGGGGTGTACCCTCGTCATCGGTTGAAAACTCATGTCCTCTTGATGCCTGTTCGGCGGTGGCGGTGGCGGTTCCGGGGCGGGGTGTACCCTCACCATCGGTTGAAAACTCATGTCCTCTTGATACTCTGGTGACGGTGCTTGTGGTATTGCATGTCCTGGAACGGTGTAACCTGAAACAGAAGCAAGGATAATATCATTAACACATTTGCTAGGGTTTGGTAGGAGGATTTCTATCAACTAAATAAGTATTTCCTGTAAGTTCTCTAATATAATGGCATATATATATATATATATATATATAGTGCTATGTGATAAAGTGTTGTGTGTATAGTATTATCGCAAGAAGAACAATAATAGTAAACCGCTAATGAATTTTTTAAGCTGAGAATCTCAGTTTCTGCTTTTCACTACAGCAGAAGCTCCACGCGCTTTTATTCACCAAATGCTCTACTCTAAAGTCGACGTTGTTTGTTGCTAGGGAGTTATCACCAGATCGATTACTCGACTTACGTCCACACTTAGTTCGGGTCGGAAGATGCCGCTCACACTTCTTAGCGACGTTGGCGAGCCTCTCTATATCGATGAACCTCTCGACGACCGGCGGGATGTACCGACAGATACAGGCCAAGTCGGCCTTCTGAACTTCGCCGCAGCACTCCTTCGATGGATCATCCTCCTCTCCATCCTTCTTTACGTACTTCTTGCATTGTCGATACAGGTTGATTATGTCGCCGCAGCATATCGCCCTGCTGGTCAGAGCTTTGTCGTCGTTGTCGAGTTCGTCGAGTTCGGCGGCCGCTCGGTGACTAGAAAGAAAGCAGATCATAACAAACGTTGCCAAGGCCAAAAGCAACAACTCAATCTTGATGTTCAACATCTTCTCTTCTTAGACGTTTCTACTCTTCTACTTCCCAGTACCTACGTACTACTACTGCTTGTGCTTTGTGTTGTGAATGGAAAATATGAGTCTCAAATATTGTATTTATAGAGTAATATTGGTGAGTAATTAAGGCTCAGATATGGGTTTATTAAATGATGTGTGTTAAGGAAAAAGAGAAATGGATATGAGGAGCTGTTTCTTATTGGCCAAAAAGAGATTTGGTAGCATCCAATCCTAATATGGTCAAGTTTGGATGCCTAGTTACAAAATTGTATAGCAATAATGAAACACGAAATTTTGTAATTATAAATAATTCAACCATTTTATTTTTAAACTGCTTGGATATATATATGATACAATTTTACAAAATTTCTAACAAATAAAATCTTAAAATTTTAGATTTTAAATTTTAAAATTTAAAAATAAAATTTCAAAATTTTAATTTTAAAATTTAAAATTTAAAATTTAAATTTAATATTTGATAATTTGACATTTTAAATTTGTAGTTTGAAATTTGAAAAATAAATTTAAAATTTAAATTCAAAATTCAAAATTTAAAATTAAAAAATAAAATTTAAAATTTAAAATTTCTAGTTTAAAATTTGAAACGTTAATTGAATTTTGAAAATTAAAATTTTTGAAATTTGAAATTTAAAATTTAAATTAAATATTATATTTTATATTTTATATTTTATATTTAAATTTGCAAATTTGAAACTTGAAAATTTGAAATTTGAGTTTAAAATTTTAAATTATAAACGAAAAATCTAAAATATAAAATTAAATTTTTGAATTTTAAAATTTAAAATTTTAAATTTAAAGTTAAAGTTTAAATTTAAAAATTTTGATATTTAAAATTTATAATTTATAATTTATAATTTAATATTTAAATTTACAATATATTTTAAATTTTAAAGTTTAAAATTTAAAATTTAAACAATTTAAAAATATAAATTAAAAATCTTCTATTAAATTTAAAATTTAACATGAGGGGTGTAGGATGGGGCTTCAAAATGGTAGAATTTTTTTCCCTAGGTTCTAATGAATTATTATTTTACATTATTTTTTTAGGATATAGTACTATATTTTACATTATTTTACATTCTTTTACATCCCAAGTACACCCCATCTATTCAAGGGTGGGGTAAATTTTACCAAATCACTTCGAAGTGACCGATAGATTAGCCTTCATCCTTAGATGGAGTGGGATGTGTGATATACAACCGAAATGGGGTGTATATGTAGCACTCCTCTAGTTTAACTATACTACGTTTTATAGGATATCCAATAAGGATCGTGTGTATCTTATTATCTTTTCCAATTTAAAAGGCACTACTATTAATAACATTAAATTCTAAGTTCATATAGGCATCTTTTGTGACGGAGTATCTGAATTGATAATCAATACGGTTAAATATAATTTAAAATATTTAAACATAATTATTAAATACTAAATTTTATAATTTTTTAATATTATTTATTAATTTAGTACTAATTTGGGATTACAGTGCCAAAAACATTTATTTTTTATACTTTGGAAAACAAAAATTTAAAAATGCATCCAAACGTTAAGCGACGAGTTACGAAGAAGGGAGTTAACAACGATCGCCATCACTTTGTGTGTTATTTGGTTTGAACGAAACAGAAATTTTTTTGAAAGTTCTAAGCGCTCGCTGAGTTACCTAGAGACTAAGATTCGTTCCCTTAGAAAAATTTGGATGCGGTTTTGTTGCAACTAATCTTCTTCTTCTTCTTCTTCTTCTTCTTTTTGAGACCTAGCTGTCTCATCCTGTAGTCAAGTTCATCTCCCTATTGAATGAAACGATAATATGCTACTTTAATCTCAAAATGAAAAAAAAAAAAAACAAATCAAAATTAATTTAGCCGGTTCGATTTAATTTATTTAGTACATCCCTCCATCTAAAGGTCGAAAACTTACAGATATTAATAACTTTGTGCTTTTAAAAGCAAGGGACTTTTAAAAACGCCAAGCACTTAATACTTATAAGTTTTTCATCGTCAAATCTATTCTTTCAATCGATTTCACTCTTTAAATCATGCTATTCCGTCAATTACCTATTAAAACTCAAGGAAACCACTATCATATTAACCGTACATTTCTTCATCTAAGGACTGAAAACTCACAAGCTAAGTTTTAAGTCAAAAAGATCAGGTTAATTACCATATCAGAATAGTTTGGGAACTATATTTGGAGTATGAGGTGCATCTATTAAAAGTTTGAGAGTGCCATTTCAAGCCCAATTTGCATCATTAGGGTGGCATTAAGGGGGACTTCAAGTGATTAAGTGAAAAGGAGTAGGTTACAACATTACTACGCTTGTTAATGTCGACAACAAACATTACATTCATGTCGACAAATTAATGAAAGATTAATTAATTATTATGTAGGATAAATATATTGCTTTTTATTCATATTAGCCATTGATTACAACTTATTATTGAAAATTTTACTTCTAAAACCATCTAGAAACCCTAGGAGGGCTCTCCACTCCTCTTGAGCCTTCGGTGGCGGCGGTGGTTGTAGCTTCTTGTCCGCCAATTGAAACGATGGAACAATATAACCTGAACAATGATAATGTCATTAGTTATACTAGTTCTATAGTTCTATTTAGGGTTAATTTAATATAGTTTTCTGTAAATATATCAAATAGCAGATATATCACTACAAAGTTTAATGATTGTTTCATATAATTTCACAAGATATTAAAACATGAGGTCCTCAAAAAAGTATCGAGTCCAAACGTAAGGGGGAGTATTGAAATATTAAAAACACCGTTCTCTAATAAAGCTTCCGTTTGGTAATAGGATAAGGCAATACTAGTTATACCAGGGATAAGTATAAAGTACGGAATTAGTGTAAAAAAGTGTTTGGGATGGTTCCAGGGATAAGAGATTTTGTGTTTGGTATGATAATGAGGAATAAGACGAATAAAAAGTTTTAGTTGAGTTAAATGACCTTTTTACTCTGATAAAGCTTGCTAATTTTAATTTCTTATTTTAATTAATGGATTAAAATTTTACAAAAAATGAGATAAAATTCAAATCAAAATCCAAATCAAATTATATTTCATGAAAATAATATTTAATTTAACATTTTATTTGATCTATTTTACAAAAAAAATAAATTATTCATTATATTTTTATTCAAAAAATAAATTATTCATCATATTATTCAAAAAAAATAAATAAGATAAAATCTAAATCAAGGAGAGAATGAGATGTCGCCTCGGAAAGCGACGCAGGAGAGGAGCTGTGCCTCGGGAAGCGTGCTAGATGTAATTTTGGAAAGAAAAATATAGTGAAAGATAATTTTGAAAAAAAAAATATAGTGAGAATAATTTTGGAAAGAAAAGTATAGTGAGATTTTACTGTAGGAACAGTAATTCTCACTTATATCAGAAGTACTGAAACAAATTATTCTCGTAGTTCCTGATGTATTTGGAGGGATAAGAAGGATATCCCCCTTATCCCCCAGTAATCTCCGTTCTAAACGGGGCATAGAGAACGGTATTTTAAATATTTCAATATCGGGTGCTAAGAATGGGTGAGCAATCATGTTTACTACTATATATGTTTCACTCAACACTCTTTTTGTTTTGTGATGTGAGAAGTAATCACAACTCTTAATTGCTGAGAAAGAGATTTAGGCAATTACATGAGTAGATTGCATGAATCTTAATCATTAATTGAATTTTATTTATCTTTATCTCTCATAAGCAAAAGAAAAGTATGTAGATATGCTATTTGGATACATGAATATCTCATTCGTTATTTTCTTGTAACTCACGCTGTATTAACTTGGACGCCAAAAGGTCTTGAATTCGTGATTTGGCAAAACAAAATATTCCGAATATACGGTATTCTATTTTAGACATTAATTTGATCACATTTTTTATCTATCAAATGCGACATAATTTTTAAATAAATCGAAGCGCTCTACCGAATAAGATGTTCATGCATTCAAACAGATTCTTAACGCAGAGTGAGACTTACTTCCGCATCTAGTTCTGCGCCGAATCCGCTGTTGACACCTCCGTGCAGTTAAGGCTACCTTCTTCATGCTAACCACCATCTCCAGTCGTGGCGGGATCTCGCGGCAAATACAATACAAATCGATCGCCCGGATTGTTTGACAACAATACTGCGAGGGGTGCCGAGGATGCCTCACGCTGTTCGCCTTTATGCTCCTCTTGCAGTACTTGTAGAGCCTTCTGAAGTTGCCGTCGCAAATAAGGTCAGTGTCGTTTTGCGCTGGCTTCCGATTATGATCGTTTTCGACTTCCGCCGCGGTCAGATGACTAGTAAGTAAAAGTGAGATGACAAATATTGCCACCATACCTAAGAACTCAACCTTGAATTTGTCCATTTCTTTTTATTTCTTATAATTCTATTAGAAGAGTATATATATATATATATATACATGTAAATGGGGATGGGTCTTATATATGTATTTTTTTTGATTAAACAGGGTTATACCCTATTTGAGAAGTACAGGATAGGAAAATAACCAAAAACCAAAAACCCCCCATACAACAAGAAGAAGTGCCAGATGTAGACCCCTCCCCCAGAAAATACGAGAAACTCCCAGTACACAAGCTAATGATTCCAAACCCGAATTCTACAAACAATTAACCCGAAAAAACTAAGCAAAAGAAATAGTAATCCTGTTGGCGATGGGAGAATAGGGCCTGTGACAGCTGACAACCCCGCTGTTCCGCATTCTCAACCTAAGCATAATCTAAAAGAAAGGGGTGGGTCCCCTCTTCATCAGCCGCAGCATTCATGTCCATCACCCACAGGAAAAAGTCTCTATCTTAGCCCGTTCTCCAGCTTAAGAGTAATGGAATTATTGCTCGTAACCCCCCAAAACAAAATCAGCTAAATAGTTGCAAGCGGTATCCCGGCCCACTTCCTTGATCAGCTCCTTAATCGCCTGGACAGTTACTTCGAAAAGCTAAGGAGATGGAGTCCTACAGGGGGCAGAAACTGCCCGGTCTACAGCGAGCAAGTGCCCCTTGAGTTACCTTTTCGACCCCGCGCGCCACAAAGCCACATTGTTGACGATGTTCCTACCACACTCCCCGTCGGTGGAGGTCCGATTGTCGAAAATTCTGTGATTGCGCTCCAACCATAATTCCCAACAAGTGGCAGCAATGAACACGTTGAGGAGAGGTTGATCCCTGTGTGTGGAAATCTGTAAAAGCCTCAGCCATCTTTCCGGCAGATTCCCTGGTTCGAGCAGTAAGGTCGAGAGAAGCCGAGGGTTGTCCTGTAGAGTCCTGGTCCATACCTTGCGGGCAAAGCGGCAATGGAAGAGCAGATGGTCCAACTTTTCTTCATCACAGCCGCAGCAAACACATATGGATGGACCATGCCACCCTCTCTTGATCAACCGATCAGCCGTCAACAGTCTATTTCTTGCTGCCAACCATAGAAATAAAGTAATACGCAGGGGTAGCTTGATGCTCCAAAGATGAGGGATTCTGCGGTCGTCGACGCCGTCGTACATCAGAAAATTGTATGCGCTTCGGGCGCTGAAGCGTCCCTTGCCGTCCCAACGCCAGCTCATCTCATCCGCATTAGGGGTCAAGGAAGTGCTCCAAATCGCGCTGGAGAGAGCCGAAAGTTCCGCGTTTGCCATCTGATCTTGCGCCCGAAGGTTGCGGAAACCAAAGTTGATCCTGGGAGCGAAGCATTCCATCCACCGTTTCACCGAAATGTGTCTAAGCGTCGAAGAAGCAAACAGGGACGGAAGGCGATCGCACAGAATACTATCCCCCGACCAACGCGCAAACCAAAAGGGGGTAGATTCACCGTTCCCAAGCCTAAAGGAAACCGAGGCGTTGAAAGGGCTCGAGGTGGTAAGTAAGCCCTTCCACAGAGGCGCGCACTTGGGGGGAACTACACCGCCTGCCCAAGGCGATCTGCGCCTATAATAAAGGCGATGTACTAACCGCACCCAAGGGAGCTCTTTGTCATTGTGGAAACTCCATAGACCCTTCATGAGGAGTGCCAAATTTGCCATTCTGAGATTCCTAATCCCCAATCCACCAGCGCCTTTTGGCCGACAGACCTGATCCCAATTCACCGCGCAGTGGAACCCGTTTGAACGTGACTCGCCTTTCCAGAAGAAACCACGCCTAATTTTGTCGATGTCTTTAATGGCCCATCCCGGAATCCTAAAGACCGAACAATAATAGGAAGGGACGCTAGAGAGCACCGAGTTAATGAGAACCAGTCGTCCCGCTCTGGACAGTAGTCGGCCCTTCCATCCCGCCAAACGGCTGCCTATCTTTTCAATAAGCGGCAGAAAATCCCCTTTACACAGAGGTTTCGGAGAGAGGGGGAGGCCCAGATAAGTGAACGGAAACCCGTCGATGGAGCATCCAAAGTAGTTAGCAATGGTGGTTGCCTGATGGGCCTCCAGATGCACAGGAATAATGCGGCTTTTGGAAAAGTTGATTCTGAGTCCCGATGCCTCCGCGAAAGCGTCAAGAACAATTTTGATAGCCCCAGCCGACTCCGAGCTGCCGTCGAAGAAAAGGAGAAGGTCATCGGCAAATTGCAAGGTATGGATGGCGATGTCTCCGACTCCAATAGGTGCCAGCAGAGAATTGGAGACCGCCTCGTGCAACATCCTAAACAGAACGTCAATGCAGAGGATAAAAAGTAAAGGGGAAAGAGGGTCCCCTTGGCGAACTCCCCGTTTGCATTGGAAGAATGCGCCCGGAGTACCGTTGAGTAGCACCGCGTTGGAGGACGAGTGTAAAATCAACAAGATCCAACTGATCCACTTGTCCCCGAAACCCCTCGCGTGCAAAAGATCAAACAAGAACGACCAATTGATATGGTCAAAGGCGCGCTCAAAATCGATCTTGAATAGCGCCGCCTGCTTGTGAGTAGAGAACAGGTGGTGGGTCAGGATGTGTGCCGTGAAGAAATTGTCACGAATCGAGCGCCCTTTGATGAAGGCCGACTGGAAGGGATTGATGAGATCATCTAGCCTCCGTTGAAGTCTCGCTGCTAGGACCTTCGAAATAATTTTAGTCAAACCGTTGACAAGACAAATCGGCCGGAACTCCCGCACGTCCGTCGCCCCAGCTTTCTTCGGAATGAGACAGATCCAACCACGGTTAATGTCGTGTAAATCCAGATGTCCGCGATAGAGATTGTGAAAGACCTCCATAACGTCGTACTGTATAATCCCCCAAAACCGTTGGTAGAACAAAAGGGGTAGACCATCAGGACCTGGCGCTTTATCAGGCGCACAAGAGAACACCGCACTCCTGACTTCCAGAACCGAGAAAGGCTCCTGTAAGCTCGAAAGATCAAGTGGGTCGGTAGCATATAGGAAAGGTAAGTCAACAACCGGTGCGTAGATAGACTCGGTGCCAAGCTGGTTCACAAAAAAAGAGAACAGCAAATTTGCCATGGCCGCGTGTCCAACATGAGAATTGGGCCCGTCGGTCAAACGAGAGATGAAATTTTTGCTCTTTCGACCGTTGGCGCAAAGATGAAAAAACTTGGTGTTCGCATCTCCCTCCTTCAGCCATTGAATCCTCGATCTTTGTTTCCATTTGATTTCTTCTTGAAGGCAGATCTCCCCGAATCTCTCCTTGAGACGAACTCTCAGTGAAAACTCCGTCAATAAGAGCCCCCTAACTTCTTCCGCCCTGTCGATCCAGTTGATCCAAAAAAGGCAGTTGGTAGCTTGAGCTTTAAGAGCAGCAGACAACCCCGCGCTCCAATCTTTAAGGGCCGAAGCGACTCTCCTGGTTTTCGAAGCGAAATCTGACGATTGGTCAATACTCCCCGAACCCGCAGACCAAGCCTTGGAGATAACGTCAGCAATCGCCGAATACCGCAGCCAGTAGGATTCGAATCTGAAAATATGCGGCGCAGGAATAAAGGAAGATGCAGAGAGCACGAGAGGCGAGTGGTCAGACCTTGGCCGCGGAAGCGCGCGGAGGAAAGACCTCGGGAAGGTGCTCAGCCAGTCCGAGGAGATGAGCACGCGATCTAGACGTTCCAAGATAGGGGATCGCCTCCCGTTCGACCAAGTGAAGGTTCGGTTGGCGATAGGAAGGTCCAGGAGACCCAGTTGGTTAACGACATGTCTGAATGACAACATATCGGCCACATGACGGGGTGGACCGTTCCTATCGTCGACCGAGAGCAGAAGGTTGAAGTCCCCCAATAACGTCCACGCTCCCGCGGCTCTCGCACCCAGCGAGCGCAATTCCTGGAAAAAACCGTGTTTAAGAGAGGGGCACGTGGGGCCGTAAATGTTGGAGATCGTAAAAAGCGCCCCGTCAATCTTCCGGCTCAGCACTGTATTGAGGGAGTGCCTCCCAACCCAGACGTCGACGCAGACAAAGAGGGAGGGGTTCCAAGCTGTGAGTAATCCGCCCTTGGTACCCTCGGCGTCGAGAGTTCGGTAATCACGGAGATGGTAGCCACAGAAGGTGAAAAATTTGGAGGGGGGGGTGGCCGCCAGTTTGGTTTCCTGGAAGCAAACCACACCGCACTTGCAATATCTAACGAAAGCTCGAACCAGGCAGCATTTATCCCGCCCGTTGAGCCCCCTCACGTTCCACGAGAGAAATCGGAAGGTCCTGTTACGTGGCATTGAGAAGAAGACCGCACGAGACCTGGAAAAAACGAGCCTCAGGATCTTCCCGGGCCTGTGAGCTCGGTCTCCGCCACTCCAAGCGAGTCATGAGCAGCGGCTGAAGATCCCCCCAAGTCAATAATCCCGCAACACTCCTTGATTTGCTGGATTTCGGTCGACGATAGAGGGCACCGAAGCTCCCTGTCGATAGAAGGCCCCTCGAATCTCCCAGACTCTCGAGGTGGGGGGCCCGGCGACGCAGCCGCTGCACTCGTGGCCGCCCGGGCGATCGGAGGCGCAACCAAAGCCAACACCGCAGGAGAAGAGGCAACGGAGGCAGATCGCCCCAGCTTGAGGCGTCGACACTTCAGGTCCTGAGCTCGGAGCAGCGGGGAGGAGTGACACCCCAAGCGTTTCGCAGCAAGCCTCATGCTACGCCTACCAGGGGTGTCCAGGGGAGGGCTCGAAATGTCAAGAAGGGGGGGGGCCCGCAGATCACGACACAAAAGTAAATCCAACAATGACGACAGAAAAATAATACACAGATTTACGTGGAAAGTCTTTTGCAGGATAAAAAATTACGGACGAAATAGGAGAGTTTTATTATGTCGGAACAAAGGGAATACAAAGTTCAGATGATCGTACAATCACTCGATCTTTCTAGGGCAAAAAAAAAAAAAAAATCACTAATTTTAACGGATTTTTTCTTAGCGGATCTGATCCGTACCGCGGGGGCTCCGCTCTCCGCACCCCTCGTCCGATGTCTGTGGTGGAAGTGGAGGGCTCGGGCCGGAATCATAATATTGGAGCGATTTCTAATTTCGGAGTCACATCTAATAAAAATATTTAAAATATTAAAAAATATTTAAATATGATTAATTTTCTTTAAAAATTTTCAATCTAACAGTAAGTGGTCAAATTCTCTGATTATTCATCTATAATTCGAAATTATTATTAAATTAAATTATTTAAAATCGACTAATTTGATCAGTTTATTTTTAATTTTTTTTCTGATTTTTGACTTTCATAACTAAATTGAGCTAAATTTTACATAAAATCAAACAGAATAGATCAAACCAAGTTGGTTTGGTTTGGCAATTTGGTTTAAACCGAATAGTGAGCGCGTTTCTATCCAAGAAGCATTTATATCCAGGATTTAGCTTTACTAAATGAAGTAGATTAGAAGGAGAAAGCTTGTGTAAGATTTGGCTTCATTTAATGAAATGGGTAGGAAATGGATACTATCAATTTTTTCAGGGTCATTCATTTTAGAAATATTCTGCCTCTAGCACGTTTAATTTTTCTTAACTTTTTGGATCTATTCATCATCCATATAACCGGATTAAAAAATTTAGTCATATTTATATTTTAGGACTATTCCAAATTTTATAGATGTTATATTCCTCCTCCTTCCTCATCGCACATTCACAAGCATCAGGTAATGTAAGACTCATCTCGCTAGTCTTAATAATTTTATAGGGAGCCACGCTCAACCTACAACTGTCATCAGTCGGGGAGCCGTGCTCGCCCGCTGTATAATTTCTGGTTCAGTCGAGACTCATCTCTGTATAATTCCTGGCTCAGTCGAGACTCATCTCATAGATTGGCTTTGATACAAACTATGACACCCTACTTTTCCAGAGAGTCATCCATTCTAGAACTACTCTAGCTCTAACACGCTAAACTCTCTTAACCTCTTAGGGTCAGCCACCATCCAAAATAATATAGCCGGATTAAAAAAATTATAATCTGAAACGTCGGAACAGTATAATCTGAAACAGACGCAATGATAATATCATTAGTTATGCTAGTTTTATGTAATAATATAACAATTAATTGACTTTTGTATTTAGTTTCGCTCGGAATGTGTTGTTCGAATATTTCAGCAATTTTGACACACTACAAGAAAATCAATATTTAAAAATATTTTTTTTAATATTTAACAATACTTAAAAATATCTTAATATAGTCTAGCATCACATTTGAAAGCATTGTCAAATAAAAAGACGCCACCTATAAACTGATGCTTATGCTAAACGTCAGTAAAACATATTATGACGCTTTAAAGTGTCAAATTTTTTTAAAATTCTGATATTTTAAAATGTCAAAATATTAAAAATAATAATAAAATTTATCATTCAATAAATTAGTTTGATACTACAAAATGTTTATACAACGAGACTTTTGAAGTATCAGTATTTGCTATATTAATTATAGGAATACTTTAAAATATGAGTCATACTTCTATATTTTTTTTTGTTCTTGTTTATTCCAACAGCCATAGCTATATCAAAAATAACTCAGAATAGCTTATTTCTGAACCAAACGATAATCCTAAAATTTAGTAGGCGGTTAGTGGAATAATGTGACCTAACGGATGCAAAATGGTCAAAATAGTAGATCTAACTATAGAAAATTTTAGTAGTACCAAATGTTTGATATTATCGATAGCATTATAGTGGGACTTTATATTTAATATTTTTATATATTATATCGGTAGTATATTATATAAAATTTTTATTTTAATAATATTTATTGTCGCATCGCAGAAATCACATATTACATTCTACATCCCACCTATTTTAGAATATATTTTTTTTAGATCACTGCAATGTGATTAATAACTCCAGAATAAGATGGGATGTAAGATGTACATCCTATTCTAAGGTGGGGTGTAAGATGTGCATCCTTTATTATGTACAATAAATATATAACTTTTGATCACTAAAACTATTATTTAGCCTTAAAATCTGTGCAAATTTTATGATTCATATTAGGAGAGTAGTAGCTATCAGAGGCCCAGAGTGTACAGGTATGCTGCAGGAGCAGTACATGTGGCTCAATTTTTGTCCAAACAAGTGTGTGGTAGAGGGATTAGGTAAGCTACCAAATTTGTATGCATTTGGTGCACACTAATTTTCTCGTGCACCGTACTCTGTCGACTATCAAAGTCTTCTACTACACACACAAAGAAAAAAAAGAAAAAAAAAAGAAAAGGAAAACTCTTCTTGCCTCAAAAATGGCACTTCTCCTCCCCTCCTCTTATTCTCTCTCACTCCTCTCTCCCACAAAAAGCCTAGAACAACCCTACTTCACCTCCCTTGCCACAAACTCCACTCCCAAAAGCACTTCTCTAACTCAAAAAGTCCCGAGAAAGATCGAAAAGAGGCGGCTTTGTGCTCACCCGGGTGCGGCGGCGGCGGCGGAGGAGGAGGTGGTGATTACTAAGGAAATAGAGGAGGTGGTGGGAGATAGAGATAGAGTAGAGTATGATTGGAGGGAGGAGTGGTATCCTCTCTACTTGTCGGCGGAGGTCCCCGCCGACGCCGCGCTCGGCCTCACCGTCTTCGACAAGCAGATCGTGCTCTACCGCGACGCCGACGGTGCTCTCCGGTGCCACGAGGACCGGTGCCCCCACAGGTTTGCATGTTCCACAAAGCAAAGTAATAGATCTAAGTATGAAAATTTTAATAGCACTAAACATTACAATCAAATTATACTATAGCGATTTATTTAAATATTTTTAAAATTTTTAAAAAATATCACTGATAAAAATACTTACACTTATTATTAGTGTCGCTCTATGCGACATATTATTATAATGTGTTCCAAAAATATATCTCTATAATCTAATTTTATTATAGTAAAATATTTAATACTATCGATAGCGTGATAACTGAATATATATATATATATATATATATATATATATATATATATATATATATATATATATATATATATGATGATAATGATGATGATGAAGAATTTGATTGTATTTGGTAGTTCATTTTCAAATTTTATGTTGATCATCATGTGATGTTATTGTGGGGAGATAAGTAGAGGACAATAACATTTGCATTGGATATTACATTTCGTGAGTGTGTATATTTTCAGACAATTCAGTTCGCTGAATTTTCATGCATTTTCATTTGATATGAGAATAGCAAAACTTTTATAAGCACGCAAGTTGAGAATCTTATCATCTGAGTAGAGATCGAACGAGGCCTGATACCCATTTAGGTTGTGTTACTATGGCTGTATGAAGAGGTGATTTTTGTCGTCTTGTAAACTTCTCAGATTAGCGAAGCTCTCGGAGGGTCAGCTGGTGGACGGAAAGCTCGAATGCCTCTACCACGGATGGCAATTCGACGGCGACGGCAAGTGCGTGAAGATACCGCAGGTCTCTACTTTACTTTTTGCATTGTTCTTCTATTTTTCTGGAGATCAAGATCAATCTTTTGCGGCATGGTAATGAAACCAATTCTAAACCCCTTCAGCTTAATGCGGTGTTTTACACAAAAGAACGGTTTCTATCAGTTTTCAGTGTTATGATCACAGAAACATATGATTTTGTATGTTTCAGTTGACGGAGGGAGCGAAGATCCCGCGTAGCGCTTGCGTAAAAACGTATGAAGTGAGAGACTCGCAAGGCATAGTTTGGGTTTGGATGTCGGAGAAGAACCCTCCGAATGTCGAAAAGCTCCCGTGGTTCGAGCACTACGCCCGGCCGGGCTTCGACGACATGTCGACCATCCACGAGCTTCCCTACGACCACTCTATCCTCCTGGAGAACCTCATGGATCCGGCTCACGTCCCCATCTCCCATGACCGCACCGACTGGACCGCCAAGCGCGAGGATGCCCAGCCACTCCTATTCACCGTCGTCGAGCGCAACCACCGAGGCTTCGCAGGCAGGTGGGGCAGGTCTCGAAACCCCGCAGTGATGAACTTCCTTCGGTTCCAGGTGCGAAACAATAGTTCAGTGTTTTAGTTCTATATATTCAACGGTACTCATGTTAAGGCTCGAGAGAAAGACCTGATCCTCGAGTCCTACTATGATACCATAACTCAAGTTACTGGAGAACAATGTTTTAATATTTTACATGAAACACCAGGCGCCTTGCGCACTCTCGAACAGCTTGGAGTTTGTCGACAAGAAGGGCGTGAAGCAATACGTCTCGGCGCTCTTCCTCTGTAGACCGGCTGGGCAGGGAAAGTCTATGCTCATCGTGCGGTTTGGGGCGAGCACGAGGAGCGCGCTGATGAAGATAATACCGAAATGGTTCTTTCACCAGAATGCGTGCAAGGTGTTCGAACAGGACATGGGGTTCCTCTCGTCGCAGAACGAGGTGCTCATGAAGGAGAAGGTGCCTGCGAAGGAGCTTTATATCAATCTCCGGTCGTCCGATATGTGGGTGGCGGAGTATAGGAAGTGGATGGACAAGGTCGGGCACGGGATGCCGTACTACTTTGGTCATAGTAGTGTGTCGCTTCCGAAGGAGCCAGCGGTGGTGGAGCAAGCACCGGCAGGGCTGGTCGCGGGGATCTCAGCTTCTTTTCCTGCAAAGGGAGGAATTGGAACTCAGCATGTGCCTAACCCAGCAAATCGGTACTACCGTCACGTGGTTCACTGCAAGGGGTGCCGGAGCGCCGTCAAAGCATTCCAGGCATGGAACAGCATGCTACGGTTTGTCGCCGCAGCTGCCGTGGCGGCTGCGATTCTGGCGACGTCACGGCAGTGGAAGAGCCTTCTGTTGGTGTCTGCCGCGGCTCTTGCAGCTGGATCATATGCTTGCTCAAGTGTGGTCTCAATCATAACAACAAACTTCGTTAGGAATCACAGAAGATTGTGAGATGAAAAATACACATAAAGGCCCTTTTTTCTTAATTTTCATACTCCTAATTTACTAAATCTGAAGGAAATAACATCGTTTATGGTGATTATTTGATAGAAGATGGTTTAAGTGTATGGTTTTGATCTATAATACACTAACATTCAAGTGGAAAACAGTTTTCCCTACATCACAATGCAGTAGCAATAAAAACGTTTCAATAATAATTTCATGATAAGAAGCTAGCAAAAAGTAGCATCGATTCGATCAAACATCGCCGTATAACCTCCAAATGATTCATCAACAATTTTGTTTTTACAACTTTAAGATGAACTACATTCTTTACCCTGTACTGTTCTCAGTATTTGCCCAGCAAAAGATGCAGTTGAATCCATTAGCAAGTGTTTTTATTCATTACTGTTAACCAAGCACCCTGATTTTATACCAAGCACACTTAATAACAAGTTCATCACCATGCAAAGCTGTATGTATAGCACGAAACACGCTCCGCACACGCACCGGAGTTTACTCGACGACACAAATATAGAAAACATCTATGCACATATTTAGCACTACTTAAAACTTCAATAAGTTGGATAGAACTTAAAAGTCCCTGTCAGGGAAGAGAAGAGGGGCGATGAGGGACCACATGTACAGAGCTGCCGTCCCCCACTGCGTCACGATCCTGACCCACACAGACGGCCACCCCACATCGACCAGCTTTCCACTCTCGCCAACCGAGGTCGACCAGCCAGTCAGGAGCATAGCTGAGTACATGCTAGCTAGAGAGAAAATGAGGTGGAAGAAAGAGTAAGAATAGGAGACCAGCCTCGGCGCATCCTTCTTCTTGTCCACTTGTTCATCTGACTTGTCAAAGGGCAGCAAGGGCTTCCCGGAACCTATAATGGATAAGAGAGAGGAATTCAGACACTAACTCATAACCTGTTCGGCTAGTGATGGAACTCACATAGTGTTGACTACAAATATTTTGTCGTAAAATTTGTCCCTGTACAAATGAAATCTATCACTAGCCTCTGGTCCTAAATAAGATGCTACATCACGTCATCATTGTTAGAGATCTCTGGCATGGCATTTTTTCAGGTTTCAATTTTATCCGTGTTGCTGGCGCAGCATCTTTCTTTAGATGGTGGACTAAACAAAAGGATCTAATTGCCATGCAAAATATACTTAGGAGACTAAATTGTTAAAATTGAGACAGTAAGGATGCCACGGGAAACAAGATGAAACTTCAGAGAGTAAATGTGGATGAACCCAAAATTAGAGACAGCATACTGACCAGCACGTGGTGAGCTAGGAGGAGAGATAAAGGTGGTTGAAGAACCAGCACGAACGGCAGAGTAAACCACGGAGAGGACTGTTGTAATCAAGCCCAAGGTGAGACTGCCAGTTGAGACAGCTTTTGAATGGCTGTGGAGACCATTGCACTCGTAATCCCTCGGTTCGCTGGAAAGGGCACTGTAGCAGAGATAGGCGCAGTAGAGGGAAATTACTGATGCGGGCAATAAGCTGCCATTGACCTGTGAGCACCGGTAAATAATGTCTTGTAATGAAGAGTTTTAAGAGGATTTGAATGTAGTTAACTGCAGATAGCCTCACTAAGTTTAAGCTTAGCATTAACTAGTTAATTGCCTTGATTCATCTTCTAATTGTCTTGCTTAGTTCAATCAAATAATCTTATTTGGAAGTTTAAGATTCCTAAAGTGTCTGCATTTATTTTGCTTCCACTTAATGCATGGCAAAAGATATCTAATGACTATGGTTTTCAAGTACTAGGTATGCAAGAGAGGCCCTCGTAAAATACTGTTAAGCACGAAACAAATCGTGAAAATACTAGCAATTATCCAATTGATCTCTCCCTTATTCTATATTTTATATTTATCTTTTACAGCCAAAAAGACATACTACTAAGATATTTCTTAACCAAGCAGTAAGCTGTCACAACATCGTACAACATATAAAGCACCTGTGTTATAATAAATCATATGTTGGAGCTTCCAAATTTAAAATAAACATAAATCATCATACACTATATTTGTCAAAATGTACAAGGTAAACTTAGAAAAATCTTGAACCTTTTAGAGAACAAATACAAGGCGAAGTATTCTAGATAAGACTGAACAACTCTGATGCACAATAAGATGTCAAATCTGATGCAGCTCAAGTTGTTCAACTCAAACTAAAATGAGAAATAAATACATGTGCTGTTCAGAACACTGTAAGACTATATGAAGATTCCCTCTAGAACTTCAACCAATTTTAGTCACAGTTAACTGAGCTTGACAAGATGCACAGCAACATTAAATAGAATGTTACACAAGACAAATAATATATAGAAACATATTGCGTATTCTTTTTCGGAAGTAAGAAAATAACTGCATACTAAACGATCAAGAAAAACTAACAATCATTTGCAAAATCATACCTTTGGGTGCAAGGCAACAACAGCAAATACAACGACAAATATCAGCGTCAGAACAATAAAAGAAGTATTGAGTCCACAATCATGCCCCGACGGTACAAACCAGTGAAAGAGGAGCCCCGAAAAGGAGAAGGTGGCAATGTAGCAGACCAGTGAGACAATGAACAACGCCACGTACCTACAGAGAAAAGATGGCAGCAACAGAGTAAGGCAAACAGCACCAAATACCGAAGCCTAGGACGACCATCTAATCCATAAAAACAAAACAACAACAAGCATCGTGAACAAACCAGAACTGCTCATCCTTGGATACCCAGTTCTCGTTCCATCCGTGCACAAAGTCCAACAAGAGAACAACCTGAACCAGAAGGAACAATCCTGATCCAAACTTTGATATCGTCTCTGCAAAATTATAATTATAAATTAAGTGCTCACAATGATAGAACTTGTAGTTTTAATCGTAGATACTTAATACCAAGATACCGAGCAATCAAATACGCAATCTTAGCAAGTTAAAAAAAGGTCATATTTTGATCCGCTAATCTAAAATTACACGCGAACAACATCAAACGGTAGCCACGATTGTCACGAGTGTAAGAAAATACCACAGCAACTCGCTTACTAGTAAATTCCTTCAATTTTTTCCTTCAATGTTGATCAGAAATTACATACATGTGAATTCGAGGACGATAGCATATTTCCCATAGCAAATTGGCGACTTTATTATCTACTTACGTTAAAAAACATAATAATTCAAGGGTATAACAATAAAAACCTCACCATAGAAGCTGACGACGCCGTTGGGGACGAAGAACATGAGGACGACGAGCACGCACCAGCAGAAGATCTTGGCCATCCATCCGCCGTGGTGCAGCTTATCGCGGGGGTCCTTCTGATCCTTGATCCCGACCATCAGAAGCGCGAGGATGGTAAAGAACAAGAAGTTCCCGAGGCTAACGCGGAGCACAGCATCGGTCTCGAACCACTCGCGATCCGGAGTGCGGTGGAAGTGATTGATCCCTAATCAGAACCGCCTCAAATCGCATCAGAAACCCTAAACCAACCAAAATATCAGAATTGAGAGGGGGAGGGGAAGGGGGTTTTACAGGGGAGTTTCTCCATGAGGGGGGCTGCGACCTCGCGGAGGATCCAGGAGACGATGAGGGAGAGGGCGAAGAGCCCACAGTAGGCGATGCGCGCTGATCGGCGGCCGATGCTCCCCACGGCGGAGCGGCACGCCTCGCACGCGCACGCGGCGCAGCACGAGGCGAGGCACGACGCGGCCCACATCTCGCTCCTCGATCCCCTTCCTCTTCCTCTTCTTCTTCCTCCTCCTCTCCCTCCTCCGAACCCTAATCGCGAGGGATTTGGGAATTTGTGGGCGGGGCGAGAGGAGAAACCCTAGAGATTTAGATCGGTGTAGGTTGGGTAGGAGGAGGAATATAGACGTAGGTTTGTGGAAAATTCCATATAGATCCTTAATCTTTTTTAAATTTTTATTTAGACCTCAACTTTTTTGCAATGAGCTCCCTAGCCTTTAAAGCCCAATCCCGAGATCTCAGCCCAATCCTTTTGTGCATAACCATCATTTTATAAGTCCAATATATAATCTTAATCTAAATTATTAAATAATAATGTAATAACATAACATAATATAATTTTTATAGATTTTGCGTTTAATTAGCGCTGTTTGGCGAGTTAGTGAAGATCTTCGCGATTTTATTTGCGGATGTCAGAAAATTCATGCGTTTCAGTGATGCAGATTGGGCGGTCAATGAAGTTCACGTTTTTTTTGGCGGATGTCAGAGAATTAATGCATTTCAGTGGTGCAGATCGGCAATTTGGCAGATCAAATTAGTAAGCTTCGGAATAACTGAGCAGGCGAAGGACTCTTTGTTTTGAACCCCCACTGCAATTTTTTATTTTTTTTAAAGTTAGGTATTAACAAAACAAAAAAAAAAAGGTGTTTTGTGAAAAAAATAGTGGGGATTTAAGTGAATTTTTTTTTATTAAGACGGGAATGGATGATTATATTTTTGATCAAATCGCGCTTTGACCCCTCTAAATCCAACTTTTTTCAGCGATTCGTCCACGTGAGAGCAACGTGGAGCCAACGAGCTCAAGATACGGACAATTATGCCCAGGAAATGTCACGGAAACAACCCTAATAAAAAAAAACTATTTGTTTATATATTTTTATTATTCTATTATATTTAAAATAATACTACTTATATATTTCAAAAGAGATATATAATATACATTTTATTTATCTAAAAATAGAGTGTCTTCGAAATGTGTATTTATTTCATCACTAAATAAATAAAATATAAAATATATATTTTTTGAAACTATACAATATATATATATATATATATATATATATATTATATTTATATACTCTATATGCAAATAGCCCTTCATATATTTCCTGCACTAAAATTGATGTCAAAAGACAGAGTCCATATATAAGCATGATTTGGGTGATCATCCTTAGTAAAATTAATTATTATTTACTCAGTGCAGTTTATATATATATATATATATATATATATATATATATATATAGAGTGGTTGGAATATTATTAATAGTACAAAATTATTAGTGCTATTAAGTTTTTAACTTTTGAATTAAAAGATGTGTAGTTGAGATGATAGTGGACCCCTTGAGTTTAATAGATGGTTGGAAAATAGTAAAATTTAACGGATGAAAATGATCAAAGGGGTCAAGTCGGGGAGTCACAGTTGGTATCAGAGCCATTCACCAGCCGAAAATGTGATATGAATATCGGCTGAGTCAGGATTATTTAGTGGGTAGAGCGAGACTCTCCGGCTAATGACCGTTGTGGGTGGAGTGCAGCTCCCACAAGATCGACTAAGGCTAGCGAGACGAGTCTTACATCGCCTAATACTTGTGAGTGTGTTGAGTCTGACGTGGACGTCAGGATTTAAAGGGAGAGGAATGTGACAATTCCGGAATTTGAATTAGTCCTATATATAAATAATATAATATGACTAAATCTCTAAATCCAGAGCACTAATAACTTGGTACTATTAATAGTATAGTAGCCGGACTATATATATATATATATATATATATATATATATATATATATATATATATATATATATAATACTATTAATATAGTACCAAGTCTTTGATGTTATTAAGTTTTTAATTCTTGAATTAAAATATGTGTGATTGAGATAGTAATAAATCCTTTGGGTTTAATAGATGGTTGAAAAATAGTAAAATCTAACAAATGAAAATGATCAAAAATATTGATCTAAGAATAGAAAATTTAATAGCACTAATAACTTAATACTATAATTCCAACCGCATATTTTTTCATCCAACGACTAAAAACTTAATAGCACCCATGACTTGATGCTATATATATATATATATATATATATATATATATATATATATATATATATATATATATATATTAAATAAAATATATATCACACATCCCACTTTATTTAAGAATAAAAATTTAGTCATAAATCATTTCAAAATGATCGATAAAATTTATTTTATTTTTAAACGAATGAAATATAAAATTTACGCGCGGCATTAACCAAGATTAAATAAAAGATAATGAGGGGTGTAAAAAGTGTAGATCCACGAACTTAGTTAATGCACTTAATTATTAGATCCATATAAATAGAAAATCCTAAGACACTTTTTCTCGGAACTCGTGCGCACTTTTTTTTTTTTTTTTTTTTTTGTTATTGGGGCAGTGTTTTTGGAATTGAAAATTTCTTGTCCATTTGCTTTCCAAGAAACTGTGCCTTGCACTGCCCCCACACACTGATTATTATCTTACAATTAAAACTCCAATAATAAAAACTCTTAATAATTATGATATTACCAATATTATCCGAATCACAATCAAAATTTATAAATATTATATTTATATACTTTAAATAAATTAATTATATATTTTTAAGATTAAGATTATTAAAATTAATAATTAACTATTACCCAAAAAATAATATATAAAAAAAACTTTGATGATTAAGAAGTGCCATAAGATGTTTAACTGCTGCATAATTTATGTGTTTAGGATAAGATTAATAATTCTTTATTCAAAAATTCAAACAAGCACAAACCCCAAATAACAAATCTCAGAATTAATTAATCCAGTACATAAGAAATTAATTAACCAATCTCAAAAATAATTAAGATCCTTGACATGTTGTTTCTCTCAACCATCTTATCAACTGTTAACTACCTAAGCATCCAGTTTAAGCAGAGATGCACACACACATGCAAACATAAAAAAAGAGAGATTAATTTCTAAATTTATCAAAAATTGTAACTAATAAATGAATTGCTAAAAAAAGGACAAATCAAATGAATGAACAAGTGAAAAAGAGTGAGAATAAAAATTAAGATAAGGTATTTACTATTGCATGTTATTATGTATAGAAATTTGAAAGTGGTGCCCAGCTCAAAAGAGCCAAGCAATAAGAGACAAAAGAGCAAGAGGGTGACTATAATTAGAAGATAGAGTGGTGAGAGGCCAAAAAAACAAAACAAAACCCCAAATCCCAGAATACAGAAGAGCAGCAGGAGGGAAAGGGGAGATGGGGCTTAATATAAAGGGCCAAAGATAAGCAACAAAATGTTTTGAAATTTTTTTTTTTTTTTTTTCAACATCATAATCATGGTCACCACCACCACCACATATGTTCATTTACATGCAAACAAAGTGAGGAGATCATGGCTCACATGATCAAGATATCAAACAAGAGAGGATAAGACATAGAAGGAGATATGTTTTTCTTCTTCTTCTGATCTTCTTCTTCTTCTTCTTCATCCCTTTTGAAATTAAGATAGATAAATTACAAACAAAAATCATGTAAATGTTAACCAACAAAAATAAGAGAGAGAGAGAGACAAGCCCCACAAAAATAGCACCAACAACAACAACAACAATGAAAGGAGAAAAAAAAACAAAATGAAAAGGAAAGTGATTGAGCCCATTAAGCCAATATCACACACACACCCACCACAAAGTGGACACACACACACACACACACACACCTCAGGACAAGAAGAAGACACCAACATGAAGAGCCCACCATTTTTGCTCCATCAATGCGCTTCCTCTCCTTCTTCTTCTTCTTCTTCTCCTCTTCTTCTTCTTCTTCTTCTTCTTCATCTTCTTCAAAAGCCATGTTGTGTGCTTAACTTGGTGGTGCAGTAAAAACCAACTTCAAAAACCTGCTTGTTGTGTGGCCATTAACACTCCTCCCCATCATCACCTCCTCCTCCTCCTCCTCCTCCTGAGGAAGAACAAGAAGAAGAAGAAGAAGAAGAAAAAGACAAAGTAATACTATGCAACTAAAACTCTCTCTCTCTCTCTCTCTCTCTCTCTAAACCCACTACTATGTAAAAGCTTTTTTCCCCTTCTTCTACACACTCTTTACAATCTACCAAATTTAATGTACCTCCTTGTAGTACAGTGAACTCACTGCAACAAAGTTAATGGCTCCTCTCTCTCTCTCTCTCTCTCTCTCATTCTCTTTCTCTCTCTTCTTTGTGTGCTCTTTCTCTCCATACTTCATCTATCTATCTATCAAATCAACACGAATTTGGCACCGGACCTTGGTATAAGCTCGGGCCTGGGTTGAGCCCGAGTGGCACTCGCGTGTGAAATGACCAAAATACCCTCGGCTGGGTGGAGGAGCATGAGGAGGGGACAGGGGCAATTTGGGGTTTCGGGACTCGAGAAACGTACTCCCCCGGATTTTACGTATCCATAGTGGGAACTGGTTAAGAGACGGGGACACTCTCCACTTAAACGGACTAAAATTTTATATAATATAAAAAATTATAAATATACATACAAACTGCTCTAACTAATAAATGATATATTAATATAAATAAATTGCTTAGATATTTTTATTTTATAAATTTATAAATTTAATTATAATTATTATAAAAAAGAGTTGAATTAAAATAGTAAATTTAAAAATAATTTTTTTTTAAAAAAAAAAGAAAAATTTTGAATGTTGGCAGTGATAGCATGCAGCTGCAGCTGCAGCGCCGCTGCTGCTTCCCATGTGCCCGCCCCTGTAGGCATCCCGGGACCACATTTCCCAAAATACCCCTCTCGATCTCCACACCTCCTATCTACCATCTCAGGGGTAATTTGATTATTTCACCATTCATAAACACCGGGCACACCCGGTGCACCTCCACGCAAGTGCCAAATCTAAATAGAGAGATATTTAAATTATCTAAATTAATTTATATTTCGTTTTTGTCCGTAACTCCTAATCGAAAAAAATTTTAAATTTTTCACAAGCCGAGAATTTGAACTCTTCATTTTTTTTTTATGATTATTATTTAAGGCTCTAAATTTGAAGTATAATTAATTTATTTTTTTTTTTGTCAAATTTATATATGAAAATGAAGAAAACGAACTTTATTTTTTAATATATATATATATATATATATATATATATATATATATATATATATATATATATATATATATATATATATATTTAAAACATATTTTGAGTATTTTTATTTTCTCAAAAAATAAAAATAATAATTTTTCATAAAATCTAAAAAAAAATTAAAAAATTAAATTTCCTTAATACCAAACAAACAAAAACAACTAGAAAATAAAATTTTTTTAAAAAAAACAATATTTATTTTTTCCCCACTTATTCAATGAACCAAACAGAGCATGAAAGGCAGTGTGGTGCACGGGATGACGTGGTGCACCGAATGCACGGTGCGGAGTTTGAACGCGGGTTTCGGATCGACGTTCGAGAGAGAGACAAACCCACAACGGACCGGACAATGGAATGTCTGAATAAGGAAAACTCCAAACCCGTGAATTAATCCCTGGACGTATTATATTATATTATATTATAATAAATATATATATTTTTTTATTTAATTTTATTATTGTTATATATATATAATTATTTTACATTATATTTATAAAAAATATATTACAAACAAATTAAGAATGTAAACAACAAGGACAAGCACACACATGTAGAGAGAGATATAGAGTTACCTCCAAAATAAGGATTCTATTTGTCTCACCCCTCTTAGCTATGGTACTAGTAGTAACTCCACAAAAACAATTTAAAATTTTAAAAATAAACATTTTTTTCGCCACGTATAAATATATTTTAATATTTTAAAACGTTAAAATTATTTAAAATTTAGATATTTTAAAAGTGTAAAATTGATCTTTTAATATATTGGTTTGATACAATTTTAAAGCGACGATATTTGTTATATTGTAGAGATATTTTTTTATTATTATTTTTTTTTTTTCTGTAGTGAAACAATATTTAAAAAATTATTCTTTGGTGGTTTAAATTTTTGTTTTTTAAGATGTGTTTGGTTTGGAGAGAGATAATAATATTTGAAAGGATAAATATTTTTGTTATTAGATTATATATATATTTTTTATTAGTAGAATAATTAAAAATATATTTAAGTATTTTCTTAAAAATAGTGAGTAGTAGTTGGGAAAGGGCCTGTGATATGTTAAACTGATGAACTGAAAAATAGTTCATGGGTATTTCAGAATAATTTAAAATAATTTATATTGATAAGAATAAATTATCTCTAGCAAATATAAGTCTATTTGATTAAAATATTTTTATTTTAAAATTAATTATTATTATTTCATATATTTTTTGATGTAATATATAAGATAAAATACTTTATTTTTCTAATAATTAATAATTATTTTACATCTACTTAAATTATAGACTATTTTAAATTACCTACACAACTTTTTAATTTATTTAATTTAAGTCAATTGATTTAAAAAATTATCCAATTATTCATGCAATTCTCGCAACTATAAATTTATTTAAATAAATATTTAGTTTAAATATTAAAATTAAAGTATCGTTAATTAATTTAAATTAAATAAATTAAAAATCAGATAATAAGACTAAAATTTCAAAATACCATATAGTGTTAAATTAAATAAAACAATCAATATTCACTAAAAACCAAAGTTAGTAGAGAACAGTATATTTATATTTATATATTTAATTTTTTTTTATATTTTGCCTATAAATTTTTTTGATAGACAAATAATATTCTTAACTTAAATTAAATAGAAAAAATTAATATCATATTAGGAACAATCATTATTTTTTGAAAAATCTTAGCTAGCAAAAAAATAATATTTTTATATTTAATATGAGATGCGTCAAATCATTAAAGAGCACGATAAGTTAAAATATATAATCAATTTTCTTAAAATGCTTGGGGGTCTCGATTGTGACTGAACCCTACGAACATAACTCGACTCAACACATTGTCAATAAATTTTTAGAAACGCACAATTAATTAAATTACTTAAAGTGTTCGTGAGTTTTGACTGTGACTCAATTTAATTAGTTTTACGTCAGTTCGAATATGACTAAACCCAATATGGTCTCACGTTATTTTGAACGTGACTCGATTCAATTTGATCTATAGCTGCCATAAGGCGAGATGCTGGATCTTCTTTAAGCCAACAGCATTATATGGATAGTTGGCGAGCTCGAATTATTAAAAATATATAACTAATTCACTTATAATGCTCACGGATTTTAATCGTAACTCAAATTCAACTAGTCTCTTGCAAGTTCGAACATGACTCAACTCAATCCGACTTTCCACAGATTGGATGATATAATTTATATAAATTTTATATTTTAAAAAATAAAAAATAAAAAAACTTTTGTAGAGAGAGAGAGAGAGAGAAACGAGAGGGCTCGAAAACCGAGGGAGGTGTTCTTTTGTTTCGCTGGCAGTGGTGTGACGGCTCGAAGAGTGGCAGGAGCGTAAATAAGTGCGTCTTCGGGGGGCAGTTTCGACGCTTCGTAGTATGGAAATGGAAAGGGGCCGTTGAATGGTGGGGGCCATGCGAAGTGGGCCCAGAGTTGTCCCTATTTACGAGATCGCCACTGGCCCCTTTTTTTTTCTTCTTTTTTTTTTTTTTAGAAACGTCTCTGACAGGGTCAGCCTCTGACAGCGTCAGAGAGAACTATTGCGTGCGCCCGGTGCACTCCGTAGACCGCGCTCATTTAATTTTTGGTGAAAGTGTGCGGAGCCCCCTCAACTATTGCCGATTATGAAATAAATGCCTCCATCTCTCATCTCTCAACTTTTAATTATATTTTTTATTTTTTTAAAAAAAATTTATCTATTTTAAAAACTTAATTTTACTGTATAATTTTTTAATTTATTTATTTGAGTCAATCGATAATATTTTGATTTTAAAATTTAAGTAAACTTTTTTTATTATTTTGATAAATTTATAGTCCCATAAAATTTAACAAATTAAAAAGTTGAATAAAAAATCAAAATGGTTTATAGTTCAAGGATGTGCGGTGTATGCGCTATGCGGTGAATGCTAATACACCGGGTGCAGGGAAAAACTCCTGCTGACAACAGTTTCCTGGGATGTGAAACTGGGCACCTGCTGGGCAACTACCAAAAAGATTATCAGAAATAGAAAATCTTTTTGAATTTTTGAACCTCAAGTTTTACTCTTTGGTGAATGGCCATTTTTAAACAATTGCTTTTAGTTGTTTTTAAAATTTTTAATAATAAAATTTAAGCAAATGCACAAATTCAGTCGCAGATAAGATGGTATATATAAAATTGGATTCAATTTGATATCATATTAAACAGATACAGCTCTTTCTATCAGTAGATAATAATAAATAAATAAAATGATTTTCAATTTTTTTTTTTTTTTTTTTTTGGTTCTTGAACAAACAAACAAATTAGATTCAAAAATTGCAAATATGTGATCTCCTTTTATACTATAATTCATGTAATATTTTTTTCTAATAAATAAAGTAAAGTTTAAGCTCAATTCTAATCACCATCGATCATAAAAAAAAATATTACTGATCTGATCGTTGGTATTAATTATTAATTTAAAATTTTAAAAGTATTAAAAATATATGTCTACGAATCTCAATTGTGAATTGATTCAATCAACATCACGTGCACTTCGAACATGACTCAATTTATAATTCGACCTCTCGCCATCTCGACCGTGACTTTGCCGTATTAAATTTTAAGAACAATATATAATTATTAATTTGACATAATTTAAATAAAAATTAAAATTTAATTACTTGATTGAAAGAAATAAAAGTGAGGCGACCTAAATAAAATTTATTTATGTTTATGCTAAAAAATATTTTACTAATGTAAAAGTAAAAATAATCAGTACATAAAAAAAAAAAAAAAAAAAAAAAATCCTACGTGGATTATTTATTTTTCTCTATATCGCGACCCGATCACCACGTCAGCAACAAAAACATTTTCCCCACAAATATTAAAAAAAGGGGAAAAAAAAAAGGGGGAAAAAGAAACCCTAATAATTCCACAATCCCCAATTGCGATTCTGCGAATCGCCCAAATTCCCCAAACCCTAGCAATCTCCCATGGCGAACG
This sequence comes from Tillandsia fasciculata, assembly GCA_029168755.2. Taxonomy (NCBI): domain Eukaryota; kingdom Viridiplantae; phylum Streptophyta; class Magnoliopsida; order Poales; family Bromeliaceae; genus Tillandsia; species Tillandsia fasciculata. The sequence continues at coordinate 746,618 of CM054935.1, read as the reverse complement.
CCTCCTCCTCGCCTTCACAAATCCTCTGCGCCTCCTTCAACCAGGACAACAGGTGATCCAAACCCTAATTCCCGATCCAATTCTATGATTTTTAGGGTTTTGTTCCCGTCGAGCTCGTTTTCCGAATATAGTGCTCAAATGTGTATATTGATTAGAAGTTTGGGAATTTGGATTGCCTTGGGCGATTTGGACTAACAATTCGTGTTGATTGAGGTGAATATGGATTGTGTTGGTTGATCGTGTTGACAATTATGCTTCTTTTTTGTTGTGTTTGTAGCTTCTTTTCAATTGGAACCAAGGAAGGGTTTAAAATATTTGAAGCACGGACTGGGAGGTTATGCTATGAGAATTGTGAGTTTTTTTTTTTTTTGAAAAATGCTTTTGTAATAAAGCAGGGAACTCGTTAGGAGCTTTTAATTCTTATTATTTATGCTTTCTACAGTAAGAATTTTAGGTGTAAATACTTCTCGACGATGTTTAGATCATAAAAGCATATCATTTATATGGTTTTTCATGACTTGTTTAAGATTTAAATGCAAAGTTTTTTTTTTTTTTTTTTTCGGTACTCCATATCAAATTATTTCTCACATGATAGTCTTTTTGGAATTTATGATGCACGATGCGTCGTTTCAATGTACAAGGATGGGTTCGATTAGTCCACCCGTTGCCGTTGTTCAATTTATTGTATCATATGATCCATTATGAATATTTCAAGATGTTGTAGTCCATGTTATTTGTTCGCAGCTCTCGGAGCATATAGTATTGTGGAAATGCTTTTTAGTTCGAGTCTGCTTGCTATAGTCGGAGCAGGTGAACAGGTATATGGAAGCAAATTTTCCATTCCATTCGATTTTTTTTTATTTTTGTTAATGTTTTAGTTGGCAGGTTTAACTCGTCTTTAGAACAGTTAAACCCAGTAAAGCTTTATTTAGCACCTAACTATGTACTGATGGATTCCACAGCCATCATTGTCCCCTCGCCGACTATCTCTGTTTAATAAAGTCACCGGAGCTGCAAGTAAAGAACTGAGCTTTTTGACATCTATCATGGCTGTCCGAGTTAATAGGAAAAGGTATTTTTATGCTTTGCTTGCAAATAGCATTGTAAAAACCTTGCAATTCATGTGTGATAGGAGAGATATTGTGCTTAATGCATGCAAATTGTGGTTCCAGTCACAAATATCTTGACTCATATCATAATGCCATAATAACTGATTATAATCAACTAATGCACTTGTTGTTCAGTGATTTGATCTCATTTTGAATCTGCTTTTGTAATTGATTATGGCTTTTTCGGTCTGCTTCGTTCAACTTAAAGTTATATTTCATTAGGTAGATAACAGACAGTCAGATACATAGTCTGTATCAATGGCTCGTAGCCTTTGTGCTTGCGAGTTGATAAGCTTGTTTACAAATGTCTATACTTTGAATATGAGATTGTGTCATTATTTCTTATTTTTAGGCATGAAAGCAGTCATTTTTGTGCTGTTCCCAGTCCTGCTCTCTAGAGAAATTTGTACCTACAAATTATACCGTCAAGTAACTTCGTATCTTTTATTCTGTCTTGATGTTCTAATCGAATTTACTTTCATTGTACGCAGGCTTATTGTCGTATTGCAGGATAAGACGTACATCTACGACTTGAATAGTACGGCTATCTTGGATGTAATAGATACTGTACCAAACACAAAAGGTAGCATCGAACATTCAACAATAAGTTGTTACATTTTCCTATGTTCATTCATTCTATGCAAGAAAATTTACCGTACATCTTGCACATACCTCATCTGGTTATTGATGCTTCAAGGTGATGTTAATATTTTTGTTCTTTTTCTCTAACTGTCCTGAATTGTGGAATATCACTTCCCACCTAGGCAGGTAAATTCAGCCATTGTTTTTTTTAATCTTATTTTAAATATGGCATTGAAGTTAGCTTAGATGAAAGGATTTAACTAATTAGTAGTTAGAAAAACTTGTCATAATATTTATGTGAGCAGCTGAAGAAATAACTTATTCTACAGATGTTATATCTTCTTCTGTAGCAATATATTGGTCTTCACAAAGTAACATAACGAGTTATCTTATAATTCCCTCCATAAATTTATTTTGAAACTTTGCCTTTTTTAATCAGTCAAGATGGTAACAATACTCGATTAGCTTACAAATAGCTAGCATATATGATTGCCGGAGTTATTAAAGCTTGTTATATTCTCTCTTTTTTTTTTCTAAAAAATATAGCAAAATAAACGAGCATGTCTTATTCCTAGTTATCGAGCTCTTCGGTGTTGTGTGTTTCAGGACTCTGTGCATTTGCTCCTAATTCTGAAGGCTGTTATTTGGCTCTTCCAGCAAGTACAACCAGAGGATCTGTTTTAGTATATAATGCATTGGAGCTTCAGTCACTTTGTCAGGTTATGTGAAATTACTTCAATCTTTTTTGGAATTTACTGCGTATATTTTTAGCACCACCTGTTTCTTCTAGAGTACGTTTCCTCACCAAGCCATCGCTAACTTAGGATGACAACTTTCAATATCTTTAATTTTTAGTTTATCTAGTAATTTGTCTGATGTGAAATTTTTTTTAAGCAGATAGATGCCCATCGCTCTCCCTTAGCTGCAATTAGCTTTTCGTCCACCGGCACATACCTCGCAACAGCTTCTGAAAAGGGAACTATTGTCAGAGTTCATCTAGTTTCACAAGCAACTAAGGTGAGACAACTTTAATATTTAAATATTTAACTTCGACCGCTTTTGTCCTAAACATTACATTAACTTATAATTTGATCTTTAGTCATATAGTTTTCGAAGAGGTACGTACCCGTCAACAATCTATTCCTTAGCATTTGCACCATCTCTGGATCTTCCGGATATTCTTCTTGCGACCAGCTCCTCAGGCTCCTTGCATATCTTTCTCCTGGAGCCTGTGATAAATGGGAGGTGACGAAGATCTCTCACAATCCTCTTCTCTCTTTTGGGTTTTGCTAGTTATCTTTTCTAGTTGGTCAGTTTTAGCGATATCTGTCTATTTCAGAAGAAGGCATAATAAGCTGCTTGGATCGGTGATTCCCGACTCAGTAAACGATGCTTTTGACCCTGCTAATCATCACGTTCTTCACAGTGTTGTCCCTGCGGGGGTCAAGAGGTGCATTTGATATTTCATTGGTGTTCGCCATTTCCTCAATGGACGATTGATTACTGAAATCTGATCCTTTTTGTGCAGCTACGTTACAGTCTCGAGTGTCGAGAATGCTCTAAGTGCTTCCATACTTTCTCCTTTCCGGTGAGATACCTACAGCGCACATATCTTTTAGTTTTTTTTTTTTTTTTTGCCTTTTTAGCAGCATATATATCAATTAGCTTTAATCTATGTATGACTTTCGTCTCCGTCTTCTTGTTCTTCATATTTGACGAGCAAAACGGATAACATAAATGTCTTTGGGCAACATAAACTTCGTTTTCCATCATGGCATCTAGACGACAAACCGGATTAAATGATGGTTTTCTTCTCTTATATTCGCAGGGCGAGCATTTACATCATTACTCAGAACGGATACTTCCGCGAGTACACGTTACAGATCACCAAGTCAAATGAGTCCTTATGGAGCCTGGAGCGCGAATTCAATCTTCTCGACACAATACTGTAGGCTTGCTTGCGTGTCGGTTTTAAACCCAACCACCACATTCAGCAATTGAGAATGGCGCATTGAAGAACAGCGAAATGTCGCCTGCGTAAAGGAGAAAGAGATTGAAGCATCTGGAACTACTTGAAGCAGCAAAAGAGTATATCTATAGGCCAAGGATCCGAGGCCTCATATTAGTACTTGTAAATGAGTTTTTTCGGTTTATTTGCGAGTTGTTGATGAGTGATTTTCATATTATAATTTTAAGAGGAGTCAACTGTTTCATATTTTAAATTTTGTTCTTCTTATCCTACTGAGGAAATTTCAATTTCATTTTGTTTAATAGTTGGTTGTGTTGTTAATCTGATCCAAATGGGTAAATTGTGCCATTAAAAGAAACACTATATTGAACTATTTTAAAAAAAAATCTTTTTGTCTAAAATTATTTTTTATATAAAATTTGAAATAAAATTTTATATATATATATATATATATATATATATATATATATATATATATATATATATATATTTAGTGGATTCTTTTTTTTTTTTTTTATTGGGTTCTAAATTTTCCGCGCCTCATCTCTCTCTCGATCGCTTTTCCTCTTCGCCTCCCCCTCCCCTCATCTCACCCCTCGCGCGTCCTCTTTCTCGTCCATCTTAACTCTTCCCCTCATCTCACCCCCTCGCTCGTCCTCTTCCTCGTCCATCTTAACACTTCTAGGGTTTCTCTCTAGGGTTAGAAGTGTTTCTCTCTAGGGTTTTGTTGAGATGAAGCCGGTGGTTGGGATCGTGGTGTCGAACAAGATGCAGAAATCGGTGGTGGTGGCGGTGGACCGCCTCTTCCACCACAAGCTCTACAATCGCTACGTCAAGCGCACCTCCAAATTCATGGCACACGATGAGGACAACGATTGCAACATTGGCGACCGCGTCAGTGCCCCACACACCCTCTCTCTTTTATCACGAGCACCAGGTGTTCGATCAAATGCCTGTGTGCAGCCTCATGCTCGGAAATTGCCCACTTAATTGCTCAATTTTCGATAGCGTAGTAGAATCTGTGAAAAAAATTCTATCTTGAAATGTAGTAGTATTAGTAGTTAATTCCTCAGCATGCTCCATTTACACCTGTTCTTGCCTTCGGAAATCGCTTCTTAATCGCTTGATCCTGGTGTGCCGAAGCGGTGAAAAGAGACTATATTGAGTAGTAGCAGTAGTTAACTTCTCAACACTAATTTTGCTGTAATTCCTCATTACCAAATATTATACAGCACTATCTGATGTACATCAGTGAGATTGCATTGCCTGCTCATATTCCATGTTTTGCATTGCCTTCTATTTGCATTTCTCTACACATCACAGGATTATACTTTATCATGGTCTTCTTTTTCCAATTTTTCTGCAACTATCATACTTGTACTTCTATTTGATTTATTCCAGAAAAGAACGTAAACTTTGCCAAAAAATTGTAGTTGAAATCACTCTTACCAGACGCGGTCCTTTCCCTTTTTGTTTAATTCAGGTAAGGTTGGATCCTTCACGGCCATTGAGCAAACGAAAGCACTGGGTGGTCGCCGAGATCCTTCGCAGAGCTAAAATCTACGTCCCTCCGTCACCTGCGACTCCAACTCCGGATCAAGCGGGCACAGTTCGAGCTACATCATCATCATCTTGAGATTCTCAGTAGACAAGATCTCTTCTTAATCATTCTGTGTTGTTCCCCGCTCTAGTAGTTTAAAATTTGCTCCTCAATATAATCATATGGAGATGGATATGGACATGTGTAATATGAACCAGATCTTTTCAAATATTTGAGATTTTTCTTTCTATTTATGCTGCTTGTCCCATAATAATCAGTATAAAGATTAGGGCAGGAATAATGATCAGGGATTTTTCTTCAATCTAGTAAACTGCACATGACACTTGTACATTATCACTCTTTCTGCTAAAAAAATTCTACATAAAACACTCAAAATTTTATGCTGTTATCCTGAATCCCTTGTCTTGTGAACAATGAACTGAAAAAGAATGTTTGGATACCACTTTCCTCATCATATTAGACATGCAGTGTATGTTTTTTTTTGATGATTTTGAATGAAAACACTCAGCTGTATTCATATGCTCCTATCAATTGTGTCAAATATCTTAAGTTTCAACAATTATGCGACTCCGTTGTAGTCTAGTTGGTTAAGATAAGAAAGAGTGATGAATATGATGAATATAAAATAAGAGCTAATTCTACAAAGGCCTACCAACTTCAGCTATAAATATAAGCATCAGAGATTTAGCAAACAATGCCCATAGCTTTCTGACCAAGTAGAACTAATGAGCACACACTTCTGATGAGCATAACATGATGTTCATCAGACATATCTCAAAAAACACATCTTAATCTGATCTTGATATGCTAAATTGATGCTTTAGGTGGTAACAAGGAGTTACCTTTGCCGAGAGCTGGATTCGGGAGCTGGATTAATATTTGCAGATGTCGAGGCATTCATCTGCATAGCATTTATATAGGTCATCAGCGAAGCAAAATACAAGATAGCATGAAGATATTATGTGATTCTAAGATCAGAATAATCATGCTAAGGCACAATGCAAAGGAGGCTCCAAATTTTCTCCAGAAAAGGCGAAGAAGAGGGAAGCAACTATACCATTTCATCGCCGTGATTTTCTTCTGAAGGAAACCGAACATTATCAGCATATTCTTGTCTCTCTTTTTGAAGAGCATTCATACATTTACAGATAAAGAACAGAAGCACCCCGCCAAGGAGAAGCATCATGAAAATCTCGATAACTAATGCTGATCCAAGCACTGCAGCATATCAACATATTATTCCATTCATTAAAACCAAGAAGAACGGCGTAAAATACATGATGAAATATCTGATGGATGCTTGAATTATGTTGCTTTAGTTAAGGATTGAACAACTATAAGGCAGTGTTTCGTTGGCGACAACCAGGAGATAACTCAAGCAATAGCTTCTTTTTACCAGCCATTAATGAAAAAGGTTTAAGAATTCTCATTCATATCGAACTGGGTTATCTATTCCCTAAAATTATTCTATCCCTCTCTGTATTTCCAAATGCCCCTCAAACATTTTGCTAATCCTTTATCATCACAGCTATCCATCTAACCATTGTAACTACTCCTGTAATCTAAATCCGCATATTTTGTCACTTGTCCTGGGATAGAAAGATTATACGGGGACGAAATAGATTATCCCCATAAAGTACGTCAAGAAATAACAAGCGTAGTGTTGAGATTTATTGTCTTTGGATTCTAGTTGCGGTTTTGCATTTGAAAGTATGATTCATACTTTTCAGCTTTTGACTTTTATTTCTTAAGTGATGCAGAAGAAGGAAAATAAATGCAGGTATCAGGCAAAAAATATTGATTGCACAACCGGTAATAATACTGACAAAGTGTTGTTCTTGAACTAATTGGCCTTCTTCTGATTAGATTTACGGTAACCTCAGTAGACAGCGGCGATGACATCTTGTGGGTGCAATCTGGATAGCATCCATAGTTGCCCATATCATTTACGGCAACTGTTAAAACTGCATCATGATTTGTGCTCTATAGGGAAGAAGAAATTACAAGAATTGTGATGAGAAATCAGTAAAATAGCATTCAAAATCTACTATAAAAAAGGATCTGACTTAACAGGTATTTAGTAAAAAGCATGCCTGAGAATGTTGAGAAAAGATCCATAAGCAAGGCATGATATAAACTCTCCAAACGGAAAATGGAGATTTGAAATGTTCATGCCATACAGCATTGTGGATGATTCAAAAGATAATTATCAAACAGAAATAGTGGGAGATGCCACTCTCTTCCTTGATAAATAAGCTTTGTTGAAAATACTTAATTTTGAAAATCTATGTGAACAGTTAGCTGCATTCAACAGCAACGCCGACAAGAAAAATTTTAAAGTTCCTATATTAGAAAAGTTATGTCCTTAAAAAATGTGGCGACTGCAGATCACGACAACTCAGTTCTTATTGAAAATTAGAATGGCTAACGAGAGAGCAGTAAATTTACTTGATAAAATAGCTGCTGTAGTGCATTATTGCAATCCCCAACTGACCCGCGAAATCTGACCCCTTTCCCTTTAAGCACAAAATGGTTGGAAATTGTCACATAAGTTTGAAGGGGCTGCCACTGATCATTCCCTATGATCTTCAGTTCAGCTGTACTAATAAGACTGACGGGCAGAAGCATCGACAAAGATCCATCATTCACTTCCAAAGAGAATGTGATCACAAAATGAGATTTGTTCCCTGAGAAATCAAATAACGAATCACAAACTTCTATTTAGTTCAAAATAAACCCCAAACAAATGATAAATTTCAGTTCTATTCTCATTATCTTACCCGGAAAGCCAAAAATATCTGGTTCGACCACTAAGAAATCAAACACATCTCTTTGCCTGTCATATATCTGATATCCGTCACTTGATTCCATCTTTCCAAGAACTATAGACTTGGGAGCATGTATGATTGGTGGATCGTTAATGGGTTCAACATAAATTGGCACGCGAGCATCCTGTACTCCATTCTTATTCATGGCATATAGATTGATAATATCATTTCCGCAGAAATTCTCGTTGCTGCGTGAAAATGAAAGAATTAAGAACAAGTAATAAAATGGAAGCGTAAAAGCTCCAGAAAATCTTTTACAAGTTTGCGTGGCATATACTAGAATCATTTGAAACAAAAGGAAACCTCGACGATATAACAGTAGAAAACCAATCAAGCAATCAAACAAAAGCACTAAACTGGAAGTAGGAAAAAGCACTGACATAATATTAAACAAGTCAAATTTGGAGAGCAATTATCTAGGATATATATGTAGAGAATGTCTATATTGAAACTATAAACTAACCAAGAAAAGATCAGAAAAGGCCAATATTTAGACGGTACCCAATATATTGTACCGATGCCAAAGCAGCGTTAATTGTTTCAGCTTGCCCCACCAAGGTTAACTCCTTCGCAGCTCTGCCACCTCGGCTCACTGCAAGCGTACTTTCCAGCGGTAGGACCAAGTATATTGACATTGGAGCAAGATACACCGTGCCAAACCGCGCACTTATTGTAACAGAGATATTTTCTGCTACATCTGAATAAAACAATTCGAACCCCGAAAAGCCACTACAATGCAAAAAATGGAAAGAATGAATTATAAAGATATAAAATTAATCTTAAAGAGTTGGAAATAGCAGATAAGTTAGATATGTAAATACCAATCTCATATGGAATTGTACTTACCCGAATTTTGGGCTAATTACATCTTCAGTTGCCCGCAATTGAGTGGGCAAGGAAATAAATTGAGGTGGCTTGCAGAGGACTGAGATGAATGCAGTGGCAGTAGCATTATTGTTATTCTTATCCGAAAATGTGTACGAAAATGAATCGTTCCCGAAAAATCCTTTATAAGGAGTGTAACGAAAGAGTTGTCCGTACTGCAGGAGTGATCCATGCCGTGGCTTTCGAGACAAAAGCAACAATAAGTTCTAATCCTCAAATGAGCATATTATTGCGAAATATTAGGTTATCCCAGCAGCACGAATCATTTACTGGGGCATGCATTAATCTTTTAATATGTTAAGAACAGCAGATGATGCACAGATTTGCTATGCATGCTAAGTTATTAGCAAGATGGAAGGAAAATATAGTGTGGACATAGGCCTACTAAAGTTGCTAAATTAAAGGGCATTCACTAACCTGGACTTCCTAGATGTTTTCAAATTGTAAATCTATAAATTAGTCAGAAACCCATTGAAGTAAAACAGAGTAAATAAGCCAAAATCTAGATTTTCTATGCATCAGTTGACTCTAATTGAATGCATTGTAAAATGAGATCCTATAGAATTTTGAAGCTGAGGATTTGAAAAGCAAACTTGTCTCAACCTCAGGATCAGTGTTCCAAGAGAAAGTGAACTAATGAAACTTGTATGAGTGAAACAAGCAAGACACTAGCTGACAGGAAACTGAGAAACACGAAATACAGACACAAAATGCAGATATAGTAACAGTTGTAATGTCTTACTATAGATGATTCAATTAATTTTGCTTGGCCTCCTGCAATGTAGTCATTTAACAGCACATCAAAAGCAACCGACTCGTCCTCCCAAACCAAAATGCTATCATTGTGTGCCTCAGAAAAATACTTACCTAGAAGAATTTTCAACCATTTAACATTCATTGATGACAGAAAATAATCAAAAGGCACTAAAAATGGAAAAACGAGAACAAACAAAACAGCAAGAAAAAAAAAAGAAAGAAATTTTCTTTTGAGGAAAAAAAAAATCCAATGTAGTGTCCATCAACATGCAAGATTTAAACCGGTTAATAATAAATAACTATGTTGTTATATTAAAATCACTATATGAATAGCTCTGTGAGGACACTTCTCACGGATTTACTACTTCATATAACTCCACTAATTAGTGACTGTAAACATTTAGTCATATAAGAATTAAATGGTGCATTTTTGAATTTGTGATGGTTACCGCCTTATATAACCAATAGAAAAGTATCAGTTTCATGTTTAAGGACTTACTATCATACACATGGACCTCAAAAGGACAAGGAGGCAAATGTTCATCCTGAAATAAAATGCATATGTTGAAGGCACCAGTATCTCTTGCCATATAGTAGCCAGTATATGTTCCATCTTCATTGTCGATAAATGCCCACGTCATGAAACTTGAATTATTTGCTTCTAAACGCAAATTTGACTTCTGTGATGTAACCGGATTCAGAAGAGAATCAGAAAGTTGCACAACAACTTCATTCTTCATAAGCCTCTTAACACTAGGTGCAAATTTAATAACACTTGATAGTGATGTACTAACCAAGCCTGCAAAGAAGCCAACCAGGAACAATCATCAACTACTAAATGAACAGAAAAATATTGCCCACAAATATTCATGGGAATGGAATACAAAGTAATAACAAAACTCGCGAAAACAGTACAATTTACTAGAATATAGTGAAAAAGTTAAATCTGAAAATTAAACAAAAGCTACTCAATACAGGAAATTATTCAAAGAATTTATAAGATGTTTGTTATGTGGTAGCCTATGTTATTATGATGCAGAATAAGTATAACAGGGATTAATAAAAGAACCAGCCGAGTACCTGGTGAAACTTTCAACAAATATGGGCTTTCATTGTTTATTGCAACGTTTCCGCATGACACCCAGATCTCATAGTCTCCAGATTTTCGAGCAGTAAAGGCAACATTAAAATCACTAGCTCGAACTGTTGATCTTCCAATGATCTAAATAGACAATAGCAGAATTTCAGTATCATCCATACGTTTTATAAAACTGTGAAGCACAAGTTCACTAATGGTTTTGACCTCATTTTTGGGCAATGAAGGAATATATCCTGAAGGTCCATCAGGGAAGTAAATTTGTCCAGAAACAGGAGCGCGCTCTATGAAAGCCATCTTCTCAGAATTATTATTCTCGAAACGTGTTGAAATGAAGGTTTGGAAATGAGTGCAGAGTCTTACCACTAATATTCCTCAGAGGGAAGATAACTGTGCTCACATCGAATGTGCCATTTTTGCAAAGGATTTGCACATAAAGTCGTTCCGCTTCAATTGGAGATGGATTATGGTTCTGATCCTCCAGAAAAACTGTGAAGAATGACATTCTACCAGCAATAGAATTGACTAAACCAGAACCATTCGCAAAGCTGTTTGACCCATGGCAATAACCTAAAAATGTGAAAAGTCATACTGAAATTCAGTTAATACGGAACAGGAACTTAATGCCAGGGATTAAGTGAAAGTTTTTTAGATTCAACATGGGCCCCTTTTCCTAGATTACAACCAAGCATACCAAATGGGATTTACTACTTGCTAAGGCTTGTAGGCTTGTAGCCTCAAACAAGCATATGACAGAAATTTTTCACATTTCATTAAAAAGGTTTCAAAAAATGTAAAGGAAAAAAATGTGTGGATTATGATGAATCACAGGAAATGCATAACTATAAATATATACCTATAAATACATAATAATCATAAACCATAGGAGAAATGCTTTCGTTCACTTTTGTGTCAAAAATGATTAGTGTGAATTCACCAGGTTCAGAAACTGTGAAAGAAAGCAACTGAATTCCCCCAGTCACATCTTGAAAGAAAAGGTCTGCTACTGGAACTGACAAATTTGTAGTCCTTTTGACAACCCGTGCATCAAATGGATAGAAACCTGGAACAAGGTTTCCGAACGAATCTCGCTGGTGTACAAATATTTCCAGCTTTGAGAAGATTTGCATGAAATTTGTCCCATATTTCCACATTCCCAAGCTTTTGGTCATATCTAGTGGCCCTGCAGGAAGGTCGACACAAAATGACTTAAAAGATCTAAGAGGAAAAAAAAAAAAAAAAAACTAAGATGAGTAGTCGATTTTATGTTAAGTACAAATTATTCATTTTATTACATCGTGATGGTTCATGACAAAGTGATCATCGGTAACTACCTTGAATGATTCTTGTTTATCAAAGAACCCAAAGTAAATGCACATATGCATAGAGTCACAGAGCAACTTTCCAATGCCAACAGAAGTGAGATATGACCTAATGCAGGTGAAAATACTATAAAATGGTTTGGCTATACAATGGTTTTTATAAATGTGTTGACTGAATGGCGGCCCATTTGCAATCTATAACTATACATCTGTGAATTTTGTTTCACAACAAAAAATGAAAATTCAGTGGTAGCTTCTTTTGTAATTTTTCTTCTTTAAATAAGTTTGAATTTACAAGCTCTACGGCAATAACAAAAATATAAAAGCATATCCACTTGCAACACTTAATTTCATAAAATTTGAGGGAGGTAAAATGTAAGCATAGCCAAATGAGGCCTAAGATTCTTCTTCCAGAGTTTATGTTCGTTAGTTATACCATTTTAAGATTAGTTCTAAATGATTGTCTGATCTTGCATTTTTCTGTGCGTTGAAACGATAATTACTGCTACGGCTAAGTGGTTCTAATACCACCATTGCAGGGTATTAAACTCTTTCAACCATAAAAATTTGGAACTCCAAACAGATATCTTCTGTGCACATCAAGAGCAGCATCTAACAATGTTGATTTTTGAATTCACAAGCTTATGTATTATCAGTAAAAAGTGCATTTCACCTCTCATTTGCAACGTATACCATCTGTGCCTAGAACAACCGATAAATTGCATTTACTAGCAAGTAATCGCCAGAACTGCATCTGATGCAAAAAGACTCTATAAAAACTAAAGAAAAATAACTAACCTGGTTTTACCATCAATGGCAGAGGAGAACCACTTAAGTTCTTATTATCACCATAAACATGTAAGAAAAAATTTCCAGCAACTTTTGGAACAAACTCAAGGCTAATATATCCAGCTTCATTCCAACCATTAGATCGGAAGTCAAACAAGTCTACGTTAGATCCATTATCATAAGATGCTGAGAGACGAAAGTAATCATTGCCCAGACCCTCAACTCCTTGCAAGACGTCATTCCCGAAAGCATCTCTCGGAAGTATCAATATGTTTGCTTTTGTACCAGCAACATACTCAGTTGTGAGATCAATCCAAGAAGCCACACAAGCAGATGGATATAAATGACCTTCAAATAAAAACATGTTAATTAGAAATACTTGAAACAATAAAGTGGATATAAATAGGGTGAGCATACAAGAGTTCATAACTAAACTGCAACCAACATGCAAGCTTTGTGCTAAATATTTTAAAAGAACACTGCATAGGATATAAAAAACTATAGATTTTGTTTTCAAAATATTACAAACACTTACACATTACTTCCTTACTACCAAATCAAATCTACCAATTCTGCAATACCAAGTATCCAGGAAATATCAGCATACCAGAATTGCACACCGTTTCATATTAAAATTGTAGGTAAATTTAGAGAGCAATGCCATAAAAGTTAGACCGTACCAGCTGTGACATTAAAATGAAGGGATGAATCGGTGATGCCAAAATGATCTTCTGTGACAACCATAGTAAACTGCCCGATCCAAGTAGGAATAAAAGAAATACTCCATAATGTAGGATCTCCCTGAAGATACTGAACAACTCCAGATATATATGAACTATTCCCCTTCTTTCCATTCACAGATAGAGAAAAATTCATTGGCTGTCGGCTTACATCAGGGTTCTTATTATTAACAGGGTTATCCAATATCTTGACCTTAATTGTTGCTATATCCCCGGCTTGGAATGTAGCTTTATCATCTAACCAGCTAAAGGAAAAGCTAGGCGTGAACAATCTACGTCCGAATCCTGCAAAAAGAGTTGATAGGAGCAGGAGTTCAGAAGTAGCTAAAAGGAATGAGGTATAAATGGATATCATGGTTAAGATACTCATACAGGTATAAATGGATATCATGGTAAAGATGAAAATAAAATGAAATAAAAAAAAAAACATATCCTTTTAACGTGTTCAACTTTCTCTCATTTGGATACAAAAGCTTTTTTTGCCCGAGATTACAATTACATGAAGGTTTTTTTAGCGTATTAACATTCATGTAAAGATGACATAGCTACTAATTGTAATCTTAGTTTGCAAATTCAGAGACAAATTTTGGATAAATTTAAAAATACAGAATTGTCATCTTATTTATACATAAATGTATAATAGCTCAACAATAGATACCTTCTCCAGGTAATTTTCCTAATATACTAATATGGGTGAATTTATACTTGTAAAATTTATGAGTCCGTAGAATGTCTCCTTCATACAAATTTCCATATAAATATTGTTTCAGAATCTATTATGCTTCAAAAATCTGCAACGTGAAAACCATTTGCATCAATGCGAGCACTAAAGATGAAAATAATATTTTGTAACATGATTCAATGTATTTAACCAAACAAAACCTAGTGGCAAATAAAGAACTAGAGAAGAACCCTAACACCAAAACAATAGAATAATCAACAAAAAATCATATAAAAATGGAGAACGAGCACTAGATTCTCATAGAATAGATGCTTTGACGACATGTTTATTCACTCTATATCAAGATTCCTCACAATTAGATAAAAAAAACTGTGCCGAATTAAGAACCAAGCAAAACCCTAACACCATGAAAACCCCACAATTCCATGTATAAAATAATCCTCAAAAATTCAAAATCGCACCTTTAGGATCAGATGGAGATGCTTGATAAGCTAGTGAACAAATTGGAGGTGAAATCGACATAAAAATGCATAAAATCGACGAGGAAACCCTAAAAAGATGCTTCATTTGTTGGGATTTGGTGAAGGGAGGAGTGGAGAGGAATTGGGGATTTTTTTGGAAAGGGAAAGAGAGGGGAGTTTGAAAGAGAGAGGGAAACGAATTTTAACGGTCACTCGAGTCCACTTAGACCACGTCCTGATGTTAATTGACTAAAATGCCCTTGTACTTATTGGTTTTTTACGAGATACCCTTGTTAATAACCGTTGGATTTGTGTTATAGGGTAAAATGTACGGATTGCCCCCCTACTCTCCCAATATTGCACCATCCGAAATCAGGTATATTTTAAATATATTTTACATTCCATCTATTTTAGAGTAGAATGAATTTTATTTATCACTTTGGAGTGATCAGTAAAAAAATTTTCACCCTTGGATAAATAGAATGTATATCATACACCCGAAATCGGGTGTATGGATACCATTGCTATTTTTTTTTTGACCCGAAATATAGCAAATTTTTCTTTCTTTTTTTGATATTTATACTTTTGTGCCCAAAAAAAAAAAAAAAAAAAAAAAAAGATAATTACTTATATATTCCTGAATTTTTTTTTGATTTTTTTATTTAATATTTTAAATATATTTTTATCATTCTAAATTTTTTTAAATATACCCATAGAGCTAGATTCTATCAGTGAACAATTACAAACTAGTGTAGTTATCGGAGCGATGCGACGAGCATATATTATTATTTCGAAACTCATATCCAATTCATCATAATAATACAAACAAATTGTTCTAAGATTTTAGATCGATCAATCTAATATCAAATTACGAAATGAAATCATCCTACGACGGATTTGAAGCACTCATCAGGGTATCACCCTTTTGAAAAAGATTGGAGATGAGAACCAAGAATTCGAAGGGAAGGGAAAGTACCAAAATATCGTCATGCGCACCATCCCTCCCCACCCCCGGTGGTGATGGCCACGGCCTCCACCTCCGTCGCCGCCTATGGCTCCGCTGTCTTGCTCCTCACTCTCTTCTACGAAGATCTATAAAAAAATAAAACCCCCCTATACATCAGGAGTTTAAATTCGTTGACTTCTATGAGAGACTAAACCTTAAGAGCGCGGTAAAGAAAACATATGAGTAAGAGAGCGAGAGATATAGAGAGAGGGGGGGGGGGGGCCGAGATGGGGAACGCATAGTGGGTAAGGCTCAAGAAAGAGAGAGCCGGAGAGAAGATGAAGGGATATCGGGTGAGAAAGCAAAAAGACAACGTCCGATGAGAAAACAAAAAGATAACCGATTTAAAAAAAAAAATCAAAATAAAAAATTTGGTCACATAAAATTATTATTTTATTCTTCTAAATATATTTTTTTACTATGACTAGTTTTTTTATTTGCGCTTAAGTTAGGGACAATAAAACATATTGTATTTTTTTAAAAAATATATATCTTTCTGCCGTCACTAGCATTTTTTATTTACCCTCAAGTTTGGTGCTATATATATATATATATACCTCTTCTTAAAAATTTAATTTAGCTTTAATTTGAGATAATTAACTTAACGAGTACTAACAAATGAAGTCTTTGAAAATAATAGAAAAATATATGAAGAATATATTTAAAATAATAAATAAATAAATAAATAAATAATATATTTATGAAATATTGAGAGATGTATAGAATTTTATCCCAAAAAAATAAAATAAAGTGAAAATATTGCTATAGTGCAGTATAATAAAACACAAATAAACCCCATTTTGACTATGTCTAATTTTGTTTGAAAGGATCAAACAATCATTTTTTTTATTAACACCATTTTAATCAAAAAGGACATCTCAATTATTTTTTTACCAATTAAAAAATAATAATTTGCATAAATCTTTTCTTTTTCTTTTTTTTATAAATTTTTGGGACCTTCCTTGCTTTAAAAAATGCATGTTTTAGATTATTAAAAATAGGAAAAGTAAATTTTAGCACCTTACATTTGTCACCAAAGAGTGTTCTCTTGTGTGGGTGGGAATAGTTTTTTTTAAGCTTAATTTATTAGCCTATTTTTGGTGATGCCACTTCAACAACCACATCAATCAAATATGCTTCAAATGCAATTTAAGTCATCCTAATTATAATAACTTTTTATACTAATAAGTGGTTCTTAATTAATATGTTCTTCCTTTTTCTTTTTTTTTTCTTTCACAACAAAAAATTGTTGCTCTAAGTGGACATTTGGTAAGGTTGGACCGCGATGTTAATTAGATTAATTTTTTCTTTGAATGTCAGTACAAGTTATTCAATAATAATATGTGCGATATAAAAAAAAAATTTTATAATTAGAAGTTAAAATTTTAATTTTTACTTTTTAAAATTTTCTAGCATTTGTAATTTGATAGAATGACATACTTTATTTATAATACGGTAAGAAACTGAATTAAATATTAAATATAATATTTATTTCTAAATATTTGTTCATGCTACTTATCTATCAAATACTGTAATTTTTATAAATAATTTATACGTCAAATCAGGGAATAATATTCAAATAATTGTAAGTTTGATTATTACATAGCTCTAGAAGGAACTTTTTCTACAAGGACACATGCATAGTAAGACTAAACTAAAGAGGAGGAAAAGGCCAAAAAAAAAAAAAAAAAAAAAAAAAAAAAAGCAAATAAGAAAGTGAGATATATTGTGCATTAAATTTGTGTGTATAGTGATTTAGGAGCTTGTTCTATTCATCATGCTCTCATATTAATAATAATTAAATAATTCATTCATTTATATATATGGTAGATTTGATCAAATTCAATATATATAACGGTTAAAAATATACTAGATAAATTTTTTTTAATTTACTTTATATTTTCTTTGAGAATATCTAAGCAAGATAGTGGATTTTTTTTTCTTAAAAAAAAAAAAAATAAGATACTAAGTTTGAATCTATAGCCTTTCATAAGAAATTAAGTTGGATACCAACCGCTAAACTAAGCCCTCGATTGTAATATCAAATTTGAACTTTACTCAGTTTAAAAAATCTATATTTTTTTTTATAATTTTGTATTTATTTATTAATATATTATATATGTAAAAGTTCAGAACTAAAGTGTTTGACTAAAAAATATTGAGAATAAGTCTCAATATCAGGAGAATATATATATTTTTTTTCTTTACCAGGTGTGAATAAGAAAGGGTGATTGTGGATGTTGAGTCTCAACAAGAAGCTTTAAAGGAGACAAAATATGTTATAACTTAAACAACACAACATAGTCCTTTGAAAACTTAGAATGAAGAGAACCAAAGGGAGTTACTTTGATTGGTTTAAAACTTAGAATGAAGAGAACCAAAGGGAGTTACTTTGATTGGTTTAGTGGGCAATTTCTCATCAGAAAATAAGCTCCAATGTCAAAGCATTTGTGTTGCATTGTTTTTATGGCGAGGCACAAGAACAACACAAATATAGAGTAGAGTTTATATACTTTTAAAAGCACAAGTCAAATCATACTTGTAAATTTTTTATCATCGAATTTGTATTGAGATTTGTACAATTATACTTTCTCTTTCTCTCTTTCCACAAATATATATATATATATATATATATATATATATATATATATATATATATATATATATATATATATATATATATATATAGAGAGAGAGAGAGTAGAGTTTATAGGTTTTTAAAAACACAAACTTATTCATATTTATGAATTTTTTACCATTGAATTTGTATTGAGATATGTGCTTTTGTAAAGTAAACTAAAGAGAGAGAAAAAAAAAAAAAAAAAAATCTTAATGTAAATCTAATAATAAAAAATTCACAAGCATATTTTTGTTTGTATTTTTGAAAATATATAAACCATATATATATATATATATATATATATATATATATATATATATATATATATATATATAAAAGTTAAAATTTATATTGTGAAATCATAATTTGACAGGAGAATTTGAATATTTAATATTTCTGAAACTATCTTGTTGGATAAAAAAAGTTATAGTTAGGTCAATAAAAATACATTTTAATATTATAATATTTAAAAAAAAAAAAATGCATGTGAACTTTTAGAACGAGCGCTGCATATATGGTAGGTATTTTAGTTTTTTTAATTAATTTAAAGTCAGTCAATCAGTTAGTTAATTGGAGTCAAGATTAATTAACGTCATATTTTAAATAGTTATAATAAAAAAGCTAAAATTTATTTAAAATTAAGACAATTAGGTTAAAAACTTCAGAATATGGGAATAATTCAGGGAATAATCATTCATGTCTTTTATTTTAATAAAGGAAACTTTAAAATCCGTATAAAATAGCAAAAAAAAAAATATATATATATATATATATAAAGAAAAATAAATAAAAGCGAATCCCCCATCTTTTTTAATTTTGTTTAAAAAGCTACATTTAATCGTACGGCTGAGGGAGCTTAAAAGGGTGCTAATCAGAGCCGTACGTCCACTCCCGAACGCGTTCACGCGTTTCCCTGTCTCTCCCCATTCCCTCCCACTGCTATTTATATTCACCTACCCACCTCCTCTCCCTTCTTACCACGCCCACAACATATTCCCACTCAAAATAGTAATAGTAATAATAAAAAAACTAAATAATAAACTATATATATATATATATTTCTTTGAAAAGAGGTGAGAATATCGGGATGATGCGCTGCGGCGGCGAAGTCGACGTCGAAGTCGGCGTGGAAGGAGATGTATTCCCGTCGACGCCGGGGAAGGTGAAGGCGTGGTCGGGGATTAATCGACACCACGTCGGCGTCGTACACCGCTGCTTCGCGTCGACGAGCACGCTGTTCCTGTGGGCCCTACTCCTCGTGGCGGTCACCGCGTCCTACCTCAGCTTCGCCGGCCTCGTCGACACCTCCTCCCGCTACATCCTCCTCTCCGCCTCGTGGGCCCGGGGCGAGGCCGGCCCCCACTGGGAACGCCATGTCGGCGCCTCGGCCCGCCCGACGGCCCCGCGCGGCCTCTCCGTGCTCGTCACCGGCGCCGCCGGCTTCGTCGGCTCGCACGCCGCGCTCGCCCTCCGCCGCCGCGGCGACGGCGTCGTCGGCGTCGACAACTTCAACTCTTACTACGACCCCTCGCTCAAGAGGGCCCGCCGAGCTCTCCTCGCCTCCCGTGGCGTCTTCGTCGTCGAGGGCGACGTCGCCGACCCCCGCCTCCTCGCCCGCCTCTTCGCCGCCGCGCGATTCACCCACGTGCTCCACCTCGCCGCCCAGGCCGGGGTGCGCTACGCCATGGAGAACCCCTCCTCTTACGTGCACTCCAACGTCGCCGCGCTCGTCGCCCTCCTCGAGGCGTGCCGCAGCGCCGAGGCCCGACCCGCGCTCGTGTGGGCCTCGTCGTCGTCGGTGTACGGGCTCAACGAGAAGGTGCCCTTCGCCGAGTCCGACCCCACGGATCGGCCCGCGTCGCTCTACGCCGCGACGAAGAAGGCCGGGGAGGCGATCACGCACGCGTACAGCCACATCTACGGGATCTCCGTCACGGGGCTCCGCTTCTTCACCGTGTACGGGCCGTGGGGCCGCCCCGACATGGCGTACTTCGCCTTCACCAGGAACATCCTGCAGGGGAAGCCGATCACCGTCTACAGGGGCCGGGACGGGGTCGACCTCGCGCGCGACTTCACCTACATCGACGACGTCGTGAGGGGCTGCGTCGCGGCGCTCGACACGGCGCGGCCGAGCACGGCGGGAATCGCGGCCCGGCCCAGTACCGGATCTACAACCTGGGCAACACGGAGCCGGTCACCGTCCCGCGGCTCGTCGACCTGCTAGAGAAGCACCTCGGGGTGCGCGCCCGCCGGAGGGTGGTCGACATGCCCAGCAACGGGGACGTCCCCTTCACCCACGCCGACGTCTCCCGCGCCCGCTCCGACCTCGGCTACCGCCCCCGCACGAATCTCGATGCGGGTCTCAAGAAGTTCGTTAAGTGGTACCTCAGCTACTACGGCTACAGCTCCTCCCCGCAGCACCAGCACCGCGGAAGAGGAGGGGTCGCGGGGACGACGAACGAGAAGCAGCAGCAGAAGAAGAAGCAGAACAGCAGCATCTTGCTGTAGAAGCGCTTTTTTGATCAATCAATCAATCAAATCACTTACCATTTCTTTTTTTCTTTTTTTTTTTCTTTCAAAAAAAAAGAAAAAAAGAATGGGTGATTATTAATGAGGGATCTTCTTCTCTGCAAAATTTTCTGAATATACTTTTTTTTTTTTTTATCAATTTTACGAATTTTTTTTTTTTTTTTTTTTTGGGCTGACGTGGGATCAGTGGTATCCCGTCACCGCCTTCGTGAGCGTCCGCGGTCCCACGCTTTGCATTCGCTGCGTTGATTCCGAGACGACGCGCGTAGTCGCGCAGAGATTCGAAAGCAAGCGAATCGGCGGAGCGCTCGACGTAACAGAAAGTCGGCGACAGCTGGAGCACGGATTTTCAGGCTGCGACAGCTGTACACGGGTACAATCGACGGGTACGATTTCGCCGCGTGGTGGATGATCGCACGGTGTCCGTGGGTCCGTATCGAGGCTTTGAGCTTCGTGCTGCGCGCCGATCAAGGGCGCGGAGCGGATAAGGACTATCTTTTCGCGGGCCCCGCGGGACAAGAACTTTGGACGGTTTCGATCGTGTGGGCCCCGGTCCGCGTGGATCGCACGGACGATCAGGATTTGTTTCGCACCATGCGAGGACACGGCCGTGCGCGCGACGGGTGGACTCCGTGCGGGGGTGTAGTTAAACCACGGCCGTCCGATCGCAATCACGCACGAATTGTAAAGATGTCTAGGCCAAGTAGAGTAGATAACAAAATTAGATTTCTAATAAAAAATTAACTTTATTATTACATAAAATATATATATATATTTATTTTGACATTAATATATTTTTATTATTTATTATATAGTTATATCAAAATTTTTATACTTTATTAAAATAATTACTTATTAATTTTTAAAACAAATTATAATATTGAGCCTGCAATCGGTATGAATGTTATATTGCGATGAAGCATAATTTTTTTTAAAAAAATATATTATTATTTTAATTAAAATTATAGTGCTGTTTCTAGTAAAACTCTCTATGATTTGAAATATATCCTATGTTTTATACATGTTAATATATATATATATATATATATATATATATATATATATATATATAATGATGATAATATAATATTGATGATGATGATGGATGTAAAATATACAGCTAATAAGTAAACAATTAATATTTGTTCATGTTAAAAATAATATTATGCCCATTTACATATTTTGTAATATTTTACTACATTAGTTTTTAAATGAATAATAATTATTAAAATTTGCAAGTGATCAAAGCATTTTTATTCACGTATATATCTATTATTGTAATAACGAATTTTTTTTTAAATTTTTTTTTATCATTCAACCTGGATTCATCCGAAACCTAGCTCTATGATGTGACTAATGATGATCGCGACATGATTAAAATATGAATGCATTGATATGATCTAAGATTTGATTTGGAACAATAGAGGCCCCTTTCAATTATAAATACATTTTAATAGATAAATTAGTAGTAAATTGTGTGGGAAAAGTTACATGGAGACTCAGATTTGGTAATAGGATGGCCACTTTTGCTTCTGCTTTCAATAATTTTTAGTTGAATATTTTTTCTGTGCGGTCCGAGATTCTGATTTTAAGCACAATTTTTTCTAAGTAAGGAAAAAATCCTGTACCTCTAATGCAGAGTAAAGTTTGTACTGAGATAAAACATTTTGCCAAAGAGGGATGCTAGGTGTACACCTTTGGGAGTGTACATCTTACACCCATCCCATTATGAGGTGGATATCATTTCACTCAAGGGACGAATGAAATTCATCCCACCCCAGAATAAAGTGGGGTGTAAGATATATACTTCTAAAGGAGTGTATATTTATATATTACCTTTGCGAAATGATCTTATACCCTACATTAGGTAGGGTACTTCTCCTTACAACAGTAATCATAGCTCTTCATAGCGCAATCGGTTGAAACTTGTTCTCCAAAATTAATGGGTTTTCAGGTCAAATCATAGTTAGTTAATTCGGATTCGACAAAAATTCGATAGGGATAACATTCGTATCATAATTTTTAAATTTGATGAAAAATTCGGCTAAAAAACAGATTCGTCAATTATTTGGATACGCGATTTATATGAAAATTATACGTTCATCAATTAAAAATTTAGAATCAAAAATTCAGATATTAATTTTTTTTTTTTTAAAAAAAAAATATATTATTAGCATAAACAATTATAATTTTTAAAAATAAAAAATAATAATAATAACACAATATTAAAAAAATATAAATAATAAAAGAAAATCACAATTGAAAGAATAAAAACTCACCCAAATCATGAATTAATACACAAATGTATAAAATCATAAATTGACAAAATCAATCTCACACAAACGGGTGGTCGCGAGGAAGATGAGGAGCGGCACGGCCAGGAGGATTCCGATAGCGAGCGGCGCGCGGCATAGGAGGGGTTCCGATGGCGAGCGCACACGGCACGGGGGTTCTGACTTTCGACTTCATGGTGGCGAGGTGGAATAAGGTGGGCGTGAGAGAGCGTGAGAGCAGAGAAAAGAAGGTGGGGTTGGGGCGGGGTGCTGTGAGAAAATAAGGAGAGTTTTTTTTTTTTTTTTTAATAAAAAAATTTTTTTTTTTTTTTAGAGCAAGGAGAATGAGATTATGAGAGGGAGGGGCTGCCGAATTTTTTCCCCAAAAATTCGGGATTCGCGAATAATATTTTTTAGTTCAAAAATTTATGAATTATTTTAAATTTTTGAAAAAATTTACAAATAAAATATTTAATTCGAATTCTCAATAATTCGCGAATTAACTAAGGTTCAAATACTGCCACACTGCATGAGTGCGGGTACACACATGAGCATATATATTATGGGCCCGAACTAAAGAAACCCAAAAAAAGCTCAATAAAGTTGGACTGGGCTCACATCTGCTTTTTTTGGGCCGGACCGGGCCGGGCCGGGATGGCGGAGGTAAAGATCATGGTATTCTATCTAGGAATGTCAATAGGTACGGATTATCCGAATTCGAATTCGAATATAATGGATTTATCCTATGTAAATGGATATGGATTTGGATACGGATATAAAAAGCAAAAATTAGATGGATCTGGATTCGGATATGGATTTTGATTGTATGTGATCCGAACCCGAGCCCAACCCAAATCCGAATTAATTTTATATTATATAATATATGTGTATATAAACATTTGATAATAAATTTTAGTTTATATTTTAAAAATTTAGATTTAATGTAATATATTTAGAAATTTTGTAAAGAAAAAAAAGGAAAAAATTTGTTTCGAGTTTGGGTTTTCGGGTTCAGGTTCGAATTTTGGATATGAATTTTTTAAATCCGTCGGATTTCGGGTTTGATAATCGGTTCCGGTTTAGATTTTTAAAAATCCACCTCGAAACTAACCCGTTGACATCTCTAATTCTATCTCTCCAATCTAGTTTTTTGTTTTTTCTTTTTATAATTTTTGTTCCTTGATTAAATTCTCCATGCATGTGATGATAATCACCATAATTAAGAAGCTAATTTAGTCCCAAATGTTTCTTTCCATTTTCAGTTGTGTTCAAGATTTCAATTCAAAACGGTTTTAAAACTTCATTCTGAATTACAAAGAGATTACGTTACATGCGATGAGAAAGTACGATTTACATTCCGCATATCGTAATGATTTAATTATGATATATTATTTACAGCTCTGATAAAAAAAATGAAAATATATATCCCAACATAGCACTAAGTTTTTTTTTTTTTTTTTTTTTTTTTTTTTTTTTTTTTTTTTTTTCAATGTGAACTTATTTGGGTAGTGGGGGACTGGAATTGAGCCCCCCCCATCTGCAGGAAAATTTCTGAAGAAAATCAGAAAAATTTACAGAAGTTGTTGTTTTGACGACGAGTACGGAGTTTCCTGAATCCTGACTTGCTCCATGTTCTCCACTGCCTACCTCTTAAAGCCAATCATAATAACTATTATTTATTTTTCACTCTGTAGCCCCCATTTCTATATTTAATAACTTTTCTGTTCGAAAAATATAATTAATTTTTACGTACTGTCATAAAATAACTTTTTGGTTTCGAATATATATATATATATATATATATATATATATATATATATATATATATATTTAATGAACTAATAATCATTTTGAGTCCGCTATTAAATTTTGAAGTTAAAATATCGTTGACTGACTTAAATGGAATAAATTAAAAAAATTAAATAGTAAAATTAAAATTTTATAATACAGTAGTTAATCGACTTAAAATACTTCATTGTTTAGATAACTTTGATCGGTTTTTACCTAAAAATTTTAGGGTTTTGATATGGCAGAAAACTCCAAAATATATCTAGTTTCAAGTAATTGCTGAGTGCTTCTCTCTGTGACAGATAGTGCGTAAAATACTTTTCAGTATCATCGATCAGACGGTAAAATTATTGAAAAATTTTAATTGCACATTCAAAAAAAAAATGTATATCTTTTGGAGTATACATTTTACATTTCATTTATTCAAAAATAAGGTGTCACTCGCTAGTCACTTCATATTAAAGAATAATTACATATCGTGTAAAAAAAAAAAAATCCGAGGCTATATAGAATTTACTTATTAAAAAACTGTTCTTTATTTTATTTATTGTCACTTATTTGATTTTAATAATAGAGCTTTTGACGATCTTAAATATGATCTAAATTATTTAAATTATCTGAAAATAAATTTTTATACTTTTTTAATGGGCTAAGCTCTGATTTGTAGGACACTGGAGCTTTCACTGCTTAGGACACTCAAATTTACTACCCCCACGTATATATGGAGCAACATCTTTAATTTTGCTTCTTCACATGTGTACCAAAATGGCAAATGCATGGTGTGAAATTATGGCAATGGGAGAAATTATTTGAAGGGTATGAATTAATGTATAGTAATTCATTTTTGTACCTTCACTGTAGCTAGGCACGCATCACGATGTAATTGTCGGCGCATCAAATAATTAATTTTAAAAATATGATAAAATCTAATGAGTAGATTTATTAATAATATCGAAATGATTAGCTCTGTCAGTATCACCGCCGCCTTAGAAAAATAATCTTGATTTGCTTATCCACTGCGCAGTTTTTTATATGCGACTTTGGTTTATTGATTGATAGATATTGTTTACATTCCAACTATCCCTATTAATGGAATTGATTTAGTTGAATGCGTGAAGTAATTAAATTAGGTTAATTATTGAACAAGCTAGAATTTTTTCTCTTTTTCATTTTTTTTTTCTCTCTCTCTCTCTCTCAATTTAAAGTTCATGCATGTATCATTACACAACACTTTGTGAAACAACATATATGCATGTGGCATGATCCAACAATTAACTAACAACAACTTTTTTTTTTTCCATTTACACTTAATTGGGTTTGCAAATGTGATTTGATATATCACTTAATTGAACTACCAAATTGAAAAAATAGTTGTTAGTTGATAGTTGAGGTCTCCATATATAGACGAAGAAAAATGTAATTTTACCTCATAAGTTTGCAAATTGTATGATCGATCACGTGTTTTTTAAAAAATACGCATTAATAGTCGAATTGTTCAACAAGGGCATATAAATTCAAAAAGATAATTCGGTGAGAGTACAACAAATTATATCAAAATTTATACTCTTCAACTTTATACTCTTCATTGTTCGCCTGCAAATGTTATCGCATAATAGTTATATTTAAAATAAAAATATATATAGATGAGCTGGTATAATTTGATTAGATTTATAATTAAATTTTAATTAGATTAGAATTAATTTTTAAATCGATTAAAGATAAATTAATTTAAATTTAAATATTAATTATAGTAGAAATACTAATTATACTAGAATTGATTACGTTATAGTTAATGCATTATATATAATGCATCAGGGCTTGAAGTTTTCAGGTGTACGGTAACACTCTTAAAGTTGTGTCGAGAGTTAAGATCGATCGCATATATGCACCTAGTGCACGGATGTGTGTCAGAGAATAATAAAAGTCTTTTATGATATAGAAGACGAGAAAAGGGTGGGAGAGATTCAGTAAAGGAGCTCGGATTGAAACTATTTTATTGCAGAAAAGAAGTCGGTGTTATTTTTTTTTTTGATTAATTAATTTTATTTCATTCGTATTTTCTATTCTACTTTTTTTTTCTTTTTGTGGCTGTGTTGGTTTCAATTTCTGCTGAGGGGACGGGTTTATGATAAAACTTGATTTGAAATTTTCGTTATAAAATTTCAACACTATACGGTATCAATATGGTACCAAAATGAATTACAAATTTATAAAATATAATATGAGAACAAGTATCAAATTCTCAAATGTGAACATGTGTAGATTTTGTGGGTAATAATTCTACCTTAATTCCTTTCCCTTCTAGAGTGGAGAAAAATGGGAGAATTGTCACATCCATCACAACTCAGGAGGATTGCATGATTTGTCATTTAATAACTTATGGGGTGGCTTGTATATATATATATATAAATATATATTGATTGAGAAGTTTAACTACATACACAGATCTTTCAACAAAGTGGACCCATATAAACATGCTAATTATTATTATTGTTTTTATTATTTTAATTTTTTATAGCATTTATGTAGCGTCAGATCCAAAAAAATTTAATTCTACGAAAAAACAAGACAGAAAAAGATCATATCTTTAGATATTTGGAGATAATTAAATGGTCAAAATATTGTACAGTGAGAGAATTATAATAAGCATTTACAGTTGAGAAGCCCTCACCACGCAGCTAAAATTGAGAGATTTTAAGATATATTTTGTTATAACCAACGCACAAATAAAAAAAAAAATTATAAGATATATTATATTACAACGAGCGCACAAATAAAAATAAAATTAAAAAGAATTATAAAACAAAACAAATCTCAAATACACAATAAGAATACAAAGATTGAAGTAGAAAACTCTTTGTAGAGAAAAAATTAAGGGTGAAAAATAAGAATTTATAAAAAAGAATATAAATTATTTTTCGTATAATCGCACAACATCGCTAGGACAAAAAAAAAAAGAAGAAAAAGAGAACAAATATTTCATAACAATTTTTATTTATTGAATCAGATCCGTACTGTGGGGACTCCACTCCTGCACTTTTTATCCGATGTCAGTGATGAGTTTTGAATTTGGACCTGTCCGCTTTTCACCACAGACATCTATTTTTTTTTTAAATATTTTTTAAAATTTATTGTTGCATCACGAAGTTGTCGACGAATCAAAAACATAAAATCAAAATAATTTTTAATTTCGAAACACATCTGATATATATATATATATATATATATATATATATATATATATATATATATATATATATATATATATATATATATTGACAAAGTGGTTGTTGAATCGTTCTAGATTTTCTGTCGGCTATAGTTAATTAGCATATTACAATATCATAGAATAGGAGATTTTATCATTTTCACATTTACCACAAACTTATATATCCTTCTAAATATAAAATGCAGGATATTTTTGAAACTGCTGCATGTAGATCTGTGAGAGGAATCATTTTTTTTTCTTTTTATTTTGAAACTTGTGATATTAATTTGGTGACCTTATTTACTCATCATTCTTATAGTCGTAGGTACGTAGTTTGGGTAGCTATAAATACATGTTGTTGTATACATAGATCGATGTTGCATTAAACCATCCACAAAGAGGAACCAAAAGAGACACACCACCCTCTCTATATATATATATGATCTCCTCTTCCTTTCTCTTTGTGGAAACAATTAACAAAATGAGCAGTGCTCCCTTCTCTTCTTGGCCTTGGGAAAATCTTGGTGTTTACAAGGTATCTAATATATATAACCATCTCTCTTTGCATGCATCTTCTTTTCCATTCCTTATTTTTACTATAAAGGACTCTCTCTCTCTCTCTCTCTCTCTCTCTCTCTCTCTCTCTCTCTCTCTCCCTTTCAGTATGTACTCTATGGGCCACTTATAGCTAAGGCATTTACCTCAAAAGCATGGGAGTTTGGTAATCCAAATAAATGGTGCATCCACATCCTAATCCTCTTTGTACTAAGAGGCTTCGTTTATCAACTTTGGTACTCCTTTAGCAACATGCTCTTCCTCACCCGCCGCCGCCGCATTTTCACCGACAGCGTCGATTTCGATCAAATCGACAAAGAATGGGATTGGTATGCATGCAGAATATATATACGTGCATGAACTTTCTTTCTTCTTTTTTTTATTTTTTTTTATTTTTTTTTATAGATTTTTTTCACCTTCTTTCTCATTTCTCAGGGACAACTTTTTGATACTGCAATGCTTGATAGGAGCCATGGGTCTCTACACCTTCCCAGCACTTAGAGATCTCCCACAATGGGATGTGTGGGGGATTTTATTAGCAATTTTAATCCATGTTATAATCTCAGAGCCTTTGTTCTACTTTGTGCATAGGGCCTTTCATAGAGGCTACCTCTTCTCTCTCTACCATTCCCTTCACCACTCCTCAAAAGTGCCCCAGTCCTTCACAGGTAAAAGAACACAAAAATCCATTCATGATAATACAAAACTCATTTGTATTCTTATTTCGTATGGTGTCAGAGCAGAAGAACAGGTTTTACGTCGACTTAGGTCAAAGTTGGCTTTGATTTTTTAGGGAAACAAATTACTTTAATCTTTTTAATAGTAATTTGATTGATGTTTTTGGGTGTGTGTTTTTTTTCTTTTCTTTTTTTCTTTTTGTGTGTGTGTGTGTGTGTGTTTTGTTTGTTGAAGCTGGATTTGCCACACCATTGGAGCACCTCATCCTGAGTGTGGTCATGGGACTTCCCCTCCTTGTGCCTTGCCTTGTGGGAAATGGCTCTCTTGGTTTGATCTATGGCTATGTGTTGCTCTTTGATTTCCTTAGGTGCATGGGGCACAGCAATGTGGAGGTGTTTCCCCACAAGCTTTTTGATGCTCTTCCTCTTCTCAAATACTTCATCAACACCCCAACGTAAGTGATTACGATTTCCTGATCAGATTCAACAAATCTGGCCAAATTCAGTCCATGACTAGCTATCAGATTCAATTAATATATTTGTCAATATCAAATTTTACTTGACTAGTAGTTAGTTTAACAATGCTATCTTTTACAAACATGTTGATGCAAAATTATAACAATTTATTTATGCGTACGTAAAATAATAATATAGAACAAAAAAAAAAAAAAAAAAAAAAAAAAAAGGCCAAAGTTATAAAACATTGTAAATGGCACAAGCAAATTTTTTTTACTAATAAGAAATTAGATTTATTAAGTTTGGTCAATTATTGTCAAGTACAATGATCAGAACCAATCATTTATTTTTATCAATATTAAATTATTAAATGTTAAATAAATTACCCTCCATTAATGGGTTACTCATTAAATTTTGAAACTTTATGGCAAAAATCTATGTAGGTGTTTTCATCTCTCTCATTATTCCTCTTCTAAATGTAATGAAAGTTACACTACATTTTTAGAAATTTGGTAGGGTTTTTGTTGTCACCTTGTCTTTTCTATGAACCCCATTAATTAAATTTCATTATAATGTGCACAAAATGGGTCCACTAGATACTCCAATTCATGCTATGGGTCCTTATATTTAAGTATCTTAAGATGATTTATTTATTTATTTATTTATTTATTTTAACTTCAAGGATAATATTTGAGGGAGTTCAAGAAATTAATCATGCATAACAAGCTTTTTTTTCCTTCAATTTTTTAGTTTTAGATATCACAATATTTTTATTTTCGTTTTTTTTTTTTTTTTTTTTTTTTTTTTTTGAGGTTAATTTTTCCTTATTGGGGGTTGGTCCAATCAACTATAATCTATATAAGCTATTCATTATACTAAAATTATTGAAAAAAAAAGTACCATTTATTGAATTTAAAATATATAAATATTGTTTTCTAACAACTTAAACTTTTAAAGTACAATGATTATTTTAAATAATTTCGCTTGGTATCAGAGCATAAGATTTTAAATTCGAATCCTGCCAAGCTCAAATGTGATGAAGAGTATTGAATAAAAAAATTTGAGTTCGAGTCATGTCAGACCCATACCTGATGTGGAGTATTAAGTGGAAAATATTGAATATAAAATATATAAATTAACACCATACCAAGATGTGAAGGGACGTATTGAATATAAAATATATAAATATTATTCTCTAACAGTTTTAACTTTATTTCATATAATTTTACTCCATATATATATATATATATATATATATATATATATATATATATATATATATATATATATATATATATATATATATATATATATGCTAAGACTAAAAATTGAAATACACTTTAACTGAGCTTGGTGAAAATCTATTTATTATTTTCTACTATCTATTACTAGTGAGACAAAATTATTTGCATCCTTTTCCATTATCTATGAATCATTCCAAATGATTTATAGTACTATTAGAAAGAAGAGAAAATAATGTGGCTACTTCTACTTGCAGGTATCACAGTGTTCATCACATGGAAAGGAACTCAAATTTTTGTTTATTTATGCCTTTGTTTGATCTTTTGGGAGGGACACTTGATAACAAGACATGGAAGCTACATAAGGAGATAAGCTTAGGTATGTGTTACTTACAATCCAAAGATGTACGTATATCTCCAAATTTTTAAGATAAATTATCTTATCTAAAATTGTTCTTTAAGTTTGTTTTCTTCCATGCCTCATCCTTGAAAAGAAATTTGTAAAAGTTGATCAAACTCATAGTAATTAATCTCCTCTTCAATGTTTAAGTTTTAACCTATGTACGAAAATTTTCACATTATGAAGCTCAAAGAATTATACGAATATAGGATAAAAGCTCGGGAGCCATCTAAACTTTACCGTAATTTAAGATCGATCACCATTTGATTTTTCAAAATGTTATAGTTATTACCTAAACAGTATAAAATAATGATAAAACCACCTTTAGTGCAATAAATTAAGACAGATTAATTGTTTAAGTGCAGAACGATCATAGGGTTAAATTTGTACGTAAAATTTCGTATGATTTTGATAAATTTTCCCTTCAATTAATACTAGCTAGAAATGTGTAGTAGCAAAGAGACAATGCTTATTAATTATTGTTTGGCAATGTGGAACCATTGTACTTCAAAAACATGATAGGTCATTGGAATGTTGACTTATATATACAGTAAAATTTTCTTATATCCCAAACCCAATTGGAACCCACCTTTTGAATAGAGCTAAAATTTATGAAATAGTGGACCCAAATCTCTCCATGATTGGGAGATAAATCATTAAATTAACAGTCGAATTTAATAGTCCAACATGATATTCAATTGTAAGTTTCATGAGTCCACTATAAATCAAACTCTTTGAATT
Organism: Tillandsia fasciculata; assembly: GCA_029168755.2. Taxonomy (NCBI): domain Eukaryota; kingdom Viridiplantae; phylum Streptophyta; class Magnoliopsida; order Poales; family Bromeliaceae; genus Tillandsia; species Tillandsia fasciculata. The sequence goes on along the minus strand of CM054935.1, from coordinate 714,344 downwards.
GTCAAAAAGTATAGAGAGTTGATTTATGTTCTATAGACTAGAATATATATAACACTTTTAGTAATGTGTTCCTTTTAATTTGGTGGAGCTATCTCAATTGTGAGATGGCTTGATCCATCATTTAAATAGCAGTTGAAATGGTCTCACATTCAAAATTATTTTCACTTTTTTTTAAAAAAAAAAAAAAAAAAAAAAAAAACTAGATCTCCTTCTTACACTCTAGCTATGTGGGGGAGTAAAATTAATAGACTCAATTATTATGTGGTAAATTGGTTAGATGAGTCCAAAATTGGTGATATTAATTGGTTCCTTGTTTGTAAGGCAAAACAATTGGATGCATTAAATTCCATCTTGTACTCTTTATACAACACTCTTACACAAAGTCACATGACAACATATATTGCCATGAAGAATCTACCACAAATTTAAATAAAACTGTAATTTGAATTATGAGCCGGTTTATATCAAATTGGATTTTTGGGTAACATGCTATAATAATGTGGATTATAAGCTTTAACCATTTATCTCATAAGTACGTGTTTACAGAAAAGCCGAACGCTTAAGGGTTCAACCACAACATTCACAGACTTCAATTCTATCGTGGATCACTGCTCCACTAAACTTATTAGTCTCTTATACTTATTGTCATATAATTGAAAGTTAGACATATCTGAGGTCACGGGTTCAATTTCCTTATTTATTATTCAGCTAAAAAATTATCAATTTGAACTTTTAATTAGGGATTAAGTTCATAACTAACCCTTTAATTACCTTTAGTTGTTCACAAAGGTTTACTAGTTCACACAGTTGTTTATACATGGAGAATGGTCACTGAAGAAAGATCTAAATTCCTTGCAGGGAGAAATGATCAAGTGCCCGACTTCGTCTTCCTCGCTCACGTTCTGGATCTGGCATCGGCCATGCACGTGCAGTTCGCATTCCGATCGTTTAGCTCGATGCCGTTCACGGTGAAGCCCTTTTTATTGGTGTCTTGGCCTTTTGTGTTTGTGATCATGCTCGGCATGTGGGCATGGTCCAAAACGTTCTTGGTCTCCTTGTATAGATTGCGCGGTCGATTGCACCAAATCTGGGCCGTCCCGCGGTTTGGGTTCCAGGTTAGGATTTCGGTTCGAGCTATGAAGCACCAAGCTATTTTTGCTATAATATGGAGACTTTCTGAATCATAAGCAATTCTAAAATGACTCTCCCTCAATTTCTAACTCCTTTTTTTTTTTTTTTTTTTTTTTTTTTTGAAAAAATTAGCTCTAGATAAATAAATTTGGATTCTACTTTAAAACTCTAATAACTCTTTAACTACTAAAAACTATAATAAATAACAAGTAGTAGCTAAAAGAGCTATCAATTTAATTAACTGTATTAAGCAAACTAAAAATTGACCAAAAGGAAAAAAGAAATAAGTTGAGGAAACTATTTCAAAATGGCCCATAGCTAATAGCAAAGGGTGTCTCACTACATGTACATTTTATTTTTTTTTATAAATATGGTATCTTACTACTTATTTGGTACTATCTATATATGTGCTCTTTATTTTATTTATTTATTTATTGCAGTATTTTTTACCATTTGCTAAAGATGGAATCAATCACCACATTGAGCTTGCTATCCTGAGGGCTGATAAGATGGGTGTTAAGGTTCTAAGTCTTGCTGCATTGAATAAGGTTAGTTCAATCTTCTCCTATTAATTAATCTTTTTTTCTTTTTTCTTTTTTCTTTTTTTTTTTCACTTAGAGAGCACAAGAACCACAATAGAAATTAAATAAATAAATGGCTAGATAAATAATAAAGTTGTTATGCACTAATTTTATATATATATATATATATATATATATATATATATATATATATATATATATATATATATATATAGTCCGGCTGGAATACTGTCGATAGCACCAAGCAATTGGTGCTATCAAGTTTTTAGTTCTTAGATGAAAGTATGTGCGGTTGGGATTATAGTGGTCTCCTAAAATTTTTACTATTCAACCAACCATTCATTAAACCCTAGGGGACCACTATCATCATAACTGCACATTTCTTAATCCAAGGGCTAAATAGTATTCCAGCCTAATTATATTATATATATATATATATATATATATATATATATATATATATATATATATATATATATATATATATATATATAGAGAGAGAGAGAGATAGAGGAGAGAGAGAGAGAGAGAGAGAGAGACTATTATGCTATTAATAATAGTACCAAGTCATTGACGCTATTAGATTTTTGATCCTTAAATGAAGATACATGTAGTTAGAATGATAGTGAGCTCCTAAAGTTTAATAGATTGTTGAAAGAATAGTATGATTTAAGAGATAGAAATGATCAATGGGTAGATCTAAAGGCGAAAACTTTGATAGCACCAAGCGCTTGGTACTATCGATAGTATAAATAGCCAGACTATATATATATATATATATATATATATATATATATATATATATATATATATATATATATATATAATATAATTGAGTTCTTATATTTTTAAAAGTATTAAGTTATTGGTGCTTTTAAGTTTTTGGCCTTTAATCTAAAGAATGTACGGTGAGGATGATAGTGGGCTCCTAGAGTTTAGTAGATAATTGAAAAAATAGTATGATATAAAAAATAAAATTAATTAAAAAAATAGACTAATTGTGAAAAATTTATAAGTATTAAATGATTGATATTTTTACAAACATCATGTTTATATCTATAAATAAAATATAAATTTTACTTTGCATTTATTTATTGATTAATAGTTTTTTTATTAATTTTATTAATTGTTTAATACTAAATGAGGTTTTCAAATTCCAAAACAGATGAGTGTAAAATTTACACTGTACAAGCAGAATATACAAATAGCATTTTTCTTGTTTTAAAAGGCCATAGCCTCAAAAAAATTACATAAAAGATTCGAAAATAACTTGGCCTATATAGTAAAAATAAAAATATTACAAATTCAACAATGGAACATGAAAACTTTTGTTATAATTTGCTTTATAGTGATATTTTTTTAAGATAAATATATTATGTATTTTCGCCCGCAAACGAGCTCTCTAATCACATTTGATTTATTCAAAATTTTTATTTATTTATTTGTTTATTGAATTTTAGAATGAAGCGCTCAACGAAGGTGGAATGCTTTTTACGAGCAAGCACCCAGATCTGCGAGTTCGAGTTGTTCATGGAAACACATTAACTGCAGCTGTGATCTTAAATGAGATACCAAAAGATGTGCAGCAGGTTTTTCTCGCGGGAGCAACATCCAAGCTTGGAAGGGCCATTGCATTGTACTTATGCCGCAAGAAAATCCGCGTTTTGGTATTAATCCTACAACTCCATCATCGCAAATTCCTCGTCGAAGATTAATTACTCTAACGGTAAAGAAAGATGCGCCTGAAAAGAGCGGTCTGAACGGCGAAAGAATAGTTTGTGATAGAATATTGATTGAAAAAGATGATCGTCTCTTCTTTTCTTCTTATTCAATTTATAGGCACATATACAATGCTCATTTCTTTTCTTTTACAACCGTACAATCTAATTAAAGAAATATAATGAATATGAAAATATACAATTACAATGAATATGAAAACTAATAAACTATACAAATTAAATATGAGCTTTATGTGGTAACAAGCTATATATGGTAACAGTTTGAGCTGTGACATAAACTTAAAAAAGGGAGGGGGAGGGGATGTTATTTGATCTTTGATTAATTAAGTGATTTTTGAGCAGATGCTAACTCTATCAACTGAGAGGTTCCAAAAGATTCAAAAGGAAGCTCCACCACAGCTCCAGCACTATCTTGTTCAGGTCACCAAAATCCAAGCTGCAAAAAATTGCAAGGTATATATAGTTTTATGATCAAGCAAAGTTAATAATTAGTTGATGTTATAATTCAAAAGGAAGAGAAAATAAATTTATCAAAAAGTTCATTTTCCACAGATGCAGATATATATACAAAAATAAAATTTACAGCAGTCGAAAACCGAGAGATCGAGTTTACGATTAGTTCTGATATCATTTGTATCACTACAAAAAAAAAAAAGTGAGTGGTTTTCGCGTTTCACAGACATGGATAGTGGGCAAATGGCTGTCGCCGCGCGAGCAGCTGTGGGCTCCGTCGGGCACGCACTTCCACCAGTTTGTCATCCCGCCGATCATCGGATTCCGGAAGGACTGCACTTACGGCAAGCTGGCCGCGATGAGACTGCCCAAAGATGCGCAAGGGCTCGGAATGTGTGAGGTACTACAACGATGTTATACAAAAAAAAAAAAAAAAAAAAAAAAAAAAAAAGTCAATATAAAAATATTTTTTAAACGATGCTTGAACACGTATTCCTGAGTGTTTCACTAATTAATATAACAAATATATACCACCAATATATACTTTAAAAATATTATGAACACTCTATTGTATCAAACTAAATTTTATTATTTTTTTAAATTTTTTTTGATGCTTTAAAATAAATTTTAAAGCGTGTGTGTGGTCTTGGCTGATTAGCAGAAAAGTGTAATTTACAAGAGGAAGCAAGAAAACTAGTTACTAAATTTATAATTAATTTGTGAAATAAAATATTGCTACAAACTTTGCTCTTAATTAGTCATGTTTACTAGTGCTTTTATGCATATTAGTTTTTTTTTTATTATTATTATTGTTGTTGTTGTCGTCAATTATTGACAAAAAAAATAAGTTTCTTATCAATGATGCACTCTTTTTTTTTTTTTTTTTTTTTTTTTTTATTTTGGGGTGTGGGTCCCACTCCGAGATGGTGCAGTACACGTTGGCGCGAGGGGTGGTGCACGCGTGCCACGCTGGAGGTGTGGTGCACCTGCTGGAAGGGTGGACCCACCACGAGGTGGGGGCCATCGACGTGGACCGGATCGACGTGGTTTGGTGCGCCGCACTCAAGCACGGGCTCAAACCTCATCTCCATAATTAATTAGCCTCTTAATTCCCACTCTAATTAATCCATCAAATTAATCAATTAATTAATCAATTCAACCCCCATGCACCCATGCACCATTCTCTTTGGAATTTGATTAATTTGAATTAATATTTGATGGTTTAATTATTTGGGCTTTATGAAAATTCAAAATCTCTTGTTGTATTAAAACCATATTTATACTTTTATACTTGATCTCTTTGCTTCATTTAGATGTGATGGATATCGATCGAGCAGGGTATGATGAATGAATTGATTGATGATGATCATGATGATGTCCAACTTATGCCTTGTACTTCTTTAATTAGAATTAAGAAGAAATTAATTAGAGAGAGGGTTTATTAATTGAACTTGATATTTAATAATTATATATATATATATATATATATATATATATATATATATATATATATATATATATATATATATATATATATATTCTATAGTTTTATTTTTATTTTATTGTAAGAGCCTACAATTAAACAAAATTGTAAAATGGTATATATTTTGAATATTTTATTATCATATAATCTGACATAAAACATTATCTCATAGGGCAATTGTTTTTTTTTCTTTTTAATATATATATATATATATATCTATCTTTTGAGAGACAAATTAATGCATGCATGGAATATTATTGTGGAAATTACAAGGATGGAGCAAAGTGAGAGAGATAGAGATAGAAATTAATGAAGAGAATTTTACATTATTAGTGATGAAATAATTTAATTTACTTCATAAAATTTGGCAAAAAGAAATATCACGCATTCGATCAAATCCGACCAAAATTTGGTCAAATTTAATAATTTTGATATACAAATAGTAAAACCAACACTACAAAATGTACTCTTAATTTAGAGAGAAATTAATATAATTACATTGAGAGACTTCTAAGAAGTATCAGTTGCAGCTGGAGAAGGCAAATGTACTCGGCAGTTCGTCGAAGCAAGGCCTCCGCGCTGACATGCCGACATTCGGGAGCGACGATCTTCTTGAGCTCTCTTAGCTTCCTTAGCAGTAGCTTTTTCGACAACGACGACGACATCGACAAAACCATCCTTCTTGTTCTCCTCATAGGGAGCGAAAAACGCCCTCTTTTCATCTCCAAATTAAAGGCCTATTTAATTAGCTAACCCTGAATATTATTGATGATAAGTGTATATTTAAGGAGATAATTAATCTATGTATATATATATCAAACTAAGGAGTTTTATTTGGAAAGCTACATGAAGCTTGAAGGGGTTATATATATAGTAGTAGTGCTCAACTACCATTAATAAAGAAAATAAAATAAAATAAAATAAATAAATAAAAGAATAGTTTATAGTTAATTAATTAATTATAAAAGGCATGTTAATTTGGTAGCACATAAATAGACCCATAAATATATATGTTTCAAGCTAAAAAGATTTTTTTTTTTTCAAACCATGTGAATTATTTTCGAGAGTTTTATGTATACATAGAAATGTAAATCATGAAGCAATTAATTAATTGGGTGGTGCATGTGTAGACGTACGTGAGTGGACAAGTTGCATGCGCTTGTCCCTCCAGCTACGTTGGATGCATTAAATTGCGTGCACGTGCATGGATGTTTCAACCCCATGCATGATTACTTGAAACAAACACAGATGAGAGAGAATATGCATGTAGTACTTGTACATCACATGTGTTGCTTTAATTTAGAGATAATAATTGAGGTATGGAGAAGGTGAAAAGAAACATAAGGTTATTTTTTTTTATTTTTTTTTTATTTTATGTTGTTAGATTTTTTTCGTAAAAAAAATATATCTAATAATGGTGCAGTTAATTCTAAAAGAGAAGTATCTAATTGCAATAAATAAGTTGGGAACCAAATATGTATTTTATCGTGATTATTCGTCTCACAAGAAGGTTAAGAAAGTGAAAAACTTTTGTTTACTTTTTCCAAAAACTCTTTACTGCGTTACCAAGCAATAACTATTTAGCCAAAGCAGGTAAACATTTACCATTTGGAAACCTGTTTGACTCATTTGAGATCTGAAGCTCCAGAAAAAATCAAATTATGTGCCATAGAACTCTAGTCATTTCATTCCAGAAAATAGAAGATTGGAGCTCTCTCTGATTCATAAATAATAAATAAATAAATCAACCCGGCGGCGGCGGCCTCCTCATGTTCCAACATCATATACAGCATCACAGAAGAAAATAGTCCAATATTTACAAACCCCACAATGCGCGAATGCACTACTCGCATCGACGACAAATTTCGGCAGCAGGCATTTCGGCGAGACAGGCGCACGCGGCAACCACACATAGGTCAAGAACACCGCAAAAACAGGCAGGCGAAAAAGACAAAAAACAAGGAATGGAGAGAAGTTCAGATGCCACCAGTAGTCGCTGCGATTTGGTTGACGGTGATGAGCCACGACCGCCTGCTGCTCTCTCCTTGAGAGGCCGATCGCTGCAGGCTTGATCCCGATCTCGAGCACCTTATAAGGCAGGGGCTCGTGTCGGGGTCGCCCATGCAAAAAGTAGTGTTAAGCCTCACAGAAGGGAACCTCTGGCAACTGAGGGACCGAAAGGAGGACGAGCCGATCGGTGGGATCCGAGTGCACTGGAAGTCGGGCCTGCAGTACTGGGCGGGGATCGAGGCGTCCGAGTCCGAGCTCACGGCGGGGCATGTGGTGCACAGGGATAGGGAGAGGCTTGTCCTAGGGAGCTCCCGTACGGGGCTCGTCGTGCCAGGGAGCACGGCGAAAGACACGATCGGGTGGCGGCAGAGAGGGCACTGTATCGCGCCCGGCGGGCCCGGCACAGTGATCGAGGTGCTGTTGGTGGAGCACAGGTACAGGGCGCATCTTGTGCAGAACTCGTGGTTGCAACCTGCAGCAGGGGAGCAGTTTTTGATCAATGCGGATAAATAAGTTGATTGTGTCAGTTCAACCGACGAAAAAAAAACACAGAATGTGCGAAAAAACTGCAAACGAATAACAACCCGTGAAGTTTCAATTCATCAGTAAATCAAGTTTACAACATCAACTTTATAGATACACCTTCTAACCGAACTCCACTATGTAGCTACGCGATTTCAAACTTAAATGCAACATATGTTAGCAAATAGCAAAAATCATTTATGAACATCATCAATTTTATAATCCATAAACTAACAGAGTATCTAAAGAATGATGACGTCAGATGCAGCATTTCGATGATTAAAGTGAAATATACTTAATGGTTGTATTAGAAATTACCTTCTGCAGCTACTGTGCATCTCCGTTCCAAGCAGACAGCACATGGGTCGACATACACAGGTGAGTGATCTGTACTTTTCCATCCATACTCTCTGCAGAGACAGAAGAGATTGTTCAGATAACTAAAAATATTTACCTATTGATATAGCTGAAGATAAAGGCAGCAAATTACAGCATGATGCGGAAAGCAAGAGCTCAACTAAAGCATAAACTAGCTAAAAGCTGAAGCAAAAGCACCACAAAGGTATTTGTATAAAATTATATTATGTTAAATAAATAGGCCCTGTGAAAAGAAGTAAAACATGCGCCATACTCACCTCGCAATGCTCATGATACTCATAAGAGGGAGAGATAGGTAGGGAGATGGAGTATGTATTTGGGCTTCTGGTTGCCTGCTTAAAATACCCTCGAGCCAATTTCTATGCCATGATCGAGCGACCATCAATGGAGTCCAACTGCAATCATGTACAGAATTATCATAAAAGATTAAATAATAATAATAATAATAATAATAATAATTGAATATCATAAAAGAGATCTTTATATTTTGGATTCTCATGAACAAAGTCAGAAACTAGAAGCTTCTCATAAAGATACGTAATAATTATGTCATTGAATATATATGTTTATATGGTAAAAAATCTACTAAATCATGTCGAAAGCATACCCATTAGAATTTTCAGCATTCAAGCTGGCTCCTCTGGCAATGAGAATCTGCATTAAAAAGGTCTCATACTTAGATCTCCAACAAATAGCAAACCAACATATACAAGCATTTTAAAAACATACCTGACAACACACGGCATTTCCTCCACAAGCAGCATAATGAAGCGGCGTGCTCCCTGCACCTGCTATATGGGAATAGAAGTTATAAACAATTGATATTGTCAAATAAATGAAGCTTTGCAGGATGTAAAAGCAAATAACATCAACAACCAAGAAATTTTTGCAACATAACCCAATGATGTTGAATACGAATATAGTAAGGGACGCGCATGTTATAGTTTTGCCAACTATGTAATCTCCTCATCGGAAACTCAGAGCATCTATTCCATAATCCATTCTTATGTAAATGTGAATATGCGCTCTTTTATATTAGAGCATATTTGAGACATTTCATCACCTAAGAGCATTCTCTTTAACTTTAGCATTATATTAAGGTACTTAAGTGGTGTAAACCAACAAAGGGATCTAAGGCGCCAAAACTGAAAAACTTAATTTATGAAGGTATTTCAGATGTTGTAGATCGCATCCAGGATGTGATTGCATAAAGTTATTGAAAATGAGGACCTCATTGCAATAAAAAAGTACCAAGAGGAGAAGAGACTTAATGGTAGAATTGAAAATAGGTACATGATATTTGTCCTGAACTAAGCCCTGCTTTATATACACAAACAGCCTCAGGTAAATTATCATCCGTGTAGAAGTGTAAAAGGTGAAGCTTCGTATTTAAGAACGACTTATATTTGAAGCACGACTGTAGAAGAAAACAAAACACCACAAGAATAAGGCGATCGAGTAAAGAACCTATCAAGTCAATTGTTGTCCCGTCCTCCACTGTGACCTCGGAAACACGAGCGCCCAGGTTCAATAGCAACTGCACAGCATCGCAATGCCCATTTAGAGCCGCCATGTGGAGCGCAGTGATGCCCCCATCGGCTTTTCTGTTGACTATCTGGTCTAAGGCGCTGACATTATACAAGACGAGATTACAAATTCCCATGCCAGTATTTAAAACACGAAAATTAAGCCAAAAAGGGAAGAAGAAAAAAAGAGAATCTCTTACTCGTCATCAAAGTCTACAATACAAACTTCTTCTGTCAATTTCTGTCTCATAATATCGCAAAAATGAGAAATGCTGGGCACAAAATCGGCAAGAAGAAGCCGGATACAACGAGCGTGACCATTCAGGGCTGCAAAGTGAAGAGCGGTTCCGCCATTGAGATAATCCGTTCTGTGAATCTATAAACAATCGGACATTCCACATATTATGATTACGTGCGACAAAATTGCGAAAAATGTTCGATCATAAACAAGTTGGCGAGAAGTCAAATTATTTACATTGGCTCTGAAGAGCATAAGAGTCTGCACAACCTCCCAGTGACCATACTGACAAGCTTGCATTAAAGCGGTCTGCGTAAAAGGTTTTAAGCAGCAATTGGTCTATCGAGATTCATCAAAAGAGAGTCCAAACAGGAATTGCAGATAAATTTTATACCTGGCCCCTGAAATTCCTGAGATTTATATCGACACCGCACTCGAGCAATAGAGAGACAATCTAAATTGCATGAAATAGAAATTATGACATGAATTAAACTGAAACAACATATGGACTAGTAATATGTATATTTATTCAAGATCAGCAATGGAACAGCAATTAGGGTTCATAGGTGATTACTTCGTGGTGGCCCTGCGCCGCCGAGTAATGCAGCGGCGAATTGCGAACGCCGAAGGTGGAGTACCGGGCGAGGCGGGGATTGTAATCCAAGAGGGCCTTAGCTTCTTGGAGATCCCCATCCCTCGCCGCGGAGACGAGACGCTCCCCGGAGGCCGAGCACCCAAAGGAATTGCCCATTATGCTCAGAAACCCCATAATCACCCAAATCCTAGAAACTGGGGAAGAATCTGACCCTAACCCTAACCCTAGCACACAGGATTCCTCCCTCGACCCAAATGGGCGCATAACCCTTCAGCATTGATCAAAAGTGCGATTTTTCTCCATCGTTTCAAAATTTCAAAAATGGGAGACCCCAATCCCCGCAAAATCACAACCGAATTCAACAAAAAGAACAAGAAAATAATCAAAAAAAAGAAAAAGAAAAAGGGGGTGGGGGAATCAAGAGCCCTAATCGGAATCCCTCATGAAAGGCCAAATTGAGAAGAAACGCATCTCCCAAATCGGCACCTTTCGCCGAGGATCGGCGCCAAGATGGGATTTTGGGGCCGAGGATCCGCGTTCGGTTGATGTTTACAACCAAAAAAAAAAAAAAAAGAAAAAAAAAAAAACAGAAAAAAGAAATTTGAAACCAATGATGAATAATACAAAGCGAGAGACAGGGGATATACAGCTAATAATAGGAACCCACGTCCCCGCTTACCCTCCTAAAAAAAAAAAAAAACAAAAAAAAAAACAGGGAGAAGAGGAATAGGAGGAGATTGAGGGGGGAATTGGGGATACTTTTATTAACGGTTTTTCCCTTGTAGGAGATAAAGTATATGGAGTGATAAAAATAAGATAATATTGAAATTTCTATATAATATTAATTTCACACTGTTTGATGTAAATATATTTAGTTTACTGTTTATTTATCGGTATAGCTACTAAAAAAATAGAGTGAAATAATTAAAATTTTGATTACCTACTAAAGTTGAATTGGTATTAACAAATATGTTCTGAAAATTTAAAAATTTTTAATTTAATATTTTATTAGTGTAGTGACATGCGTGATGCGGTTGATAGATATTATTATAACTAACTCGTACTCAATTCATTACGATAATACAAACAAATTGTCCTAATATTTCGGATCGATCAATCTAATACTAAATCGCAAAATGATATCATCTTATGACATATTTGAGCCACTCACCAAGGTTTTACTTTTTTTGAAGAGATTAGAGATGAGCACCAAGAGTTGGGAGGGTTTCTGGGGGTTGAAGAACTCAGAGACGAAGTACCAAAATATCGTTATGCGCAGGATTTCCATCACGGTTTGTACGAAGCCGCCCTGCGCTGCCCTCGCCGGCCTCTCCGCTTTCGGCGAAGATGGCCATGGCCTCCACTGCTGTGGCGGCCTCCGTCGCTGTGCTCCTCTCCCTCTTCTACGAAAATCTATAAAAAAGTAAAATCGTCGGCTTCTATGAGAGATTAAGTTTCGAATTTGCTGTAGAGAGAATGTGTGGGTGGAACAGAAGGAGATAGAGGGAGGTAGGGGGGTGGTGGCATACGGAGGGATGTATAAATGATAAGCTCGAAAAAAAGAGAGCCGATAGATTATAAAAGAACGTCGCGTGAGAAAGTAAAGAAATAGCGTTTCAAAAAAAGAAAAAGACAACGTTGGATGAAAAATTTTAAAAAAATAAAAATCTAAAAGAATAAAAAAAATTTGCCACCTAAGTATATGTATGAAAAATTTATATAAAGTCGATAGGTTAAAAAATATGAAATACTCGTCAAAAACTTAAGCTATTACAAAATAATGTTATTAATATTTGTATTCAACAATTGCTAATATCAAAATATTTATTTTTTATTTGTTAATTATTTATTCTATCTTAATTTAGATGGAAAATAGTTTAATTTAATGCCCCCACGTGTTCAATTTCCTTGATCTACTTTTTGCCACACATGCATGAATGAGGCATAGTTTGGGTTTGGAATCAATCTGATTCATTTTGGAATCAACCCACTTAACCACAACTCATTGTGGGGTTCCTCATCATTTTATATTTTTATTCAAAGGTTTTTTTTTAAAAAAAAAAAACATGGAGACCCCCCTTCATTGAATTGCCCCCCCTCATTTTCATATAGCAATATTTAATCACAAAAAGAAGTTTTATTTATCAAGTGTTGAAAAAAATTATTTGTAAGTGAAGTATCGTTCAAAATAAAAATGTAAACTTGCATTAATTTACTTTTCGTTTACTTTCTAAACAAATGCTAAATTTTACCGAGTTTACATTAAGAGCATGTTTGGTTTGAAAAATTTTGAAATTTAAAATTTAAAATCTATTTTCATTGACATTCTGATTTTCATTCCTAGAGGAATCAAATCCTCCAAAATTAATTTTTGAGTTGGGAATCAACTTTGAGTCTACAATGAATTGAACAAAGAGCTCACTTTTTTTAACCATGCATTATTTAAATTCAAATATTAATCTATATTTAATTTTAAAGTAAAATATAATTTTGATTTAAATTATAGACTTAAAATTTAATTTTTAATTATTTATATTTAAATTTAAATTTTATTATAAGTTTGATATTTAAATTTAGTTCATGGGAGCCTTTTACAACTACCCGATTTCATTTGAATAGTAATAATTTAAATATTTTTAATTAAAAATATTAACAATTATCAGAATTGTTATGTTGAGAAAAAAAAACGCTGCTCGTTTCATTTATTCGAAAAATAAATAGTAACAAAAAAAATAAGACCAGTGATTTTTTTTTTTTTTTTGATTAAACAGGAATAAATTTTATTTGATTGAAAAAGTAGAAAGAGAGGGTAAGGTCCCAGTAGGCATAATTCCCAGAGAATACACCAAAATCTACAGGGAACTCCCCAGCCATATACAACAATCAATAATAGCACCCAACCCCACACCCCAAAGGAGAATCAACAACAAGGTGTCTGCTGCCTAATGTCAGAACCTTAATATAGTCCTCAAACCCACGAAACCAAAACCCAATTCCGAAATCTCAAAATGTCTATCCTCCCATAGCCATGTTCCACATTGTAATTGTGCTTGCGATTTTCCTCCCGCACTCGTCGGTGCAGATTAGCCGGTTATCGAAGATCCTGCGATTGCGCTCCAACCAGAGTTCCCAGCAAGTGGCAGCGATGCAAACATCGAAGGATTTCCTAGCGCGCCCTTCGGAAGATTTCTTGAACCGAGTCCATCTGGTGGCTAAGTCCCTCGTTCTGTTAAGAAGTGAGTTGAACGATGATTGTCTTCCCTGTAAAACCTGGCTCCAGACTGAACGGGCGTAAGAGCATCGGAAAAGGAGGTGTTCCAGACACTCCTCGTCACAACCACAAAGAGAGCAGATAGATGGTCCCTGCCAGCCCCGTTTGATCATCCGGTCCGTCGTCGCGAGTCTATTTCGTGCTGCCAGCCATAGAAAAATTTTAATGCGGAGAGGTACCTTAATGGCCCATAAGTGAAAGATTCTGCGATCATCTATGCCGTCGAAGACGAGAAAGTTGTACGCACTCCGAACACTGAATCTACCAAAGCTGTTCCATCTCCATTCCACTGTATCCAAATTATCATCCAAGGAGATGTTCCTGATCGCGTTGCTAAGTTGCGCAAGCGTGCGCTGTCCCTCCAGATCTTGGTCGGAAATGTTGTTGAAGCCCAAGTTGCGGCAATTGGCGAAGCGGTTCATCCAGCGGTTGACCGAGATGTATTTGAGGGCAGTTGACGCATACAGAGACGGGAAGCAATAATGCAGCAGCCTCTCCCCCGCCCATCTCGCCTGTCAGAAAGAAGTTTACCTACCATTGCCCAGTCTGAAGCCGACTGAGGCATGAAATGGTCCTGAAGTGCTGAGGACCAAGTGATTTTAAAAAATTATATAATTTCTTTCGCTTCAAATTGATTCGTCGGAGGAGGAGGCAATGTCGCAGCTCCTCCCCAATGGATATCTGAAACCGGATGAGAGAAAAAAGGAAGAATATATTTTTAGGTGAAAGAGTTTTCTATTTTTACTATCTAACCGACATGCCTTTACAAGAGGCAATAGACTACTATTTATAGCCCTTAGGCTTACAAAAAGATAAAAGTAAAATATGTTTGATTAATTCGAGTTTATCACTATTTAATTAATTTCAAACTTTGTGGTGGATGCTTAATTTAATTATTCTCTCTCTCTCTCTAATGCCAATAATTAAATATGGGTTTGTTTATATATACATACATATATAGTGGAGGATTTAATACCAAAGCCAAAAAGCAGAAAACTATGATTTATAGAATATTTAAATAAAATTTTAAATAATTCTTATGAATATCTTAAGAATTCCCCCACTAGTGACCATCACTATTTCCAATGCCTTTAAATATGTTAGAGTATTTTAGAAAGAAAAGATTAAAAAAAAAACAATATTTTATTTTAGCTTTTTCAAAGAGATACAAGGAATTACTTTTACTTTAACAAAATATTTAAATATATTTTATACTGAACACTGTAGCTCACGTAGTCTAAAATATTGAATTAATTAAAATAAAAAAAATTAAATGACGTTAAGAATATGATATGACTCAAACTAATTAAAATCTTCTAGTACTTTAATATAATATTAAATTATATAAAATAATTATTTTTTAAAAAAAAATTAATTAGTAAAGCTCGATATTTTTATATTTTATATTTATCGAGATAAAAGAAAAAAAAGGCTCTTAAACAAATAGATTATTACTCAACATAAATTATGAGCTATTGTTTCCTAATTTGATTGTAGAATATATCCTCACGAGTGAGAGAATATATAAAGGTGTATATAATAAAACTATTTCCTATAGAGTATTATAGAGTATTATAATCAAAGAACATTCATTAAAATTTATTAATTATAAAGAATAATTTTATAAAGCATATTTTATCATGTAAATGGTTGTATATAAATTTTTAAAACACTGTTTTTAGATCAGTTCTTAAAGATAATTAATGATTACTTTTCATACTTTAACCTAGTATAAAACACTATTGAATATCATTTCATTCACCAGCTTGCAATGGTTTTGATATATGAATATTTAATTTAATTTATTTGAAAATTTTGTAATATTTAATAAATGAGGAGTGTGATCAACTGTCTAAAAATAGTATATCATATTCAATTTTTAAAATTATTTTTTCAAATAAAATTAATTAATTTATAGATAAAATATATTATCTTATTGAATTATATATGAATTGTTTAACACCTTTAAGAAATAAAATTAAATGAATCAACATTCAAATATATTTTGTACTATCTCACTTTTCAATCATTTTCGCTACCATCTTATAGTTATAATAATTTTTCTATTTTGAAGCTATATAATATAATAATTTATTTACCCTTCAATAAAAATAT
Source organism: Tillandsia fasciculata (assembly GCA_029168755.2). Lineage (NCBI taxonomy): Eukaryota > Viridiplantae > Streptophyta > Magnoliopsida > Poales > Bromeliaceae > Tillandsia > Tillandsia fasciculata. Next base: position 698,341 of record CM054935.1, on the reverse strand, counting down.
ATATTTTTTTCAAATATATTCTGCGTATATATTATTTTTTATTTAAAAAATATCTATATTGGTAGCACCCATTAAATTTAAATCTGAGATAAATTTTTATCCGAGTTAAAAAAAATAATATCTATTTTGCTCTTAATTTGAGAGCAAATAAAAAAAAAAAATGGTGACGATAAAAGAATATATTTTAAAAAATAAAAAATTAAGATATTTTTATAATCCCTAACTTAAAAGATAAGTAAAAAAAATTATTATGATAAAAGAATGAGTATATTTGAAAAGACGAAATAGTAGTTTCAAAAAGATAACAGCAGTCATTAACAATTCACTAATAAAATTTAACTCTAAAAATATATTTAAAATAACTTAAAATATTAAAAAAAAATTAAAAAAATAAATAAATAAGACGAAATTTTTTTCCACTTGAATAAAAAGAATGGCAAAGGATATATAGATGAGTGGTACATAAATGCAAAGATGGTCACCACTCAATTAAATAGAATATATCTTAATTTTCACTTTAGATAATACAAATTGTATTAAATATATATAAATACTTCGAATTCAGAACAGAGTCAAAGTATCAGATACGGTTCATGAGTTGTGGTCCACTTGCAATAGAAAACAGAAATTTTAATAGTTCACCCCATTTACATATTGCATAACAAAATAATCTGAATATATATATATATATATATAGAGAGAGAGAGAGAGAGAGAGAGTAGGGCTTATATATTTTTAAAAGTATAAATTCATGATATCTGTAAATTTTTTATCATGTTCGTATTGAAATTTATACTACTATTGAGATTTATACTATTATATATATATTATATATTATATATATATATATATATATATATATATATATATATATATATATATATAGGGATAATTGCCTGTGTACCCCTGAAATATGAAGAAATATCTGATTTACCCCTCTTATTTTTTTTTCCAATATACCCTTCATACGTTCCACCGTTATTAAAAATACCCCTACCGTTTCCCTTTGTTAAGTTAACTAGGGTTAAACTAGAGTTAAATAATATCGGAGTTGAAAACTATCAGATATACCTATTTTGCCCCGGTTTAGGGTTTAGGATTTTTTAGGGTTTTAGGGTTTAGGGTTTAGGGTTTTAGGGTTAGGGTTTAGGTTTAGGGTTTAGGATTTTTAGGGTTTTAGGGTTTAGGGTTTTAGGGTTTAGGGTTTAGGGTTTTTTTAGGGTTCTAGGGTTTTAGGGTTTAGGGTTTAGAATTTTTAGGGTTTTAGGGTTTAGGGTTTAGGGTTTTAGGGTTTAGGGTTTAGGGTTTTAGGGTTTAGGGTTTAGAGTATATTTGAAAGGACAAAATAGTAATTACACACAGATAACGGCAGTTTCAAACGGTACACTAACAGAGTTTAACTTCAGGGGTATTTTGGAAAGAAGTTGGAACGTAAGAAGGGTAGTTTTAATATTAGCCTTCTAAGAGGGGTAAATCTAAAAATAGGGAAATTTTTAGGGGTACGTAGGAAATTGCCCCATATATATATATATATATATATATATATATATATTATATATATATTGCCATATAATAATTGATTATATGGATATGTAATCAAAGAACTTGACAAAAAGTTTAAGCATGATTAGAATGACTAATTATAATTACTCAATCCATTATTACTAATAATTTATTAGACAACATTAATAACCAATCAAACTCATTAATATTCTAAAATACTTAATTTTATTTATTATTATTATTAGAGCTTTGGGGATGTTTAGTTTTTTGAAAAAAACGTAAAATTTTTATTTTTGAATAAAAGTTTACAAAGTAAAAAAAATAAAAATTCTTAGGAACCAACCAACGAAAATATTTTTTCTGCAAAAAATATATATTTTTGAAACTAATTTTTCAGAAAATTAAAAAATCTCTTACTTCGTATATTTTTATGCACCTTTTCTTTTAAAATAATATCTAATATATTTCTTAAAACAGGCCAAATATCTAATTTATCATTTTTATTTGCAAATTTTTTTTTAGAAAAAATATCAATTTTTGTTTGAATATACCCTTATGTTCATTGAGAAGATTTAAAAATTTAGAGAATATTTTTAAAAGTTAAAAATAAATTAAAATATTAAAATAATAAGCAAGCATAAAATTATTTTTCGTGTGTTTTGTTTAGTTGTAAAAAATATATTTTCAAAAAAATATTTTTACAAATTTTAAAAAATAAAATATTTTTATTTTCTGTTGATTTTTGATAAGTAAATATATATATATATATATATATATATATATATATCTATATATATATATATAAATATATATATATATATATATCAATCAAATAAATATTAATAAAAAAAATTATTTTTTTACAAAATCATTTTTTTTTTTTTTTTGGGGTGGGGGCGGATTGGGGTGGTCAATAAAGTGGTGCGCCTGCGAGACTTCAATCAAATTTATGAATGATGGAATATAATAAATAATAAAATATGACTGTTCAATAATTGACTTCGCCGTGTGTACGCACGTCCACGTGGTCCAATGCAAAAAAAAAAAAAAAAAAAAAAAAAAAAAAAAAAAAAAAAAAAAACCTCCTTTAAATGTTCAGTCATGTTTACAACGACTTTACATTATTAAGCAAGCTAAGAAGAAGAAGAAGAAGAAAAGGAGGATGGAGATTGGTAGTATGGGTGGTGGGGATGGGAGAGAGCACGTGGTGATGTTCCCGTTCATGGCGAAGGGACACACCATCCCACTCCTCCACATCGCCGCCGCGCTCTCCCTCCGCGGCCTACGCGTCACCCTCGTCACCACCCCCGGCAACGCCCCCTTCATCCGCCGCAGCCTCCCCCTCACCGTCTCCCTCCTCACCCTCCCCTTCCCCTCCCACCCCCACCTTCCTCCGGGATCGAGTCCACCGACCAACTCCCCCCCGATTCCCCCGAGCTCTACCCGTCCTTCCTCCGCGCCACCGCGCTCCTCCGCGCCCCGCTCCGCGACCTCTTGATCAAACTCGTCGCAGCCGACTCCTCCCCGCGCCCGCTCTGCTTCGTCGCCGACTTCTTCCTCACCTGGTCGCTGCCCATCGCGCGCGGCCTCGGCGTCCCCGCCCTCGTCTTCCACGGCATGTCCGTGTTCTCCATGACCATGTGCAAGTCCATCTTCTCCATGTTCATCACCTCCTCCGGAGGCGACGCATGCGCCCCCCCCTTCATCAGCGTCCCAGGGGACCCGCGGAGCATCCTCTTCGCGGCGTCAGAGGTCCCCGACGAGGTGCGCAACCCAGCGAACCCGGTGACACAGTTCCTGGCCCAAGAGATGGGCGACGCCGAGCACAACGCGAGCTGGGGCGTGCTGGTCAACAGCTTCGCCGAGCTCGACCGCGACTACGTTGACTTGTTCGAGGGGTTCTACCGCGGCGGGGGGGGGGCCCGCGCGTGGCTCGTGGGCCCCATGTCCCTCCTCGCCGCCGCCGCCGCCGCACCCGCCGAGGAGGAGGAGGACACGGATCCCGAGGGGTGCCTCGAGTGGCTCGACGAGATCGCCCGGCGCGGGGAGGCGGCGGTGTACGTGGCGTTCGGGACGCAGGCCCACGTGGCGGACGCGCAGCTGGACGAGGTGTGCCGCGGGCTGGTGGGGTCAGGCCACCCGTTCCTCTGGGCCGTCCGATCCAAGACGTGGGCCCCGCCGGAGCCGCTGGCCGCCGAGATCCAATCCGGGGGCAAAATCGTCCGGGGGTGGGTCCCGCAGAGCGCGGTGCTGGGACACGCGGCTGTCGGCGCGTTCGTGACGCACTGCGGCTGGAACTCCGTTCTGGACTGCCTGTCGGCCGGGAAGCCGATGCTGGCGTGGCCGATGATCGCCGAGCAGGCCATCAACGCCAAGCACGTGACGGAGATCCTCGAGGCCGGAGTGACGGTGATCAGGGACACATTGGAGGACGGCAGGATCGTCACGAGCGCAGAGGTGGCGGCTGGGGTGAGGGAGGTGATGGGGGAAGGCGGGGAGAAAGGGCAGAGGGCGATGGCCAGGGCGGCGGAGCTACGAGATGCCGCGGCATCCGCCGTGGCGGAGGGGGGCACGTCGTGGACGGCGCTGGACAACATGTTGGATGAGCTCCGAAAAATTAAACATATTACGAAGAATGAATGATGTTGGGCAGTACACGGAAGAAAAATAAGTAATTCGCATCAGAACGGAAACCGATAAATTGTTTGACCGTAGTCATATTGGTGAATTGTGTATGTTTTGCAGCAGAATGCAATGCTAATGTGACCGTTGCATCATTGCATGTGTATTTTGTTGTACTTTGTACTTTTGTATCGTCGGTTTTTTTTTTTTTTTTTTTTTGGCTGCTGCAATCTTTTGCCTAATATTATATATAGCTATGCTACAATGTTACTTAGCTTTTTTTTTCTTATAAATTATATTTGATGTTCAAAATTGAGTTAAAATAAATTAAAACAAAAATACGTCTTGTCTAGACGCATTTGGTATTGAAATTATTTAGAGATTAGGGGATCAAAATTAAGTTAAAGTAAAATGAAACAAAAATATGCCGTGTCTAATTTGAATGTCACCAAGACCCGTTTGGTATTGAAATTATTTGGAAATAAGGAAATCAAAATTGAGTTAAAGTAAAATTACGCCGTGTCTAATTTGAATGTCACCCAGATTTGTTTGGTATTAAAATTATTTGGGGATAAGGAAATATTCTTCTTATTCTTTCAAATACATCAAAAATTACGATAATATTTTATTCCGGTACAACTAGCATAAGTGAAAATTATTTTTCTCACTCTTTCCAACCATCCTTTTTTTTTTTTCTTAAATACCCTCCTACGTCTTCCGAGGCACCATCTCTCACCTCATTATTATATAATAAAATTTGAGAAAAAAATATTATTTAAAATAACTAATATTTTTTATTTTTTTTATTTCTTATTATTATACCAAATGCAAAAATTCTTATTTTTAAAATTATTCTAAATATTTTTTAAATTAATTTCGTATTTTATATTTATTTCTGAAATAATTAATATTCAGTTACCAAACGCTACAAAAGGTATTTATTGTTATAGTCGTATTTGAATATCAAAGAAATTTTCACACTTTCACAAATTTGATCATTATGTTTTAAAAGATTCTGACATTGACAACTTGATAAGATAGTAATCTTTAAAATACTTTTTGAAAATATTTTACCATATTATTTTCTTTAAATCAACTTTGAATGAAGGTATTGTACCAAATTCTTTTACTTTTTAGAAGTGTGACATCGATGAGCATGATAAATTATATCAAATTACATATCATACATAATCCTCATGATATCTTATCTCAAGAAAGAATAAATTAATGGACATCGGCGATGACGCAATACCCGTATTTTTTCTCCCTATCAAACCAATTATGTTAAAAGCTTGGCACTTTGACAAATGAGCCAATTTAATTTCACTTAATTTATTGCAGAGTTAGTACATAATAATATTAATTTATGGTTCTTGTGAGATATATAGCTGGGAAACTCGGGCTTAATTTCTCTCTTCATCCTTTTGACCACATTCTTTAATGGCCATATATGCAAATATATGGTGCACCTAACGAATTAAGGTGTCTACGACTCTACTCAGTCAATTTGATATTGATTACTTCCAAGTTTGTAGAGAAATTAAGAGATGAAAAGATACACACTCTGCCACGATTGTATATATAAATTAAAAATACTAGCTATTATCTAACATATTCTTAAGTTTGTAAATAATAACAATTATTTTGTTTAGTTTAATATGATATGAAAACTCGAGATACTGGGTTCGAGTTCAGTCAAACTTAACGTTACTTAGTTTCCTCCTATTTAATTTAGATTGATATCTTAAATTTGTTGCTACAATCGTTAACTGCGAGTTGTTTGCATTACTACTTCTGATTCTGTATCTTCGGTTTGTTTGGCATAGTGAAGGAGGAATTCCTCTTGGTACCAGATATTTCATGCAGGATTTATATTAAACTACTATAGTGAATAGTCTAATTAAGAGCAAAATATATAGTAACTTCATATAAAGAGCACAGAGGCATTTGTTATTATCTTCTTTTTTTTTTTTTTTTTTTTTTTTTTTTTTTTTTAATTCTTCTTCTTCTATTTTTGTATCTGCTTTTGATTTTTTTGATTGGGCTTGGTTTTGGAGGACCAGTAACTAATCCTAATCCAGTGGGTTTGTTCAATTAAGGATTGTAAGGTACTCAATATGTCACTCTTTGCTGATGATGTGTTGGGACTCCTAAATCCAAAGTTTCAAGTATAGCCCAAAAAAAAAAAAAAAAAAAAATATAGATTCATTTTTTTTTTTTTTTACTCCGTGATAATAAATTCAAGAGAATAATAAGTTGAGTTGGGCGAGTCCAATAATTTGAATGAAGTTGCGGTCCATAAATAACCTAACGACAAGAGACCCAATAATAAACTTAACGTCTATATGAATTGAATCTGGTCGAGACCTGTCGGCGCTGTGTCTGTACGCGAACATGTTCCCTTTTTATTCCTCGGACATGTTCTTTTCTTTCATTTAAATCCTTGCAACCTTGGAAATTAATAAACGGATGTTACATTCTAACCAAACCTACGGATGACCAACCGTAGTTTAAAGCCGAGAAATGCTTTGAGTCTCCTGACACGTGTCTCTTATTATATCATGGATTGATGTGTTAGCATTCATAAAATGGGGGTTGTTTATGAGGTATCTATTTAGTCCCCAATGTTTCTTCATCATCATCTTCATCATGTTGCACAATTATACACGGTGACAAATAGAACTGTATTCAAATGTGGGAGCCACAAATAGAGACTCAGATCGTGACATGTGAGCGTTGCACCAGAGACTTTTAAGCTAATGTTACCCCCCAAAGGGCCCAAACAGATTTTAATGTACCGGCCACAGTTTTGTGGCATTTTGTATCCACATTTAAGTACTAGTTCACGTACTAACTAACTACTGTATTCGTGTATCTATTAACTTCTTATTTTTTATCTTTTGATAAGTTTGTAATTTTTTATTATTAAATTTATATTAAAATTTATGCTTATTATTATTATAATTGTATAATTTTTAATATAAATTTAGTAATAAAAAATTTTATAAATATAATTAAACTTATATTTTTGAAAGCTAAAATAAAAATGAATGAATTCTAATAATTTTGGGGGAAAATTATAGAACGTACCAGAATTTGTAGCAGGGTCTCCTTTGTCGATTAGAGTTTACTCACCACACAAACTCACTCTCTTAGTCTCTCTCTCTCTCTCTCTCTAATAATAAATAGAAAAGATCTCGTCTCCTTCATCGTCCTCATCCTCTTCCTCTTCTTTCCTCTACTCCAAAATCACCGCCGCCATGTCCACCACCACCGCCACCTCCTCCTCGAAGCTTCCCCCGATCATCTACATCCTCCGCGAAGCACTGATCCTACCGGCGAAGACCATAACACTCTTCATCCCACTCCTCGTCTTCTCCCTCGCCACCTCCGCCCTCCTCTTCTCCTCCACCATCCTCTCCGTCGCCCCGCTCGTCTCCGACCTCCTCCGCGAGGCCAAGACCCTCGCCCCTCCCCAACCCCAACCCCAACCCCGACCCCCGATCCCCGCCGATGCGCTAGCCCGCCTCCTCGCCGACGCCCTAGTCGACGTCTTCGCCGTCGCCCGCCTCCACTACGCGCCCATCCTCGGCGCCTTCGTCGCCTCCCTCCTCCTCCTCGTCGCCGCCTCCTACGCCTTCGCCATGGCCTACCTCGGCTCCTCCCTCTCCCCCAAAACCCTCGTCGCCAGGGTCGTCGATCGCTCCTACAAGGCCATGGTCACTCGCCTCTACGTCCTCGCCCTCTCCATCGGCTACTCCTCCCTCGCCCTCCTCGTCGTCTCCACCGCCTCCTCCCTCGTCCCCGCCGATTCCCCCACAACCCTAACCACCTCCGCCCTCTCTCTCTCAGGTGCCCGCCCTTCTCCAAAATCGACTACTTAATTAATTTAGATCTAGAAACGCACTCGTTTTAATAACTCTTAAAAATTTGTCGATTCCTGCTTAATTTAGACGCGCATCTACTTCAATGCTCTTAAATTATTTATTTATTTATAATAATCAGGAGTATCAATCTTGCTGTATTTTTATTTATACACCCGGTGGTCGATGAGCCTGGTGATCTCGTCCGTCGAGGAGACGTGGGGGATCGGGGCGCTGTCGTGGTCGGTGGAGCTCTTCGTCGGGAACAAGGCGACCGGCACGGCGCTAACCCTGATCCTGATGGCCGTGCGCCTCTCGATATACGGCACTTTCGCCGCGCTGGTCGCCGCCGAACCCCCAACTCCCCCCGACCAGCTGATGAAGGTCGGGGCGGCCGTGGCAGCCGCGGCGGCAGCGTGGGAGCTCTACGGGGTGTCGGTGTACACCGTGTTCTACTACTACTGCAGGAAGAGCCATGGATTGGATGAGCAAGTAGCCAAGGTGGGGGAAGGAGGGTTCATCTACTCTCCGTTGCCTTCTACTACTACTACTGCAGCAGTTAAGGGTGGTGCCAACTATTATTGATCTTGGTTGGTAAACGTAATAATCTCTCATCTATTTATATGCCGTGTCTACCCTAATTAAGTTTGCTATTTGTAGCTTATACTTGTTTGGTACTTTGGTGCGTATACGTACATTTGATCTCGTGTTTCAGTAATGGATATATATATATATATATATATTCTTGCTCTGGATTTTGCTGCTGCTACTTTTCATTATATATATATATATATATATATATATATATATATATATAAAACAAAAAAAAAATATATATATATATATATATATATATAACTGAGAAAAAGAAAAAAAAGAATAATCAATGGAAAATAAACCCATCTTTTCTTTTTATTATTCTTAATCTTAATCATAATCAACGATTTCTTATATAGCTAGAACGACCTTCACAAATTGCGGATACTAATTTGTTAAGAATCAATCGAATTGAAGCTATAGCGTCATCGTTGGCTCTAGAGGGATACGTTTTTTTCCTAAATACTTGTATGCATCAAAAACCTTGGGTTCGGCGGGGTAAATGCATTAAAAAAGGACAAATTTTAGCGGACGGTGCGGCTACAGTTGGTGGGGAACTCGCTTTAGGAAAAAATGTATTAGTAGCTTATATGCCATGGGAGGGTTACAATTCTGAAGATGCAGTACTAATTAGCGAACGCTTGGTATATGAAGATATTTATACTTCTTTTCACATCCGAAAATATGAAATTCAGACTCATGTGACAAGCCAAGGCCCTGACCACAATGTATCAAATCAAATAACAATTGAAACCATTATTCCAGCAATAAGACCCTTATTTGATAAAATATGAGCAACACCATAACATTGGTGAATTAACAGAAACGGAAAGAGAGGGATTCGAATCGGTTACATTTTTCATATGCTTTCCTCTTATAGATAGGACTGACAGCTCGCCCTTTCTTTTTTGATCAATTTATTTATCAACGACCCCAGATCTTGCAGATGATCTGTTGACAGACCAAGTCCAAAAAAAAATAATATATATATATATATATATATATATATATATATATATATATAGTGTACGGAGCACAAGAGTAGTCCTAATCGAGTGAGTGTGCAGTGGGCCCGAGAAGTTGGTGTCGGCTTTTACTTTAATTAATTTTACGGTGGCAACTGACCCTCATCTGCAACACGTTTCTCGGCTGTTTTATGTAAGACTACGCAGTGGGCAAAGACCCCAAATTTATTATTAATTTTTTTAAATAATTTTTTTTTAAAATTTTTAAAAATATAAAATTATTGATGTTTATATATTTTAAATTTTTGGGCAAAGACCCCAAATTTATTATTAATATTTTAAATCTAATGGATAACATGCTTAATTTCTCTCTCTCTCTCTATATATAATATATATAAAGAAAAAACGAAGAGAGAGATCTGAAATGCAATACTATCAATATCAAATTGAGCCTTTTATTATTATTATTATTATTATTATTATTATTATTATTATTCATTTATTTAGTAAATGAAAAGCTTGCAATTTTTGAATTTTTGTAATGGCCTCACTTAATCCTAATTAAAATATCTGAAAAAATTGCCCCTGTTTAAAATTTTTTCATGCATTATATAATAATTAAAAAATTATAAGAAACTACATGTATATCTTAAAAGTTAGCCTTAACAGGGGTATAAAACAAACAGTAATTCTACAGGGGCACACAAGTAAAAGCTCCTCAATGAATGAAATAATTGCTCCAAAATATATGCCAAAAGTGAACAACAAAGGGTTCAAGCTGTACCTTGATCTCGAACCTATGTGTTAAGACCTCACTCAAAAAGGCGTCAGCAGCATCGGTTCTCTACTCATGCCAATCTCTTAGCACAGCTGCTCGTCATTAAATCGGAAGTGAGATGTTTAATGTTGAATTAGAGAGCAGCTCTGACGATCGGAGTCACCTCGAATTGATCTTGCAGATTAGCAGGAACCCCCGATCAGCAACCACTAAACACTAGTTGGATAATCTTTCACCATTAGGATCTCCCCGCACAACTTCTTGGGAACTTGTTCCAGGCTTTTCCCTTCTTGCCATGCTTGTCCAACTAATGTATCTGGTCCGGCATGACGTATGTAAATAACCAATTGATCGTCGAACGGCCAAGGATGCCTTGCTGAGATCAAGATAAGAGAATCAGAAGAATTAATATACAGAATCTGAATACACTGAAAACTGCAGAATATAGAATAGGCGAAACGTCAGTTTTCTCATGTGTCAAACAAGCAACAACAGTATTGTAGACAAGGAACTTAAGACATAAATGGATGTTTCAGGCATGAAAATGGTGCTACAACATGAACTTTTGGGCCTTTAAAAGCTTGATCAGTAAATAAAGAATAGATAATCATTATTTTTTTATGTTGAGAAAAAAGATGATGATGATCAATTTTGATTCATCAAGTATGCAATAGCAAATGTGTATAAAATGGTAGAATATAGAACATATAACTAGATAGAGGGTATTTTGCTCCACTTGAGCTTTTTTGTTATTGTAGATGAATTGGCACAAGTATTAGTTCTTTTCGGTTATATGCTTCTTGTTTATCCATTTACCCACTTATACACTAATTCAAAGAAAATACAAATAAAATTCTTTTTTCTTAAAGGAAAATATTTTTGAAAATTTTGGCTCTTACGGGAGTAGTAGAAGTACCAGTAGAAAGTAAAGATAGTTAAAGTAGTATAAACGAACTTGACAAGATACTTGTAAAATTTTGTCTAGCTTATTTGCCTTGGGAATTTAGAGAGAATTTGATCATGGGAACTTAGATAGATTTCGATCGTCAAGACATTACAGTCGATAAAACTCAATGCATCTAGGACAACTTCCAATATAAGCACCTAGTGACACTCCAAGTTTCAATTTCAATTAAAATGGGCAAGCATACCAGGTTTCGGAAAGTCCTCAGGAAAAACGTCAGGGTCAAAAAGCCCATCCCCAAACTCATATGCCAAATCACAAGGTTGTTCAGTGGACATTACTTCCACAACTTGCTTAACATTGAAGTACAATGGGTGGTATAAACTCACCACGCCGAACGGATTCAATCCACCTAAAGTCAAAAAGACGCTAGTTTAGCTTTGTACAGATCAAACAGAACACCCAAATGCCATGAAATTAGGTCATAACTCATAATATCAAACGCAGATTTCCTTCAGGAAAAATAAAACTTATAACATGAAAAAGTAAATTGAAGCAATCAACTGTCTACATACATGTATGGGCATGCAATCAACCGTCTAAATACATGTGCGTGCATTAAATCCTGCACAAGTTAATTCTAGCAATCAGGTTTGTAGACCGTAAAAGGCCAGGATCTAATATAGTATGATGCTACTATACTGGCCGTGTTTCTAGTTTTCGTTTGCTTAAGATTCTCTATTATCAAGCACCAAGACTAATATTTTTTTTGAGAAACCCAATTGTAATAATTTTGGCATAATACTTCCACGCCCATTGCATGTCTCAATCAGCCTCAAGGTTTAAAGTGTGCAAGTGATATTTAGTTGACATTTCTGAACAGAAAGACAAATAGCATATTACTAGCATTGTCTCCAGCCGCCAGGCAGTTGATACTAGTGTGGTGACTTTTAAACAATGTATGTTGACATCATAGAAAGAAAATCAAATACCTTGTGGACATTATTGTAAATTAAATAAAAAAAGCAAATAATCATATCCATGCACGATTTGCACGAAATCCCATTTTTTTAACAATACCAACAAAATTTACCAAGAATTATTCGCCCATATGTCTCCCCATCCTTGCCACGGAAAATAACCTGTGCAACATAGACAAAGTTATATCAAAGTTGTAAACTAAGCAACAAATAGCTATATAATGTGAGCAGATAAGGAAAAGCCAATAGCTAGAACACCTTCTTGAAGTCATTAAACCAAGGAATTGGCAAAGCATCTGTTCAAATCCAAAATAAATGTTAGAAAATAATCAGATTTTTGAATAAGTAGAACAAATAACAAGATGATAGAGCAAAATTATATAGTAAATAAAAAAAATGTAATGTGATTATACTAACGGATTGTGAATAAAGAAAAAACTTGCACTAGCAGTTCAAACTCTATGGTAAGCCGCTGATGCAATTCGGTTGAGTTCTCAGTTCTGACAAAACTATAATAGAAATAATGAGAGAAACTTCTTTTCCTTTGCGGAAAGCACCTTTGCTTGTTCTGCAAGTCCACACTTCCAGAGCTGGCGATCTATCGCTCATGGATAACAATGGAGATGAACTTTGCTTTGCCAATTTGACATCTTGGTAACGCATCCCAGCCAGTTCCCACATCCTAGATATAAGCCTGAACGTCGCAAACAATAACAACATCTTCTGAATCCAAATGTGCAAAACTTGTTCAACAATAGCAAAACAGAACTTCAATAATTGATTATAATTTATAAGTAGTGTTGCTTAGCATCAGAGACATCAGAATTCACCTAGATTTCAGTGTAGAGAGCAAATGATGCCTTCTTTCTTCGGGTATATCTCCAATTTTTTTCCTGTAAATAATTTTTTTAAAAAAACCCAGATAAATTTGTACCAAACATGAACATTTAGTAGTTCCCTAGTAGTCTAAAAGGAAAAGAAGCAGCTCAAATGATAAACACATAAGAACTCGTAGACCACAACCACAATAAAAGGAAAAAGAACAAAATTTTCAGCGAGATTTAAGAATTACATGATGTAAAAGGACATCATATTGTGGAGTGTAGTGCATATACATGCTTCAACACATAAATGGTGAAGTGAAGAAGAAGAAGAAGCTTGGAATAGTAGCTCACCAGAGATAGGAAGCAGGGTTGTAGGAATCAGGATCGAGAGGGATGAGCTCCTTGGGGGGATCGAGGAAGCTCACCACGTCCTGCTCATCGAGGTACGCTCTCCTCCCCCCGGGGAGGAGCTCGTAGGGCTTGTCGTCCCATGACGACGAAGAGGACCCTGCTCCCGCATCCCTCCTCAACGAAGCTTCCACCGGAGCTTCCACGACGCTCCCTATGGGGAGAAGCTTCCACCGGAGCTGCGGCGAGCGACGGCCAAGGAAGAGAGGACGACAATGACAGTGGAACCCCAACCCTAACCCTAGATCGAAGGGTTTGTGCTGTGGTGTTCGGGGAAGAAGAAGGGGTCGGGGCGAGGCGAGCAAAGAAGCCATGCGGGGGAGAACTCTTCGGAGAAGTGTTAAAAAGAGGATCGAGCGATGCGGGTAAACGGGTTCGGGTACCAAAATAGCACGCCCCGATTAGAGTTATGCAACTCGGTGTCGTTAACGGGTACCGGATATGCTTAATATAAATTTTAATATCTATTTTACACTTTTTAAATTTAAACTATCTTACATATTTAATTATTTTTCTACAAAAATATTTTATCAGAAAACACATTCTAATTTTTTAAAATAATTTATTTTTCTTTAAAACTAAAATAGAAAAAAATTAGCAAAAAAAATTTAGTGATTTGTACTTGAATTTTCGAAGTTTGAAATCTAATTCCATTGCTTTTAAAATTTTTATATTTAATTTTAGAGTAGGATGGGATGCTATTATAATTACGGAGACCTGCAGTGCTTATAAATTATTTTTAATATTAAAACTTTCAAATTATTTGATCCAGAAATTTTTAAATTGACAAAAAATTGATTTTATAAGTTTTTAAGTATATAAAAAATAAATTTCATAACAAAGACTCAAAATTAATAATTTTAATAATTTTAGTGAACCGTTTGTAAGTTTAACAATGTAAAAATATCAAAATCATATAAAATTTTAATAAAAAATTTCATGCTAAATAAAATAAAATTAATATTTTTAATCTAAAATTTTAGTATCATATTATTATATTTTATGAAATTTTTATTTTCAGCGGTTGATTTTAAATCCTTTCGAACACTAGGCAAATACTATCGAAAAATCGTAAAATTTATTTTCTAAATACTTCTAATACTCTCAAGTCTAACAGAATCGATTCAAAAATTTCAACATCGAACACAACTTCGGGCATCTCCATGCTCATAAAAGCACCGCAGCCGCACTCTTAATTTGAAATAGACTCTGCAGTGATGTAAGTAAATGGAGAATAGTAATTAAATCAAGAGCATCTAATATCTTCAATCATTAAAAGCTTTCATACAACATTTTGTTTAGCATGCTAAGAACAATTGAATAAATGAAAGAGGTTTTGCTCTAACTCATCACAATTGAGACAAACTATGGATTGAAAAAAGAATCCTTTCTTTGCTTATTGGGGATTGAGGAGAAGGTCCTTCAAACTATGGATTGAAAACAGTTAATGCACAAAATTTTTTGTAAAAGCCTCCCAATATCTAGCTAGCTGAAAAGAACAAAAAGGATTAGTGATCTTAAAGAACTGGCGAAAAGGAAAGGAAAAGAAAGCGATTGATTATATGAAGATAAACTTACTTGGCCCAGAATGCCCCTTCCGGTCTGACCCTCTGCAAGCAGTCCTGCTGTGAGACCGATCATCGCCCACGCTCCGTTGATGGCTTCCGCACGGCGTCTCCTCTGAATCAAATTTCACCTTACTACAACTTCAGGAAGAAGCGTTACAAGAATTTCTACGTCATGGATTGGTCGGCGGATGAGCGACGGATAACTAAAGTTATTCCTGGTCTTCTACCAAACGAGGGAGAAAGAAAGCTTAGGCAGAGTAGTTCTGGCTAAATCGGGTTATTATGTAGACGAACTACTACTGGAGCCAACCTATCGGATTAAGGGATGCCAAATGAAAAAAATGACTTTGGTCTTGGTTATGGGACTAAAACAACCAGAATACGGCATATAATCTTATATAATGGCAACAATTAGAAAAAGACTATTTAATAATGCACGAAAATTAAGGTCATTGCAAAATAAAAAAAAAGGTCTCACACACTTTGAGCTTTTCTTTTGCCTGGATTTCTTGCATTTGTTTGGCGGCCAAGCGCTTTGCTTCGAGGGGATCGACCATTATAATGTCATCACCAGAACTTCTCTTTCCTTGAGACGCCTAAGTTGTTCAGTGTAAGCTAATCAGCTTTAAGATAACCAGAAATCAGCAGAAAAGGAAAAACACAAAATAAATGCTGGAAAAAGATAATGATCAAAACCAGGCATTCCTTATTGCTGAAAATCATTGGAGCCAATAAAGTTCTCTTAACACGATTAACGGCATCAACTATGACTCAATTAACGAATAAACCTCTAATACAATTTATACAAAGTAATCGCAGGAGATTTTCTACTAAAAGTTGATCCTATCCGGACCGAAAATCATCAGTATTAATCAGAAGCATAAATACTTACATTTGCATTAGCAAAAGCCACGAAGGTTCGCCTGTTGCCTCTTTGAAAATTAGCATACATTACTTGTCTTCTTTGTGAGCTCCAGCTAGCAGAAAAACAAGAACAAATAGAAACTTCAAATACAGTATATTTACAAATACAAATCTATTTACAAACAGCACGACCAGTATAATTTACAGATAACTCACAATTACGTCTTAATGGCTTCTCTTGGAACAAGAAAACACTAAAGAACAAAGTTGAACATTATGAAACCTGTTTACAGCTTTTTAACTATTTTAGTGCTCAAACAGCAACATTAATGCACATTCGAATAACATTACGAGACAGAAGAACAGTGAAACCATCAATCAGTATACTCCTCGTGCTGTACAAGAACATTTTTCTGCAGGGAAAAATTAAGTTCTTGATCTATTATCAACATTTTTCTCCAAATTCCACGTCGGTGGGCACGGGCACAGCAAACAATTCAATCAAGGTTCATTTTTTTCAAAGTTATCTGATACTGGTAAAATACTAGGAACATTCAATTGCAACATTACAAACCAAGATTATACTGTGCATACACTACTGTCACCAAAACAAGTGTTTATAAGTATGCGAATGGGGATGCCCGAAGCAACAGAAACTAATCAAAAACGCCAACATTGATGTAAAGTTCTACCATCTACTAGGGTTTGACATAGAGAATTAGTATAGCATGGAAAGCAAAACACCTCTAAATTCAGTGTATTAAAGTACAATTAAACCGAAAGGAAGGGGAAGGGGAAGAGGAAGAAGAGAAAGGAGCTCACAAGCTCTCCTCCCATGGCGACAACGAGCTCTCCCCTCTCTCTCCCTCTCCCCTCCCCAAAGAAGCTGCTACGATACTCCCCACGGGGAGAGCCTTACCCCGGAGCTCCGACGAGCGGCGGCGGACGAAGGAGGGGAGGGCGAGAGGAGAAGGAGAGCGCTCCGGAGCGGCGTGGTCGGGAAACCCTAACCCTAACCCTAGGATGGAGGGTTTATGCGGGAGAAGGAAGGGTCGGAGCGACGACGCAACGCTGTACGCCATGCTCGGGACGGGGTTGCGACAAGCGATGCGGCTATGCGGGGGTTGAGATTTCACTACCAAGGGTGGTTTTTTTTTTTTTTTTTTTTTTTTTTTTTTTTTTTTTTTTGAATATGGTTTATTTGTTCTGAATAAGTTATCATAATAAGTAATATATTTTTATCTTAGAAAATACTTTTGGTACACTTATTTATGATGTATATTTTTTACTAGTCATTTCAAAATAATTAGTAAAAAATATTTTATTATTAAATAAGTATAGTTTATTGCTTTTTTTTTTTATCTTATTTTAATAAAAAATATATATTTTTAATACACACTAAATAAAATATATATCTTACACCTTATTTATTGAATGAGGTGTTGATCATACACCACAACCCCATATAGTAATTAAATAATTTTAATAATTTGAATATTTAATGAGGCCCACTAATCGAAATGAAATTACAATAATAATTTATTGAATCTAAATTATTAGTTCAAAATACTCAATTATAATCTTGTTATCACTAGAATTCATGCTCTCTTATATACTTAACTCAATTGTAATCTTATTATCGCTAAGGTTCATGGTATCTTATACACTCAGTTGCATACTTAAGTCTCATGGGCTTTTATATGCTCAATAGTAATCTCTTTCTCATTTGATATAAGCCACCGATCAAAATATGATAGTAAAAATAATTTATTGGATCTAAACTATATCCAAAATATTTAAGCATATTATTATATTTAGAATTTACGATCTCTTATATACTCAATTTTAATCGCATTCTCATTAAATATAGTACTATTGAGGTATAAGCATATTAATATACTCAAAATTATCGATTCTCTATATATTCAATATTATCACAATAATCATTAATATAGTATATGAGTATATATATATAATTTATATATATATATATATATATATATATTTGATGTTGAAAGTTATATTTTTATTTTTGGAGAGAATTCTGTAAAATAGTTTATTCTCCGTCATCAAATATTAAAGTATTTCAATGTGACTAGTGAGAAATATTTACTCTTAGATTATGAATAAAGTGTACATTATACATTCTAAATGAGATGTATGAATATAATTACTTTTCGATATATAAGATAATTTATTTTAATTTTATATAAAAATAATTTTAAGATTGAATATCATGTATTTTTTAAATACTATTGTATTTATCAAATATATATATATATATATATATATATATATATATATATATATATATATATATATATATATATATATATATATATATATAATATTATAAAAAATATTTTAAAAAATATTTATTAAAATATTTTTGAAAATTTTAAATATCTCATAAGCAAAAATTTTAATAAATTAATTAATTAATATAATATTTTTATTTAGAGCAATTTGTTGGTATATAAGGTAAAACTAAAAGTATTATGAAAAATGTATTAATTAAAAAAAAAAAGTATTATATATAAACGGAGTCTCCGTCGTCTTCTTCAACGGCGCCGTGAGGGTTTGTTGAGTAGGGGGCGGAGAGTACGCGACTCTGCGGCGATCGCGCTCGATCTCGATTGATCGCGGGGCGATTCTCCTATCGGGATCTCCTTTTCGCCTCCTCCAAGGTAAGCATCGATCGATCCCTCCCACTTCATTTCTTCGAGATCCTTTTTCAATTAGGGTTTCGCAATCTCGCGATCGAGATGGGACAAATCCCTAGAACTACTTCGTGGTCGATCTCCCGCTTCACGTGCTTTTCCGTGCTCGATCGACCCATTTAGAACTGTTTGTAGGGCAACAACTATTTTCGATGATAGATCGACTGCTCGTACTTGAGGGTTTGTGTGGGATCTAGGGTTTTTTACTGCTATTTTGCAGAAAAAACTGTGGGTACTGCTAATTTGCAGAAAAAGGTGCGGGCACTGGGGACGGTGGGTCAAAATTGCTGATTTGTTGTTGGATCTGTCCGTGGAGATGGGAGAAGAAGATAGAACTACTTTAGTCATCAGCGAAAGCCCTCACAAAATATGACAATATGAGATTGAATATTTCCAGGATCGTCGATAAATGTGATTAAACTAATCAGTGGAAACCCACGAATATTTGCTAAACTGGTTCAAATGTGGCTTCGTTTCAGTATAACAGTTGGATAGTTTGATGTTGCATCTCCTTTTCTTTCTTGCAGATTTTTAAGAAATTGGTTGACTTTTAGTGATATAGCAGGTGGGTGTGCCGGATGGCGGCTCGTGTTTATGTAGGCAACTTGGATCCCCGAGCTACTGCACGGGAGCTTGAGGATGAGTTCCGAGTATTTGGGGTTTTACGAAGGTAAGCTACATGGAACGACACTGTATATGTAGCTTAGTAAGTGTCTTTGTAGTATTTTTTTCTCCCTCCTACTTTCTAGTTTATGAGTGATCTTCATGCTATACATCTTTTTGGTTCAAAAGTGCAGAGTTTCAGGGCATTTTGAAATGGAAACCTTAACTTTATTCTTTCTTAAATATTTAGTTGCTGTGTTTGTTTCTCCGAATAGGTCTTATTGTTGAGTTGAGCAGCAGGGTAAGTGGAGGATGCTGCTATATACAATTGTGGTTTTGAACATTTTCCTTGAACTAAGTCTTTTGCCTTTTTCAGTTATGTAATTAAGTTTTATTGATTTTGTGACTACTTTCCCAAAATGCATATTGGATCTTACTGAACAGATTGTGAATGATCAACAAGTACTTTTAGCTAGAACCTCTTTTGTACATCCATTAATTTGCAGAAAATGTTATTTTTTCCCGTCTTGCTCAAACTATTTCGTCAAACGTACCGTATGCTGCAAGACTGATTATCTCTACGAAGTTGTTCCTTTTGTTGCTTCATGCATTCCAAAAGGATATACTCTTAACCCTCCTATAAATTGGTGATTTATCTACCGGCCACATAGGTGATATGTTGGTTGACTTGTTTTTCTTGATGCAGTGTGTGGGTTGCTAGAAAACCACCCGGTTTTGCTTTTATTGACTTTGATGACCGTAGAGATGCTCAGGATGCAATTCGGGAATTGGATGGTAAGTAACTTATTTTTTGTTTAAAATTTTGCTTCTTAGATGACATTTCCCTTTGGTCTGGCATAGCTGTATTTCAAAGGGATTTTACATTCACCTTTATGTGATTTGCTATTTACTTCTATTTCTCTGCGAAATCTTAAATTGTATATGTGCCCTCTTATTTCCGCTTTTATATGCATACACATAAAAATTATAATTTTTCTTTGTTCTGACTAATGCATGTAATTTGGCGGATCATCTTATTGCTATGCCTGGCCAATAATATAAATTGCTTTGATTCTTGTGTAATAGGTAAGCATGGATGGCGAGTTGAGTTGTCCCACAACTCGAGCAGTCGTGGCCGTGATCGCAATGGTGGTTCTGATATGAAGTGCTATGAGTGTGGTGAGGCTGGTCACTTTGCTCGGGAATGTCGTATGCGGATCGGCCCTGGAGGTTTAGGCAGTGGAAGGCGTCGTAGCCGCAGTCGCAGTCCTAGATATCGTAGGAGCCCGAGCTATGGTAGAAGGTAATTGAAGCTTCTGCACCGACTGTTATGAAGATTACCTTCCCCCCCCCCCCCCCCCCCCCCCCCCCCCCTTTTTTTTGGTCAACTACATATTCCGAACTACATTTAATTCATGCTTAGCCATCACATATATCTCACTGTTTTAGCGTACAACCTGAAAGGCAATAGGTTCAGAATTGATTTATGATTTATCTGGGTGGTAGAGTGTGCATTTAAATATTTTTAATGAGGGGTTGAAGTTTAGAAAGTAATTTGGTGCTCTGTACATGATTCCTCTTTATTGAATTAGACAAATCTGCTTGATCTTTCTCTGAGCATCTTTTGGATTGTAGATGATCTTTAGTTGTGACAATATCTGAATTGCAACTAATTTCTCTGTGAACAGAAGCTACAGTCCTCGCGATCGGTCTCCAAGGCGTCGCAGTGTATCGCCTCCGCGTGGACGCAGCTACAGCAAGTCACCGCCATATAACCGAGATCGTGAAGAGTCTCCCTTTGCTAATGGGTAAGCTAAATCTACTTCCTGTTTGCTGTTATTTTAGAGGTCAATCTCATCACCTGTTGCACTTACCATATTGAACTGTTTAATCTTTGTTTGATGATTCTTGTTCAGAAACAGTGGTGCCAGATACAGCCGCCGCAGCAGGAGCTAAACCTAATTAAGTGGCATTATGCATTCTGGATCAGCAATGGAACTTTTGGTGTTGTTGGCTATGAACTATGTCCTATTTGAGTGTCACATCTTCGACTGCGTGAACTTGGTTAAGTTTCTATAACTTCATTTGCCTTGTTATGCATTTCTATATAATGTGTTAGAGTTCGTATAACTTTATAACAAGGATGTACTGTGCAACTAAGATTTATATCTTTTCTTTTGTGTGTTCAAAAGGCGTGGTCCTGCTTTAACGACTCGCCGGACTTCAGCACTCAATTTGCTTTTGTGGTTATACTCTACATCGTCTTGTTCTTCGCTACGTCCTCACCTGCTAGCTTCGATCAAATTGGAATATTTCCCTTCTTGACTACATGCTTCTGCGTTCTTTATATTCTTCGGTTAAGATGCTGCCTCGTTACTGCCTTCATATAACTTGATAAGCTGCAGGGGAGCTTCTAACCTAAAACGTCTTCTGAAACCACTAGCGAATTCACAATCTTCGTAGGCCTACGACTCTTCCGGGTCTTCTCTCGCTTGTTAATTCAAGGTGAGGAAAACCAAAAACTGCTTCCCGTTCATTTGAGGATCGAAGACCTGCTTCTTTTCTTCGGCTGCACGATCTTCTGATGAACTCCAGACGTGTATCGACAGTATTCAGTTCTGGGGTTTTATCGGTTATACTCCGTTTTTCTTCAAACTTTTTTCAATTAAACGTCAGTAGTCGAAATTTACTCCCAGTAAGAATTTTATTTCCGCGATGAACTTCCAAATGTTATTTCTTTTCTCTTAGTACTGACAAGAGCTAGACCATAGATAAGGCCTAGTTTGGGAATGTGATGTCTGTATGCAATCTTCTGATGCTTTAAAGCCCCCCTGATAAATAAGCTCTTCTTGGAGCTCCACTTCCTGGATGCTAAAAGATGAATCATCCTGCGGTCTCGCAGCAGGTAAAGAGCGGATCTGGCTCGAAAGCATTAAAACGGTTGCGCCTGGAGAACATATTCCTAAACGCACCTTAAAGTAAAAGTCCTTTCTTACTGAGATTGCTTGCCTGTTTTATCCAACCTGGGTTGATGTTCTTGTGCTTCTACTTGATGAGGTCTTAGCAAGTATCTCTCCTAGGCCATCATCGGTTTTCTTACTGGTTCAGGATTGGATGTGTTGAATCTGATCCTTGTTTTCTTTTTTCGGTTTTGTGGATGTGTTGGATTTGGTTAATATCTTGCAGTGTAGCTGCATCTCTGTTTCCTCCCTGGAGTTCATTCTTTATGCATTCCTGCGAACCGTTTGATGACATGTGATGTTCCTCAGCACCATTTTAGTACTATTTTTTTAAAAAAAAATAAATCAATCTGTGTTTGATTTGGTTGGAAACTGATTTTTCTATTAGAAAATTATGAGCATGTCATTTTATTCAAACTGAATTTGCATGAAAACTATCCATCAGTTTGGATAATCAGTCTATTTGAATAAGATATTTTTAATGCATAGAACTTATGTGAGCCGCCAACCCAATTTTTTAATTTCATTTGATGGTTGTTAATAATCAATACAAAATATAAGCAAATTATTTATTTTAATAAATTTATAATTATATAAATTATATAAATATATATTAATTAAATTTGTAAAGATAAACGTCATATCTAAATTTTAAATTTAAAATCTTATTAATTGATTTAACTAAGATAAGTTGTATAAAAAAATAATTAAAAAAAAAAAACTCTTTTGTCTACACCATTCATATATACTTGATTGTTAATTTTTTGGCATTAATTGTTATTTGTGTGAAAATCTAGTAATATCAGGCCCATAATAATACTAATAATAATAGTAATAATATTTTTCCTTTTAGCTGTGGGTCCCACCGCGGATTGACTTATTGACTCGGTCAGTGGTGGGTCCCACCTACCATTATTCATTTCGGACACGGCAGCGCGTAATTAGGAAGTTGCCTTGCAAATGGTGCAGCCACTCATCATCACCGTTCATCAATCGAAACTTTTTTTTTTTTCTTTTTTCTTTTTCTTTTTAACTTGTGTAATATAATTATATAAATTTCTCACTAATATATATATATATATATATATATATATATACACGCTCGTATTTTATAGTCAAAAATTAAAATTAAAATTAATAACATAAACATGTCTACATTGATTTTGAAAAAATTTATATGTGACCAAACGAATGATCGACATGACCGACTAAAATACGCGTGGTAAAAAAATTGATCAACTTAACCGATAAATATCATGCTATGTAGATTTTACGTTTGAAAATTAATTACTCATAAATTATATTAATAAAATAAATTAAAGAAAATATATAGCTCATTATATATATTTTTTTTAAAAAAATGTATAAATTTTTGAGATTTTTTTTTTATTTCTAATAAAAAGATTTTTAGATTGAATAGTATAAAAATTTATTTAAATGAATCTTGAATGCTATTGGTAGCCATATTTATATTCATTTACTCTTGTCGTAAAGTTCCGTAGTCCTTAGTACACAAATTAATAAAAAAATATTATAATATTATAATTAAAATAAATTAATATAATAATAATATTATTATTATTATAATTAATTAAAATTTTTATTTAAAGGACCAAAAAAAAAAAAAAAAACAAAAACAAAAACGTGGTCGTCGGAGTACCACTGCTACTACTAAGTTCTCGTTCCCCCTCCAAATCGCAATTTGGGCGAAAAAAATCGAAACCCTCGTTCATCTCCGAGCTCGGCGCCGATTTCTGCAGCTGAATCCGAATCCCCGCGCCGAGTTTTTGCCCATTTGAACTGATGCGCGCATGAGGAGGGGATGAGGAGGAGATCCATCGCTGGAACTGCGAGGAATGGGGGTTTCTACTGGGTTTAATCTGGATTTTTGGTGTTTTCATGGGGGATTACGATTAGGGTTTTGATTTGTGGGTGAATTGGATCGGTTTGTGAGCCATTGTGTGTAGATCCATGGTGGGTTTTGTTGGGTAGAGTAGTACTTTCCCATGCTTGGATCGAGGAGAGTTGATGATATGGTGGAGCTCAAGAGGCAGAGAACCGTGAGGTGAGTGCACAAATCTTAATTAAAAACCATATTTTTCGGAGGAACCATGTAGAAATTTTTTATTTTCGAAAGGGTTTCTTAGGCTAGATATGGAAATCAAGCATAACCTAATTGGAAATGATCAAATTTCTCGAGTTTCCGATTCTTAGATTGTAAAATTTTATATAATATTATAGGCGAATTCGCATCAATATTTCAATTTTGTGGCTTCAACTGGGATTAACTCTACTCCAATTGAGAAATGAAGTAAACCATTTTAGTTACTCTCTATGTAATTGGTGTATCTTGCCCAGTTTCAATTATTCATGCTGGAGGGATAGGATTATTTGATGAAATCTTATGCTGATTCCATGCTCAGGTTTTATTCTGATGAGAAGAGAAATTTAGCTATTCCCACCCACAATGTGCCGAAGCAACGATTTGGCGATGTGAATAATAAAAAGAGCAAGCTAAGTGCCAAAGACCACGAGCCGTGGCGAAAGGGGGTGCTCGACCCACGAAGCGACTTTGTTTTGCATTGGAACCGCGTTTTCCTGATTTCATGCTTGATTGCTGTATTTATAGATCCTATGTACTTTTATTTGCCCTCGATTGATTACGGCAATCGCATTTCATGTGTTAAGACGGATCGGCAGCTGAGTGTTGTTGTTACTGTTTTCCGGTCGCTTGCTGATTTCTTTTATGTATTACACATCGTCTTTAAGTTTCGAATGGCATACGTTGCTCCGGACACGATGGTTTTCGGCAGGGGAGAGCTTGTCATGGATCCGAAGATAATTGCTTGGAGATATCTGACTTCAGACTTTGTTATAGACCTAGCAGCTGCATTGCCTTTGCCACAGGTAAAGCTTTTTTTCTTTCTGTTCTTCTCTCTATATTGGATTCGTTTTTGGATCATTCATGCAACATTCCGAACGACTCAATCCACTAGTATGAGCAATTTGTAGGACCTAATTATGCTGGGTGTGACAATACGTTGCCGTCAATATTCATTTTTAAGCATTCACTAGGGTGAAAATGCAGACATGGATCAAATAGTGGCTACCTGTATCCGCATCCATATTTTTCTCCTGTTATGGAATGAATATTTGATTACATAAAGTATTCATGGTTTTTTCAAATGTATAAAATTATTATAGGACATAAACTGCACCGAAGCACTCGAACAAAAACTAGTGTGAAAAATAACTAAACTAATAAATTACTTTTAAATCTAAAGGGTATGTGGGTTTATATTCAGAAAGAAAACTTCACCCATATTTGTGTTAGGAAAAGTGTATCCAGATACAGATATGAAGTTGGATATTATACAGATAAGGAGACCTAAATTCATAAACAGAAAAATCCAGATTTGGAAGCCGGATTGGATAGTTATCCAATCCATTTTCATCCTTGAGGCCCTATTTGGATGCATGAACATCTTATTTGGTATATCTCTTTGATGTACTCAAGAAGTTTGTATTTTTGATAGATGAGGAGTGTGATCTAATGTCTAGAGTGAAATACCATATTTGACCTTCAAATCATTTTTTCAAAATAAAATAAATCACTTTGTCAGTAAAATATACTTTTCTATCAAATCATAGGTATCAAGACCTTTCAAGGAGCAAAAATCAAACTCCTTGCTTGCAATCACACAATAAAATTATCGTACCAAATAAGTTTTTCTTGGTTAACTTATTCCTATGTCCAAAGAGGGCCAAAGTGTTCACCAACCAAGTGCATTGGATTCTCAGTTGGCTTATTATTTCTTTTTCCTACGGATCTTTTTGAGCTCTGGCTAGTGGCTGAAATTCTTCTTTTTCTTTTGCAGATTGTTATTTGGCTAGTAATACCAGCTGCTGGAAATTCAAGTTCTGATCATAACAATAACACCCTTGCCATGATTGTTCTAATTCAATACATTCCAAGATTATATCTCATATTTCCTTCAAGTTACGAGATAATTAAAGCTACTGGAGTTGTTGCAAAGACTGCCTGGGCTGGAGCTGCATACAATCTACTGCTTTACATGATAGCCAGCCATGTACAGTACTTCCATAGCTTAGATCATTTGATATGTTCGGAACATTGTTATATACTTAAACAATATTCTGCCCTTAGTTTATATTGGTGATATTCACATGTATCCTCCTGCAAATGTTTCTTTTAAGATGCATATCTTTGCAAAATCAGAAATTTAATTTATGCCCTTAAGAAACTTTCTTTCATACATATGTGCCCTTGAACTTGCAAATATATTATTATGTCCCCCTTTAAAGCACTTTCTGTCCTGTGAAATTAATATGTAAAATTAAGTCATCCTGCCAAATCGAATTTCTTGCAGGTCTTAGGGGCATCGTGGTACTTGTTATCAGTTGATAGGCAAACTACATGTTGGAAACAAGTATGCATGCAAGAGAATAACACTGTGAACACACCATCTTGCAGTGTTAAGTATCTGGACTGTGACTTCTCAAGCCAAAAAAAACAAATTTGGGCGAAAAGTACAAATGTCTTTATGAACTGTGATGCTACTAATGATAGCATTTCCTTCAAATTTGGCATGTTCGAAACTGTATTGTCCAATCATGTTCCTGCTCAACAGTTTGTCAAGAAGTACTTCTATTCGCTTTGGTGGGGTTTGCAAAACCTTAGGTATGATTTTCTTATTTCAAAATTCACGTCTCTTATAGCTAATCTGAGTTGCTATATACTTTTTGTTCTTATTTTTCTGGAAATGTTTCTCTGGATTGAGCTGCTTCACAAAATAGTCAACTATGTTCCAAACATGTTCTTTTTATGTTTTCTTGTTTTTACCAATTTTTTCTCATCATATTTGTCAAGAAAATTAAGATTTCCATGGTTTGCTCCAAATATATTGTAGCTTGTGTGAACCCACAGAATAACATATTGTTTAGGTTACTATGGACCATCGTGTGTGTTACTTAACTCGAAGAACTAAAGGGGGAGTTAATGGTGATTATATAGCAGGGAAGTTTTCAGAATTAATTCTTATCCGAATATTATCAATTTTAATTATGACAAGTATTCGTCGACATTTCCTGAGTATCTTATGTGGGTTTTTCTTTTTCTTTTCCTCTTGACAGCTGCTATGGCCAGATTTTGACTGTGAGCACTTTCATTGGGGAGACGTTGTTTGCAATATTTATTGCAATCCTTGGTCTTGTCTTATTTGCCCATTTGATTGGAAATGTGCAGGTATATAGAAGGCACTGCCCTCATTATCATTTATTGTTAGACATCTACAAGTAGTTAAGGTTATAGTTTTTAGAATTTCCATAAGTTTTAGAACCGTGTTTGAAGTAATTCCTTTTCTCTTATAAAGTTCGAAATGTTGAACTTGGGTTGAGAAATCTTGTTTTTTCCTTTTCTTCTTTATCAGTTAATATTCGGCTGATTAACATTTAAACTCGTATCATATTTCAGACCTACCTTCAATCAATTACTGCGAGGGTCGAAGAATGGAGACTAAAGCAAAGAGACACAGAAGAGTGGATGAAACATCGTCAACTCCCTCACGATCTGCGAGAAAGAGTTAGGCGATTCATCCAATATAAGTGGCTCGCAACGCGTGGCGTGGCTGAAGAATCCATATTTAAGTGTCTCCCTGTAGATCTTCATCGAGACATCAAACGCCACCTATGCTTGGACCTTGTTCGCCGGGTAAACCATTATCGATCCTTTTCTTTCCTAGATTACTTAAAGGAAAAAAAAATGAAGATACTGGAAGTGAATATATCAAATGTTGCTTTATAAATCTGATGAATAAATGAGAGTTGTAATACATTTTACCCAAGGATTTAAGTGCCGTGACATAGGGTCGTGTCGAAAACTTGTCAGCACGGTACAGCACAGTGCGTGTAAGGCCGTGCCGATGAGTGCCGGTCACAAAAAATACATGCGTGCCAACACATAATGGCATGAAATGTTTATTTTCTTTAGCAACAAATTTTTTTAATTGTTTATTATGTATTTTTATTAAATATTTTGAACTTTATTGAAAAAATTACTTAATAATTTTTTAAAAAAGGGGTTTTGAGTTGTACCATCGGCACGGAGGCTGTATCATGTCGGTATTTTATTGGCACGATACGGCACGGTGGATACGGCCCGTGCCGATGGATACTTAAATCCTTGATTTTACCCGAATCCAACAAGTGGAGAACTTTTGAACAATTACTAACCAGCCACTTTCGAAACCCTAGGTCCCTTTCTTCTCCAAAATGGATGGTCAACTCCTCGACGCCATTTGTGAGCGGCTTGTATCTTCCCTGTGCACTGAGGGCACCTACATTGTCCGTGAGGGTGACCCAGTGACCGAGATGCTCTTTATTATTCGCGGAAAATTAGAAAGTTCTACCACCAACGGGGGCCGCACTGGCTTCTTCAATTCCATAATTCTAAAACCTGGGGAGTTCTGTGGTGAGGAGCTTCTGGAGTGGGCCCTCCTCCCGAGGTCCGTTGCCAACTTGCCCTGTTCCACCCGAACGGTAAAGGCCCTTGTCGAAGTAGAGGCCTTTACTTTACGAGCTGAGGACCTAAAATTTGTAGCTAACCAATTTAGGCGGCTTCATAGTAAGAAGTTACAGCATGCCTTCCGGCTCTATTCACACCATTGGAGGACGTGGGCCGCTTGCTTTATTCAGGCAGCATGGCGGCGGTTCATGAGGAGGAAGATGGCGAAGGAGTTAAGCTTGAGAGAGTCGTCTTTCCCCTCGAGATCTGAAGAGGAGAGCGGTTCGACCATGGTATCTTCTTCTAATAACAAACAAAACATCGGGGTTATGATTTTGGCTTCCAATTTCGCTGCGAATTTGAGAAAAGGAGCACGGAGGATGAAAGATATTGATATGCCTAAGTTGCAGAAGCCCGATGAACCAGATTTTTCGGTTGAGCCTTTTGATTAAAGGTGTATTGGTTTACGATGGCTCATTATAATGGTTATTATTGAACTCCCCTGATGAATGAAGGAATGTTGTAGAGGGTTGCTCTCTGTATCATTTGTGGTTGATGGTATCTAAGCTCCGTACAAGTAGATCACTGAAGCAGAGTGAAAGCGAAGCATCGTATCATTGATGAAGCATATCTGTTTCATCTGTGGATCCGCAAGAGGTAAAGTGTTAGTCTTTAGTCTTTGTAGTGTTGTACATTTCTGATGTATTTATTGAATTAATATCATTGAGAAACTTGACAAGCATCGGTTATTATTACCTTGCAATTGTCTTAGCTTCTCTTTACTATTTAGAAATTCTCCTGAGTTTATTTTACCTATGTAGGCCTTTTAGACTCTGGTCTCATCCCGTGGATTTACTCAAGCCCTATGCTTGAATTTGTAGTTAGATTTGGTGGAGGTGTTTACGTATTCAGAATCTCAGATTACTAAGAACCTTTGCCACCCGACAGAAAATGGTACAGTGACATTGATTTGAGCAGAAAAAGGCCAATATCCAACTTAATTGGCAATCTAACCGTTATGGCCAAATCGATAAGTTATATTAAGCAATGATTCCTATACTAGAACAAGAAAGTACGGAGAGAGTCCAATGAACTAGAGGTTTGGGGACATTGAAAAAGAAAGCACCTGGGTATGGAGCCTCACAGTACCTCTCTGTCCTTTTATTTTTGTAACAGTTTATAGGCTTCAGCAAACCTCAGAGACCCCAAGCTCAATTTTTAGTGCAACCTGGGATCAAACCTGAAATTGTAGACGACCAACGAACCGAGGTACCGTACCACCGGAGCTACAGTGTGTTTTTGGTGTCTTTAATCAATCATTGATTTGAGTGATCTGCATAGTTCTGGTTTCTTATATTCCTCATTGATATGCTCCTCTTTTTGAACCATGGAGTTCACATTCCATACTACACTACTACACATTTGAACATTAGGATTGGCCTTTAGAATTTTAGAACAGTGGTTCTGCTGGCTATTCTTACTCCATTAGAGAACACCAAGTTTTTCATTGTAGCATGCTGCATATGCACAAAATACAGCAGAATTTGACCTACAGTTTGATTTAAGTTCAATTACTGTAATTTGATCTGCAGTTTGATTTAAGTTCAATTACTTGCAAGATGGCTTATTTCATACTTAACTGCAGGTTTGTGGTCTTGACACATGCATCCCTGCAGAACCATCTATTTACCCAAAATACCCTTATCTTAAATTTCAAACTCATTTAGCTTTTAGCCAAGTTTTTCAGAAAAGTATACTGTTATTTCCAAATACAAGGGCATTCATATATATGTAGGAAATTATGTTTTTGAAGTGCATATTTGAAATATCAGATTTTACAGTGGTACACATGTAAAAAGACGATTTTGCAGGGGGCATAAATAGAAGTTACTTTCATAGCTACCAATATAGCAATCAGATGTCAATTCTCTGTTACACTGCTAATAAAGAAGAGATTGCATTCATGGGGTCCATACACTTATCACAAAGACTGCTGGACAATCCCCATTCTTAATTGTTCAGCAATAATGAAGGGATTGGTTTACAGAAAGAAAAAGAAAAAGAAGATGATGAGCAGTAACACACAATCTTTGTTCGCATTCTGGCACTCCTTTCTTTGTCCCACAAATAACCACTGCCGACAAATTCGTAAACTAAATCCAAACCAAACCAAACCAAACTAAACCCAAACCCCTAGTTAACATCAACCAAAAGATGCAAATAAGAGAGATGAGGTTAGTGAAAGGAAAAGGAGAACACAGGACAAAAGGAAAAAGGCAACATGCATGTATGTATAGTCTCTGTAATATCCTCGCTGTCGCGACTTGATCCCTTTAACCTTGAACTAAGTAAGCTAAAATAAATGAGTCATTTGTGGGAGGGAGTTAAATGGTTTACTATCAGGAACTGAAGCACAATATATCTGAAACTTCAAATAAAACAAGCTGAATCAATACAATATACAAGTAAAAGTTTACACAGACCTCACTATCTCTGAATGAGACTGTAAACAAACATAATCATTTATATTCCCCACTTTTTCTTTTCTCTTTGTTTTGGGTCCCTTTCAACTTCTTTTAGTACAGTACAGTGAAAGGAACTAAAATGATCTCCATTATCTGAGTTTGAAGTGTCCACAAGGAACTTCTGAACTAAATAAACTAAAATTTTCTCCCCAGACCATCAATATAAATGGGAACAACTTTGCCAATTAAGTATAGAGTACGCGACCGATAGCAAACTTGGTATATTCTCTTCTCAGGCTTGTCCCTTCACATCAGCTCAATTGCTCGCCGACTAGATCGAGACCCACGAGAAGAAAAACTGCGCCTTGAAAAAGCAGGAAGTAGAAATGAACCCCTTGAGCAGTTAAAAGACTCCGGAGTGCTGCAATGAGGAGCAGAAGAGCCAAAGCCAGCTCCTTCTTGTAGATCTTATTCACTTTTCTGATAGGAGGTGTAGCAGCCTTTTCCAGTTCCTTCACTTTGTTGCTCATCTCATTCTTCATTTCCTTCTCTGCCACATCCAATAGGTTGGATTCTGACACCCTGCCCGCTTTCTTAGTGACAACCCACTCATATGAACTCCCCAGTTTGAATAAACCCGAAATCGTAGCGTGGAATTTAGTAACCGACATGGTGTTTTCGAAAAGGAGGTATGGAACTACAAAAGGAAAGGATTTTGGCGCGGGAAATATGTTTAAGAAGGACATAAGAACGGGCACGTAACAGATGACCCAAGCAGGCAATTCGGCCTCCGGCACGAACATTGTTAACGGAAGGATTACGCAAAACAATACGAACGAATAAAATGGCAGAATTAACTTCCTTAGGAGAAAGAATAGTAGTATCAAGTTTGCCTTCTTCCATATAGATATCTGCGAAACAGAATATCTTTAATTTGTTCAGAATATTTTCAGATGAAGATGTATATACCTTACTTGAACTACAGCATATCTCGAAATGGGTGCCTGACATCTTCATCTCCTGACATTTTCAGATGAAGATGTCTATAACTTTTATCGACAACCTAACACTTCGGTATTCAAATAGTAAGAAAATTACGTCAAATTTTGTTGGAACTTGGCGGTCGAAAAACATTACTGAATATTCCGTCAGAAAAGTTATAAACACTAATACCATGTTAAATCAAAGATGCTGAAAGGTTAAATGGTAAATCAAAACTACTAAATATCAAATGCTCTTTGAGTTTTCACCAAAATTTTATTGCGAGATGTATCGATTGCGTAATTCGTATTCAAGAAGATTGCGTACCTTTGATGTTATGATAGATGGAAGGCATAATCGGAAAAGGTGAATCGGACCCGAGTGCCATCGGTGCTGCTGCTTCCGATAAGCCTCGTACGATTCTGGAACTTCGCATAGGACCTTTTAAAAACAGTGTGTTTAATCAACAAAACTGATCTGATTTTGCAGGAGTTTTATGCTGACAAATGCTGTTTTAGTAATTTTCAAGTACCTTGACATCGTTTAGGAAGATGAATTTCCACCCGTTGAGATGAGCGCGAACAGCGATATCCATGTCTTCGACTGTGGTTCGCTCGAGCCAACCTCCGGAATCTTCCAATGCTTTGATTCGCCAAACACCCGCCGTTCCGTTAAATCCAAAGAAATTTAGGAATACTCCATTCACTTGTTGCTCCACTTCGAAGTGATAGCATAGATTGATATACTGAAGACGAGTTAACAAGTTCTCATCCTTGTTTACGAAGCTCCACCGCGCTTGAACTAACCCAAGATCCGGATTTCCCTGCAAATAATCTCAAATATAATGCTGCATATAGGTATAATAACTCTTTAGTGGGATTAATGAACACAAATAGTGATTATTTTACCTTAAAGTGCGGAATTGTTTGCTTCAGAAAGTCGGGGTTGGGTTGGAAGTCGGCATCAAATATCGCAACAAATTCGCAGTTCTTAACGTAATCGCAGCTCATCGCGGATTTCAGATTCCCAGCTTTGTAACCGGTCCTAACCAGCCTATGCCGATAAACTATGTCGATTCCTTGCTGATTCCATTTGGAAACTTCAGCTTTGATCAATATCTGGATGCTGTCGTCGTCTGAATCGTCGAGAACTTGAATCAGAAGTCGATCTTTTGGCCAATCAAGTTGGCAAGCAGCCGAAATCGATTGCTCGTAAACCTGGTACAATCAAATCAACACTTGTTCAAAACAACTGTGTTGAATTGCATAAACCAGAAAATTTAGTTCATCACCTTACCTCTCTCTCATTACACATAGGAATCTGAACTAGGACCATCGGGTAATCGTACTCCGAACCATCATCTGTTTTGAAAGGATCTCCTTCGATCCTCAGTTTGATCTTCTTCAGCTTAATCCAAAAGCACCCAAGGCACAAGATAAGCCGATCCGCCGACTGTACAAGGAAGAGAATGACGCATATATTCGACATAACCTGAATCGGGTAGGCAATGTAGTTAGCTCGGAATGAAAGCCAGGAGAGATACGCCGAATGCGTCCACCCTCGGATCTCCCTGCTCTCCGGTAAGTGCAAATTCGGCTTCTGAAAATTCCATCCATTCCAATAAGCAACAAGCTCGAAGGCAAGAGTAACCAGAGACAGAATCAAGAACCCTCTGATGAACTTGAACAGTAAACTTCCCTTGTTAAGCTTATCACTCTTGGAGGGGATCTGGTGCAGAAGTGTTAACCTCTTCTTTATGGTTTTAGGAAGGGCGCAAAGCGCGGCCGCCAAATAAGCGAGGCAACCGAAAGCACGGTGAGCTTTAAGAAGTAAGACCCATGTGAACTGTTTTGCATTCTTTCCGCGGCCTTTGTCGGCGGAGCGAGCAGTGGGGACATCGATCTCGACTACCGAGTAATTCGGACTCTCCATCGCCACCACCACCATTGCTTCTTTTCTGCTCCTAAGGATCCAACCAGCAGCCCACTTACTTGCTCACACACTGCCCAGATCTCAAAATCGAGAATTTCGGCAGTTTTTCGACACCAAAATCGAATCTTGATGCAGTAAACTCAATCATGGCCAGAAGTATATTACACCAATGTAGTACAAATGTGAGGAGGAGAGCTTAATAATAAAGTGTTAGGGAAATGTGTCTCTAAGAAAGCTGTAAAACATGTGAGTATTTTCTTTTTTCATTTTCTCTAGCAAACAAATGTTCACCCTCCTTTAGTTACTGCTTCAGAATTTAGCAGCAGTTGTATCAGAAAATAGTTTCTCAGCTCTTTCTTGGGTCAGAAGACCAAATGATAGAACAAATTAGATCATAGATGCTCAGATGAAGTTGATGGATGGTTGAAACAAAAAGGGATTAAAAAAGAAAAAAGAAAAAAAACCATCAAACCAGTTTTTTTAGTTGAGCATGGAGAAAGAGACAGACACAATTACATTGTTATGTAATGGTAATGATAGGTCCTTTTCAACCACACACATACAAAAAAGAAAAGAAAAAAAGGAAAGGAAAATAAATTATTGTAATGGGAGGGACAGGAACTAACAGGGAAAATGGTGAGGTTCCAAGATGATCTCTGTTTTTGTGCTTTGGGTAGGAAATAAATGAAGATACTTCACTTTTTACTGTTGGTTTTTTTTTTTTTTTTTTTTTTCCTGAAATGGACAGACACATGACCACTGTTTTTGTGTGCACAGTGAGAGGAACACCCAGAATGTAAATGCCAATTTTAAATGCAGGACCTTTGGCCCTTTAAAAAGCCAAAAAAAAAAAAAAAGTTTGATTTCTATTTTCTCATCAATTTACTTCATCTTTGTACTGGGTAATATGGAAATAGAGTAAATGCTTTCAGAAAACAGTAGAAGTTTTGTTCAAACCTTTCAAAAACTGCTGTGCTGAAATTTTGGATGATTAATGGAGAAATTTTGGATGGATTGATTGATTTCAATACAGCAATTATCTTTTTTTTTTTTTTTTATGGGATTGACCAACTTTTCTATTTATGTTAGGAGGGACATCATAATCTTATCTAGGATGGGAGAAAATTATATATACTCATCTGACAAACCTGCCAATTAGGAGGATAGGAACAAGTGCAAACTAGACAAAGAATATTCCCTTTTCTCTAACCAGATTGGTGATGTGAAATGACTAATGTACCCTTACATCATTATCAACTAACAATGATTGATAAGCTGGTTTAGGGGGTTAGTAATTAATTGTGTTTTCGTTTTTCGCAGTTTATATAAAGATCCGGTTCACTAGCAATAATAACTCGCGGGATTCAAACCACTACCCAAAATATTTAAAATCAGTTATTAGTATTTGTGTTCATGATCTTTTATAAATTCAATCATAATTTTATTTTCATTCGATGTGGAATTATTGGAGTGTCACAAACTCTTTCCGTTTAGTCCTGATGTTTTCATCAGTCCAAACATAGCCCAAAACCACTAGACAATCACTAGGCGATGTGAGACTTATCTCGCTAGCCTCGTCATTCAGACCTTAGCTCAGTTGAAATTCGTCATACATTTTCGGCTGGTGATAGGCTCCGACACCAAGTAACAGGCGATGTGAGACTCGTCTCGTTAGTTATAGCCGATCTTGTGATGAGTTGTACTCCACCCACAACGATTATTAGCCTAGGAGCCGTACTCTATGCGCTATATAATCCTGACTCAGTCGAAACTTATCTCATATTTCCTACTTGGGACCTGCTCCGATACCAACTTTAACACTCTACTTTTCAGGAAGTCATTCATTCTAGGACTATTTTAGTCCTAAAAGACTTAACTCTTTACCACTCTTAGATCTAACCATCATCCAAAATACTATAGCCGGATTAAAATATTTAGTCTTATCATATTATTTATATATAAAACTATTTCTAATTTAGGAGGTGTCACAGTTTAATAACTGCATTGAGTTTATAAGATCGTATCTGGTAGGTAATCAAGCTTTGTACTTCAAATAGTAAGTTTAGGTGCTTACTTAAACACTAAATCATTTTAAATGGTGGTCCTAATTACAGTTCTCGCGAGTTCTCATTAAGATTATTAAGATTTATTATTGAGGATAATTTAGTCATTTAAAGCCTTTTCTTATTGCCTTTAATCATGGGAATGTACTTAAATTTGAAAAGGATCCAACTAGGAGAGAGATAAATTTTGGGGAATCATTAGCCATAATTATATCATAATTACAATCTTAGGCTAAAGTATACATAATAGATAGGACTAAATAATTAAGTTATTAATTTTGATTATTTGAAGGCATTTAAAAAAAAAATAATAATAATAATTAAAGCATATAGAACTCAGCAGAGTATTACTTAATTAGTAAAAAATTTAAAATAATCATAATGTTTATTAAGACATTTGGATGATTTTTAGAAGATAAAATAATAAACATTATTTAGATAACATAAACAGATCCCTATACTATTCCAATATGGCAATTTGGTTCCCATGCTTTTAATTTGAGTAATTTAGTCCTAAAATTGTTACATATATTATATTTTAGTTCCTGATCATTAAAAATGACACTTAATCATTAAAAACTACTCATTCTTAAAAATATTATATATAAAAAATATAAGAAACAAATTAATAATGACATTGGAATTGTACAAGGATTATTCATACATTTTAACTAGTTCTCTATTTATTATTAGTTAAGTCCAATGTCCACTAGGAGAAATTGCCAGCTCATCATCCACGTGGCACAATAGGATAAGTGACTAAAAAACTAATTTTATTAAGGAAAAAATAAAAAATTCATTAGCCACACCAAAAAAAAAACTTTTATTATTTATTTTAAAAATAAAATTAATATTATTTCTTATTAGACTCTATGCCATATGCATCATCTCTTGGTATTATTTTTTAATTTATTTATTTATTATTCTTCAAAAAATTTTAAAATTTTTTTATAAGATGGAATTATTTAGCATAAGCTATACAGCTATCAAGAAGTGTACCTTTGAGCTACCACTCATGAAAAAAAAAAAAAAAAAAGTCTCAACTGCACACTACAGTAATACTATTCGGGTCACTTTTTAGTAATACTATATATTTGTACACTTAGTATATAATGGTAAAATCTATACTATTTATTTACTTGTTTTGTAATTTTTTTAAAATTCTAAAAATTAAAATATATTTTTTTATTAATTATAGAATGACAAAGTATAAGATTTTTACTCTATAATTGTATGTAATGCACTAATCAACTCTACCAAATGCCACAAAGTTTTTTTTTTTTTCATTTTCTTTTCTCACTTATTTATTAGTTTGCTTACAATTTTATTTTCATATCTTTTAGCCAATCTTTAACTCAAATTCGTAAATACAGCTTCAAATCGAGTACTAAAATTTATTAAATTCTCTATATAGTAATTACAAGCAAATTAAAATATTTGCAAATTTCTTTTTAGTAAGTTGGTAAGTTGGCAAATTTTGGATCAAATTTTTTTTCTCATTTTGTTTTTAATGTCATGCAAGAAATTAAATAATTCATTTAATAATTCTTGAAGGGTTATAGTTTTAGAGAGCATAAGACTCTTATTTATAAAGAATTTTTAATGATAACTATAATACAATTGATGTTATATCTGCAACCGTTTTATATGCATGTCGAACAAACAAATACGCGCTCAGATGCCTATGAATGAAAAATGATACAAATACAATCAGCTGTTCTTTCCGACAGCTTTACGTGGGCTTTTATTTTAAACTTTTATGATCTCACAAACATTTTGTGGGTTGAGCAATCGATTTCGTTTCCATTGAAAATGAGAGCATCTACTGTTGATTTCTATAGTAGGTAGGTATCCTTTGAAGAAATAGACATTGTAACTTCCAAACTAGTTAATGTATTATTATTATTATTATTATTATTATTATTATTATTATTATTGAGGGCTCCTCATCTAGTCTACAACCCTACTACATGCCCCTATTCACACTCATTTTATGTTTTTTTGTGAAATTGACTTTGGGGAGTGGACTTGGGGGGTGTTTGTTAATTGAAACTTCACCTACTGGCGTGTTTGGAACTCGACATTGCGTGTCCCTGATGTAAGTCTTAAGTCACGAGTTTGCCATTGAGGATGGTTTGGATCTTTGTGGTCTCCGCAGTTAAGTTATGCCTGGAGTACTTTTATGTATAATTTTTTTTTTTTTTCTAATTTGTAATATACTTTCGCTCCAGCTCTGTTTTGCCTAATAGTATTAGATCAATATATCAAATTATTGACGCTAATTATTAATCTAAAAAATTCGAATGATTAAAAATACCCAACTAATTTACATAAAACGTATAGACACAGCGTTCACAGATCTCGATCCAATCTAGAAACGTGACTTAACTCAACCTGACCTCCCGCCGTAGAGTAGAATGCTAGTTCCTTTAAGCCAACATAATGGGTATAGACACGAGCGAGCAAATCCGGTTCGACCATCATGAACCGACTTGCTTGTCGGGTCTGAGTTCACTGGGCCAAGCCACATTCACAAATTCGGGTCAAGCCCGAACTCTCAGTTTCTTTGACTCTTCCATTTTCCCATTTGACTCGCCCAATTCGGTAATTTTGAACTGAGCACGGCCCCAAAAAAAAAAAGCCCATGTATAGAAGTATCTTGTTCACAAAAGAGTTAAAAAATGAGATTATTCTTGCAGTGTGCGTGAAAGATTACAAAGAAGATGATTTTTCTTCTTCTAAATAATGAATTGAAGCAGGCATGATTTGGCGAAGATAGAAAGCTATCGGCTACTTTTACGACGACGACGACGAAGAACATCAGTTTTATTGCTTTTTCCTTTGAAGTGTTGAATGATATAGAAAGTGAACTGTAAGGGAAATTAGAGTGAATACCGAAATTGGTTTCTACTTTTTCCGTGCCTCTTGGCCCTCCTCTTCATCAGATTCCACCTTCCGCGCTTTTTTCTTCTTCTGCGAATACTTCGCGTACGAGTACCAAACACCGCCGATTGTATTGATGACCAGCCCGGTCACGTTGAGGGCGTGAGCTTGCACGCCTCCCAACAAGACGAAGCCGAGGGTCTGGAAAGAGGATGATAAAAATGATTGCATTGAAACAAACCATAGAGAGAGAGAGAGAGAGAGAGAGAGAGAGAGAGAGAGAGAGAGAGAGAGAGAGTACTCACAGTGGAGCCAACCCCTTTGAGAACTCCGACAATGGTAGTTGTCAATGCAGAATTGACAATGGTGCACAAAAACATGGTGAAGTTGAGGACAATGCCCATTACAAGTGAAAGAATAAGAATCACCGTGAACGACAAAGAATTCGCCTGCGTTGCGGAAACAATTTAGCATCTCAATTTACGTCAATTGAAATATAATTTACAAGTTGCAGCAGCAAAATTGGAATTATAGAGTGAAATTGTTCGCTATAAATTGCAATAAAAGGCATGCTCCGCAAGCTTTATATACAAACTAGGGTATGTTTGTTCAGAAAGTAAGAAGAGGTCAAGAAGCTAAAATAGCAAAGCCAGGAATATCAAGATTAATAAGAAACTTGAGAGCTAGTCATGCATTAGAAGAAAAGAAAGCCACGATAAGCACAGTAAAACAGCAAAGGCTGATAGATGATGTATGTATCCTCTCAATTGTTCAGAAAATAACTGGCCAAGGAGGGGATCTAATTACCAACCTTGTCGAATAAAACCGAAAGAGAGTGGGGAAATTCTCCCGTTGCTATGATGAGAAAAATCAGAAAAGGAAGAGACAGCAGGCTATTATAAAACATCAGCTCGGCTGACGAAAGACCATCCTCTGCACCTGATTTCTCTACCAGAATCAAATACATAGTCTACATTAATTTAAAAGAGAAAATGTCAGTTCCAGCATGAGAACATCGTCAAAAATCACGCATAAATTCTTTCCAAAAACTCAGTGGAGAAAAAAAATGGAAGGAGCATGCATAACCTGGAAGAAGACAGATGTAAGAGCCATGCTGTAACCAAAGAAGTCAAAGGAGAAGTCACCAAGTGCCGCTACAACAACCCCAGCGGCAGTCAAAATAACCGAAAGAGATACCTGAATGACCAGCCAACAACGTTGAAGCAAAATCCAATAGCCAAAAGTAGTAGTAGCTAAAAACACCATACTGTTATAAATGCCAATTTTCTGTTAATATACTATTGTTGTCAAATAGCCTAGGCAATCCCAGACCTTCAAGTAGCCTAAGCGAAAGCCTATGCGACTAGATGATTGCCCTGGTGACAAAATTTACCTACAAGCTAAAAAGTTTTTTAGATTTTTTTATTTAGTTTAATTATCTGAAGTTGCCTTAATCAAATTTCATAGCTCAAAGTAGAGAGCAAAATCATGTTAGATATGGCTAATGGAGTTCAGATTCCATAAATAACATACTAATTACCCAGTCATTAAACAATGTTTAACTCTTCACCTCTTACAAGCATTTATGAAATATTACTAAATAACAAAGAAGTTACTACAACAAATATAAAGCACAAAAAACTTATTTACCTACTCGAAGTTTCAAAAGGCTAGATATAAATATTTTCTTATCTTTTTAAGTGGCCCAAAAGCACAATTTGACGACAACTAGGCTCCTAGGAGGTCCATTAATTAATTACCTAGGCAAGGCACAATCCCACTGATCGACCAATCTAGGCAAGCATAGCCTAGGTGATATGAGTTGCTCTAAAAGTCTAGGGGGTCACCCAGATGCCTAGTTAATGTAATTGACCAGCTTACCTGCAAAGCATTAGTGCTTATATATTCCAGTATGTAGTGAGAAAGTCCTAAAATAAAACCATCAACAATATTACTTTGTCAATAGTGCTTCTTACTTGTGTTGATGGCTTTCCTTTTCCCCGAAAAAATCCAGCCACTAGGACAGCAAGTGGTGTGAGCCTCTTCAGCGCAATATACATTGGGATATTAACCCCTTTTAGGCTTGCCAGTGCAAACGCCACATTTGCATTATAAAACACAGAGACAGGAAGAAGTTTCTTTGCCGTCGTCATGTTGAGACCTTTGCCTTTAGAATACCCTGTAACTCGAGCGAAGTGTATAAGGAGTGCCGCAGCAAATTGCTGGCGAAAATTGAACAAAAATGTTCAATTAATAGAGTCCAAGTGCAACCAAATCAATATAACCTATAAATCTACCTTTCTCTGCTACGAAAAGAAAAATATACCTGTAAGGTGAGAAGAGTCATGGAATATGCATATTGCATAAGAACTGCCTTGTTAATAAAAACCATAGCCATAGATGCAACTCCATAGGAGAAGGCTGCAGACAAGCTGCAATTGAAGTAACAAGTAAAAGATCAGAATTAAAGATTCTCCCCGCCATCTAGATTCCACTGTATTAGGTTCAAACTAATCACTTAAGAATTTGGTAATTCCTAACTTCTCCCATTAACCAGGCATCTCTTAATGTAGACCAATATATCTCATGAGGCGTCCACATGGCTTGCAATTTGATGAAGCACATAAAAAATGAGCTCTATAGACCTAATCCTGTGTGCATACACGTGCGCATAACACACTCAAGCTGCTATAATTTATAAATGCCATTCTTTTTCAAACATCAAGAGCACGATCCTGATACATTCACTTTAGTATATGATAGAAGATGACATAAATAATAAATCTTTGGCCACCCCACAAGGTTCAATGAACTTTTACGAGTATCCACTGTCGGATCGTTGGTGCTAACCATTAATCCAAAAGTTCGAGCTATTAAAAATATGCAACCAATTCATTTAAAGCGTGCAGACCTAGCGTCCTCAGGTTTCGACCGGACTCAACCCATCTGGACGTTAGGTTTATTACTGGGCCTCTTGCTGTTAGATTTATTGTGGACCACAATCCTACTCAATTTATTGAGCTTATCCAACCCAACTTATTAGTCTTTTAGGTCTATTGTCATAAGGCAGGAAGTTGGACTTATTTTAATCCATAAATAAATAGTCAACATCCACTTCATCATTGTCTCTAGCAAACTAGTTTGCACGTCTACGGATTTGAATTTAATATATGCATGCATATAGACAAATTAAATACTGAAAGTCAACTGCAAAAGGGAATAAAGTATGTTTAAAAAGGAGATCAGTAAGCTCAAGCATGATTATTCCTATATATTTTATTTAGATTGGAATCATAACCTGTAAGCATATAATAGTAAGTAAGCACAAAGATGCTTATCCATGCTTAACCATTTATGTAAACCATTTAAGCACACGAAGCACCTCCTTAGAAGATGTCTCACGTGGTTTCACTCCTGAAGCTTGATGGTGAATTTTAGTACCAAAATGACTATTTGGTGATTATTCTCATTCTCGATTGCAAGGGATTAATCAGCCAAAATGGAATCAAAAGAGAGGCTAACGTTAGAATCCAATTCCCCTCAGATCAGAATCTCGGCAAATCCAAAATTACGAGGAAAGCTCGAATTACCTCACGACCGAGCTCACTTCCACACCGGCGCCGACCCTTTCCATGGCCGATCTAGGGCGAGAGGAACGAGAAAGAAGCGATCTCCTCCGACGCAAACTACATCCCCGGAGGGCCCGGAGCCGGATCGACGGCGAGGAGAACCGAAGCCTCCGATCGGCTTGGGGATAATCGGAGAGGAAATGGGCTAGCGGAGTGATCGATTGGGCTTAGTGTTAGGGTTCCAATACGCGCCGAGGAGGAGGAGGAGGAGGAGGGAGGGAGGATATGGTGTGGAGTGGCGTGGGATTTGGATCGGGGCTTCGTAATTGGCGAGGGAAAAGCTACGAAGAAAATAAATAAATAAATAAATAAATAAGAGAAACTACAAAAAAAAAAAAAAAAAAAAAAAAAAAAAAAACGGAGAAGTGGAGGAGGGATTCTGACGTTAGGTCGGAGCTGTTTGGTTCGGATACGGGAAAATAAATCCGCTTTGTATCTTAAACAAAATAGGATTAAGGGGGGAACAAGAGGGAACTCTTGTTCTCCCCGTCTCGGGCAAAAGAGAATTTTTGTTCTCCTCCTTTTAACGGTTTGTTCCGAATAAATCCGAAATAATCCGGTATAGAAGGGAACAACAGTTTTTTTTTTTTTTTTTTTTTTTTTTTTTTTTTTTTTTTTTTTTTTTTTGCCCTTTTCTGCAAGCTTTTTTTTTTACTTTATTTTTTTAATTAAAATTTTTAAATTTTAAAAAATATTTAAATTTATAAAATTTAAAATTTAATTTTTTTATTTTATAAATTTTAATTTTTTTTAATTTTATTTTTAATAAATCTAAAAATTTTATTTTATTTTATTTTTTAAAAAAATATTAATTTTAAAAATTTAAAATTTATATAATTTTTTTATAATTTTTTTATAATTTTTTTTAAATTTATATAAATTTAAAAATTAAAATTTTTTCTCCTACTTAAAATTAAAAATTAGTTTTTTTTTTTTTTTTTTTTGCTCCCACTTAAATATTTTATAAAAATTAAAATTAATAAAAATTAAAATTTGAACAAATTTTTAAAAATTAAAATTGTAAGAAAAAACCAAAACAGAAAGGGCATATTAGTCATTTTACACAAAATGCACTCTCTATTTCTATTATTCTCCATTACCAATCACATTTTTTTTCTTATAACTAATATTAATCTAAAATCCAACCAAACACAAATTTATAATAGTTCCACCTTGTTCCAAAAGTTATACTTATTCCTGATACTACTAATTTTTTTTTTATGTCCCAACCAAACACAGCTAATTATTGGACCCCCGGGCCCATCACGATTCCCGAGGTGACTTCTGATGTCACCCGGTGCTTGTTCTCTTATTGGGCCTACGGCCCATATCGTACCCGTTTCGCGAGCCCTACCAAAATCCGTGGCCACTCCTCTCTCTCTCTCTCTCTCTAATTATTGGACCCCCCGGCCCATCACGATTCCCGAGGTGACTTCTGATGTCACCCCGTGCTTGTTCTCTTATTAGGCCTACGGCCCATCTCGTTCCCGTTTCGCGAGCCCTATCAAAATCCGTGCCCACTCCTCTCTCTCTCTCTCTCTAATTATTGGACCCCCGGCCCATCACGATTCCCGAGGTGACTTCTGATGTCACCCCGTGCTTGTTCTCTTATTGGGCCTACGGCCCATCTCGTACCCGTTTCGCGAGCCCTACCAAAATCCGTGCCCACTCCTCTCTCTCTCTATCTCTCTCTCTCTCGCTCCCTTTTCCTTTTTCTCCTCTCCTCTCCTCACCCCCTCTTTGTTCAAACCCTAGGGAGTGGCTCCGAGCTCGCTACGGGGTGCGATGTGGAACCTCGCTCGCGCGGCGTGGACGCTGCGGCACGCGCGGAGGCTACCCGCGGCAATCCCCAGCTCCATCCCCGCTCCCAAGGTCTCTTTCGATCTCTCTCGATCTCTCTTTGCT
Organism: Tillandsia fasciculata; assembly: GCA_029168755.2. NCBI lineage: Eukaryota > Viridiplantae > Streptophyta > Magnoliopsida > Poales > Bromeliaceae > Tillandsia > Tillandsia fasciculata. The sequence continues at coordinate 653,801 of CM054935.1, read as the reverse complement.
AATCTTGTGCTCTTGATTCGGTGGGGTTTTGCTAGGGTATTACGTGATCGGTGTTCGCTTCGATACTCGTGGATGTTAAAAAGATGAGTTTTTGGTGTTTAGGAGATGATCCGAAGATTATTGAGTAATGTGTTGAGCTTTGAGTAGGAGAATAGTTAACTTGTTTATTCGGATTGAGGTGTAATAATCTTCACATTCTGGTTTTTGCCAGTTTTTGTGTTATCAACATCAAGTTATTTGTATACAATGCGAGTTTGTTTATGTACATAGTAGAATGGAGCATTGATTGATACTTGTTAAAGCACGAAAATTGCTGAGGTAGCATGAAGACAAGCTATGCCTGCAATGGTGTTATCTTGTTAATCCAACCTAATTTCTTTTGAACACAAATTAGTTGTGCACAGTTGTAAAAGCCGTGACAAAATCACAATACTAGGTTCGCCGTGTTTTAAATTGTGTATATTTTTGTTCCATTCGAACACTTATCTCATAAATCAGATGCTGTTTATTTCGCTGGGAAAGGAAGGAGGGCAAAGGATTAATGGAGATTCATATCTTCAAAATTGTTACTAGTTAAGCCTATTACTGGCTGTTACTGCAGTTCTTTTTGTCTTCTCATACTTTTGATCCTTACAAGCAACAGTTGCATAGAAAAGTTAGATCGGAATTGGTTTCGTACTTGCTTATCTCGGTAATAAGGAATAGGTAATATGTGAGTCTTTTGTTTACAGTTATTGCTAGTGCCTTGTTTGAGTTTATTTAACAATTTAAGTGCTGATTAGCTTTTATTAGTTGATACGCCTTCTTGCTATATAAGACTGTATAAATGGAACTAACACTGGTTATTTGCAGCATGATTCACTGTTTACGGCATATAAAGGATACTCTACTGTCGAGTCTCAAGTGATGATTCCACCAGAGTTATTGTCACATAAATCTGTCTTGACACCAGATCGAGTGTTCGGTATTTGCTTCTCTTTTCTGTTTCACACCTTACTTTGATTTTCTGTATAGTAGTGCTGCATGTAAAGTCAATTGTTTATGGTACATTGATTGAGGCTGATTGCTTTGAATATATTTCATGTCTTTTGTGTGTATGCCCCTAACCCAAGGCCCCCTCCACCCCCAAACTGGGATTCGAACCTCGAGAGCCCCTGCAAGCCCCAGTCCAAGCCTTACCAATGGGATCCCAGTCGATTGACTTCCTTTAGTTCGGACACATTTAGACTATCTAAATCTTTTAGGAATGAAACAAGGCTAGAAAATGCTAGATTTTTACTCAAGAAGCTGTATAGTTTTTTGTTTGTTACTTTAAATTTGGTAACTCTTTCTCCTTGATCCATATCTAGGTGTGTCCGAATATTCATATAGTACATTCTTGTATTAGCTGCTAGCCTAATAGGAATATATGTTTCCTCTTGTTTCTATGTAATTTTGATTTTCTGTCTGGTAATAGTTTTCTGCGTGTAGTTTGTTGCCTTTTTCATTTCATAAAATATTCAATATTAAATTAACGAGTCGCTTGAATATTTTGGTGATGTCGTAGGGCAACATGAGGACCTAGTAACAAGAGTGACCAATTTCCATAACGAGGATAAAGGTTACATGGTACTGGCTGGCGATGTTTTTGATGCGCCCATTAGAAAGGATATCGTTCACCGAGTTGTACGGTGGCAACTAGCTAAACGACAACAGGTACAAACCGAGACTTTTTTAAATATAGAGAAAACTAGCCTGCTTAAATTTTTTCCATGGTTTTTGTTTCTTCTGTATTTTTCCAGCCATGTTTTTATTGCCTTTGTTTTATCCTTTTCCTGCATGAAACATTTTTTCCAATTAGAAGAACTGATAATCTGTTGCATGTATTTGCTAATGAAGCTCGGCTTTTCACATTTTTGACAGGGTACACATTCAACGAAGACGATTAGCGAAGTGAGTGGCACTGGGAGAAAGCCATACAAGCAAAAGGGAACTGGACGAGCAAGGCATGGAACACTGCGTGGCCCTCAGGTAATAAACTGAGCTTTATAGTCGACGACTCTCCTGATGTTGCCGTTTATTATCCAGATTTAGCAGTTGCCACATGTATTTCTAGTCCTGTTAAACCACTATATGTATTTTTCTAGTTCTATTAAACCATTTGACAACTAATTACTTCTTACAGTTTAGAGGTGGTGCCACCATGCATGGGCCTAAACCACGAAGTCATGCAATCAAGTTGCAAAAGAAGGTCCGCCGACTAGGGCTAAAAATTGCTTTATCAGCCCGAACAGCTGAAGGCAAGGCAAGTCTCTCTCTTCTCTTCGCCTTTTCCTCTGGAAAAAGATAACTCTATACACATGCATGCAAGGGTGTAATCAACCTGTTCTGGTTTGGTAATAGATTTTTGTAGTAAATATTTGATCTGGGGACTCTTTTTATCTTCTAAACCAAGATGTGTTATTTCCTTTCTAACTCGGTTGAACTTGGTATTATTTGGTTGCTGTTCTTGAGCCGTATGTATAAAGAGTCAATGGCATTCTTTGGCCTTTGTAACGAACAACAATTTTCTAACTGCTTTGGGCCGAAATAAACAACAATTCGTTTTATAAATGAACGAGGTATTTTCTCTTGTTATATGCTATCGTATTTTCAAAAGGCTAGCTGATCGCTTCTTTTGACTCTCCGATTTGTATTAATTCTTTAATCAATCTTCTGATTGATTCTCTGGAGCAGCTTTTGGTGTTCGAGGATTTGGAAGTTCCGAGCCACAAAACAAAGAATATTGTGAACTACCTTACCCAGATGGAGAATACCAAGAAGGTTTTGTTGGTGGACGGCGGTACAATTGACAACAAACTGAAGCTAGCGACTCGAAATCTGCACTACGTTAATGTACTCCCTTCAATTGTAAGTGATGAAATGAATTACTTTTTGAAAACAATCCAGACTCCGGACACCAAGTAACAAACAACAAACTAGTTATTATCAAATTCATGAAAAGATTTGCACTGCCTATTTATTGATATCTATCTATCATACACATGAATGCAGGGTCTGAATGTTTACAGCATACTGCTGCATGACACACTTGTGATGACACGCGATGCCGTTAGTAGAATCGTAGAGCGAATGCATACTCCCATCAACCGCTGACGAAATTGCACAAGCAGTGCCCGATGAGGAAATACTTTTAAGCGGCCCTCGTGAGAAAGTGTTACAAGTGTTACAAGCCAATAATTATTATTCGAGAGCTTGTTCAAACAGGCAGATTAGCTTGACTTCGTCACAACGAGAGATTTAGAAGAACCAAATGATCAAGAATCTAGGGGTTTCCTCGCCGATCTAATGTTTGTTTGTATTTCCAGTTTGCGGTCTTTTGTTTCGATAATTTGAATACTTTTGGTTAGCTAAGCCAAATTCAAAGGAGTAAATGTTGTAATGATGTAGAAATGGTAGCATTAAATTATTACCTGCTTTTTGGTACCATGAAAAATGATCAGGTGCATGAGTTAAGAAACAAAAGATCCTCATTGTGAGCCAAGCTTTGTTCAATTATGTATTTACATATATATTTGGAATTTTGGATCCATCAACTTGGAAGTGTACTATGTTTTGTTTAGTTTACAAATTCGGTTTGGTGGATCGGTTTGACTACGTCCAATGGACAAATCGGCTTCTGACCCGTTTGTGTTGGGCTCGATACAAAAGCTCAACATGGGTTGGATTCGCGGCGGGCTTTCAAAAATCCGAACCTAAGCCTCAGTATCAAAATTCAAAATTCAAATCCGAATCCGACGTATTTTAAAAATTTATTTTTTTGAATCTAACTAAAAGTTTTAAAATTTGAATTCAAAAATTTGAACTCGAAATCGTTATGTCTTTGTTTTTTATATTCGTATTCGAAATCATATTTGTTTTATATCGAATAATTCCTCTCAGTTTGGATTCGGTTTCAGATAGAATTTTGATTATCTGTACCATTGAGATTCTTAACCGCATCACGGGCCTAACCGAACCGAATCGAATCCGAACCGGAGGGCGAGAAAAGCGTTTCGTTCCGGGGACTCGCGCAATAGAGATAATAGAGAGAGAAAGAGGGGGGGGGAGCTCCCGCTAATGGCGACTGCGTCGAGCGTGTGGTTTACTCAGGTGGCGGCGCTCGGCGGAGCCCGCCGCACCGCCGCCGTGTCCTCCTCCGCCCCGCGCCGCCTCCGATTAGGACGACGACGAGGAGGCGGCGCCGCCGCACATCCCCTGTGAGTCCCTCCTCTTTCCCTCGAATCGCACAATTCGTGTCGTCGTTGGAGAGATCGATTAAGTAGGGTTTGGTTCTTGGGGGTGAGAAAAGGTCGGGGGATTCATAAAAAGATCTTCTTTGGTTTCCGATGCCTCGGTAGAAGGATTTATAGAAGTAGATTAGTGAGTTTACTCGGGCTTTAGGGTTCCTAGGGTTTGAGTTATTGGTGCGCAGGACCTCACAGAGATTAACACCTTAGTTTGGTTGAATTCCAATCCAGTTTTACTGGATTTAGCACCAAGAGTATGAAATCAGTTTTTGCTCATCAATTATACAGGTTTGAGAGCTTAGATAATTATCCATTTCTTGGCTTATTAGGCCTTCCTTTTTTCATGCAAAAACCTGCTTTTGACTCACCAATCATCTGGAGATGATAAACTCTCGCAAGCAATCGGTTTAGATGATATATCATCTTAAATAATACAAAAATTTGCACACTGCCTAGTTCATCATAGTACTTAGTGGAAAATGTCGCAGCCGCTGATGAAGTTCGTGTTGAATATAAAATATATAAACACCGAGTACGACGGTTGTGTCATATAATTTCACATGGTATCAGAGACAGATTATCCTGAGTTCGAGTTTCTTCGGGCTCGTAGTGTCATTTAATCTCCTCCCACGTATTGGGTCTATAAAAAGTTTCGAGTCCAGGCGTGAGGGGGAGTGTTGAAACAACCGTTGTACTCTAAAGGCTTAAGCTGTTAGAAAATGTTGTTTATATATTTTATATTCAACAGTTCGTTTGTTTTGGAATGACCTAATTGTCATCTTCAGTGCAGGACTCCAAACCCGGAGCTTTCGCCTACTAAGACCCGCTTTGGTAAAAAGCGGAGAGACTGAGGGAAACCCTAGCACCGAGGGCACGGTATTAGACGAACAGACCCTGAAGCGCGATTTGGAGATAGCCGTCGAGGAAGAAGACTACGCCCGTGCGGCGAAGCTGAGGGACGAGCTCCGCATCCTCCACGAGGACAGCAAAGCTTCGGTCCTCGCAGCGAATTCGCGATTCTACCATGCTTTCAAGAACGGAGATTTCGCCGCGATGCATTCCGTCTGGGCAAAAGGCAATCACGTCTATGTTGTACATCCGGGAGCCGGAACGATATCCGGCTATGAGTTGGTTATGGAGAGTTGGGAGCTAGTTTGTGGTTCTGATTACGAGTTCCCTCTTCAGATTGATTTAAAGAATGTCGAGGTTCATGTGAGGGGCGATACCGGTTACGTTACTTGCATGGAGCTGGTGAAGACCGAAGGAAGCAGCTGGGGGAAGCAGGTAGCGACGAATGTATTCGAGCGGGTCGGCGGGCAGTGGTTTATATGTATTCACCATGCTTCGCATATGGATGAGTGAATGCGGGTCGTCCGCAGATTGCATCAAAATTTTCACTATAATGTTGAGATAACTACATGACTTTCTCGGATTCCACTTTTTAAGTTAAGAACATCTAAGGTGGTTGTCTCTTTGCCATCTTCCTGTGTATGTTTCATTGCTCTTTTTTTTAATATATTGTTGTAATATTTGGATCAACCTGAGTTCTCTGATATAGAGTGGGTCACTACATATTAGTTGTTGTGAATGGTTGAATTCATTTTGGAATGGATTTTCTTTCATACTCCTGCAAACATGCAAAATTGTGTAGAGTATTTGCATGAGTGCTCTTGAACAACTGACCTTGATATCAGTGTGACATTGCTATAGTTACCTCTAGAAGGGCATGGTACCAAATTAGCTCAAAGGATTATCAAGGTCTATAATATTCAGTTAATCGAGTCGCAGGCTCAGTGATGGATGATCCCGTATAAAGTGGGTCATTCGAAAATTAACGTATGATTGGCGCAATATAAACAACCTGTAAATGGCAAACACACAACAGCTGCATGTGCGGGTCATAAATAACATTAATCAACACTGGGAATAAGATTATCACAGCATATAAACATCCTACGAGGAAGCAAAACCACCACCCCACCACACCCCATAATAAATTGCCATACTAGAACAATTTCAGGTGACAGAGAAAGGTCTCAACTATCTTCCTAGATTTCCTTACGTTACAGCACGTTCTATTGCTACCTCCTATTTACAGTAACGACAGCAATCTCGCACACTGGCGTGAGTACCACTGGGCTTTCTTACAAGAGCACAAGAAACCGGCGAATGCTTCCACTCGATGTTGCTATGGCTTGCTTTGATTTCTTTCTAGGTTGACGAAAAAACCATTGTCTTGAGATATGTAGAAGTTTATCGTCCAAGTTTCCTTTTACCATCCCACCAGAGTCATTTCCTCAGCTCAAGAGAGTAGTTTCCAAAGTCACCTATAAATCACCTCCTCCTGCCGTACCCTTGATAGAACCCACCGGACGAATATTGGCGCGGACGTGCGCCTCCCGTCCGACTCGACCCATCCCAACTGCCCCGGCCCGCAGGCCTTCCACCACCACTACTACCACTACTCCCAGCCTGAGACCAACCCCCGGATTGCGACAAAACCCCATTCGATTCTTCCTCCTCCCTTTCATTGTACTCCAGAATCCTCCTTTTAATACTCTGCTTCTCCTCCAACTCGGCCATTTCCTTTTGCTTCGATCCCTGAACAAGCGAACAATCCTGGGGTATAAACATCTGCTTTGTTTGTTGCTTATGCCCCCTCTTCACAATGACTTTGACGCGAACTTTGTTACTACCTCCCATGCTCCCGCCCTCTTCATCAACAGTCTCTTCTCCGCTCTCCCCCTCAACAATCTTCGGATCTTTACCCGACCCCTCAAAAACATTCATAGGAATCATCATATTAATAGTAGGCTTCGCCCGCAACTCCACTTTTCGCCACTCCAAGCTCTCCTGCACTAAGGCCCGCAACTCACGGTCAAACTCCTCTTCCTCTTTTGGGTCAACTTCTACCAACTTCTGCCTCACATGCACGCTATCCTCCTCATCAGTACCAAGGGGTCCGCCATCATCATCTTCTTCGTCTTCACTTTCGGACCCATCATCACTTTTTTCTTCATATAGCTCTTCATCAGCTTCATGTCCATAGTGATCAATGCTCCCACTGTCTGAATAGCCCTCACTCTCTGCTGCTTCATCATGGCCCTCACCATTTTCATCAACACCATTGGCTGAGCTCTTGCCATTAGCTGAAACGGCAGTAGAAGCTGATGGAGAGTTAGGTTTATGGGATTCAGTATCCGAGTACTTCTCACTGCCAGTTTTCTCAGTTAAGGCCACACGCTCGTTTTCTTCGAGTTCGATTAGTGCAGCATTGACTTCTTCAATTGATGAATAGCGAGTCATGTACGGCCGTAACTCAGCAAACATGTCCTGCAACAGTTAACAATGTATGAGAAGAGTGTATTATTGGAAAAGGAGTAAATGTACGTGACATGCAGCAATCATCAAAGAAGAAGATAAAGAACACATTGAAAATTCATGCAAATTAACATAGTGAAAGAAAAGATCTTCCAAAATCATCAATCGGAAAGAATATTCTCATTTACTACTGACTTGCATGTCAGTACTAACCACAAGTTTGAAATAAGATACGCACTATTAACGGATATAATCCTGTTAGCCTAGTATATGGGACAACTTCTCTCAACCAAAAGAAGGCAACTCGAAAAATACGTGAATCTCTGGGTACAACTGTGACACCCTCGGAATTTGGATTAGTCCTATATATAAATGATATAATAGAACTAAATCTCTTAACCCGATGGTAGCTACGCCCAAGAGGCTAAGAGAGTAAAGCTAGGATGGGTGACCCCTTGGGAAGTTGGGGCGTCACAGTTTATATCAGAGCCAATCACCAGCCGTAAATGTGAGATGAGTCTCGGCTGAGCTAGGGTTATATAGTGGATAGAGCGCGGCTGCCCGACTAACGACCGTTGTGGGTGGAGTGCAGCTCCCCACAAGGTTGACTAAGGCTAGCGAGACGAGTCTCACATCACCTGATACTTGTGAGTATGCTTGAGTCTGACATGGACGTCAGGACTTAAAAGGGGAAAGAATGTGACACCTTCGAAATTTGGATTAGTCCTATATATAAATGATATAATATGACTAAATCTCTTAACCTAGCTATAGCCTTTTGGGTGATAGCTAGACTTAAGAGGTTAAGAGAGTTAAGCGTGATAGAGCTAAAGTAGTTCTAGGATGGGTGACCCCTTGAGAAGTTGGGGGTCACAACAACTTAGAAGCATCTTATATATATAAAGCTCTTTATCTTACTACATATCTTGCACACTTAGAAGTCTACATTAAAGTATCTGATATTCAGGGGAATAAAGGCAGTATAGAGAAAACAACTAACCTGAATGTCGAACTCGATATCAAGGGGGATCGGGCCCTTGCTAAGAACGTATCTTTGGAAATAGATCAAAAACCTATCAAGCTTTCTTTTGGAAGAGCCTCTATCAAAATAATGACCACATGTATGGAGGAGCATTATTATCATCCTGATCCTGAAACAATCTTCTGGCGGATCGAGCGTATCTTGCTATACGACAAGAAAAACAAAAAGAAAAATGATCCATTATGATATTTTAGCCTTTATTTTTTCATTTCCAGACAAAAAATTTGCATATTACTCAAGCATTGAAGTATGTAAACTATTGTAAAAACAACACCTCTACTTTAGCTAAATATTGAGAAGGGAATAATTTCAGGAGAAAATAATGAGAGAGGAGTTTATGCTTACTTCTGGAGTTCCATATCCAAAACCAATAATCAAGTAGAGTGTTTCAAATATGACTAATGAATCAATATGCTCGTAGTTGTACAACTCCCCTAAGAACCGCATATGAGCAAGGCGTCTTTGCTGCATACTGTAGTCATTTAATTCCAGACCAACTCTAATCTCCTCTAGAACCTGAAATTTTTAAAGTTAAAAGTCAACTACTCAACAAGAAATCATTTAACTCCAGTAAAAAAAATTAAAAATTTCAAGAAGCAGAAAACAAATAATCGGAAGTACTCAAACAAATGCATAGACATAATTCAGAAAACAAAAAATTGAATTAGATAGATATTATTTATTTTTTCTTTAATATATAATTACCCATATGCAGCATAATAAGTGGATCGTCAGGATCAAGATCACTACAGAGTATGTGACATCCCCCAGGATTTGGTATAGTCCTATATATAAAATATAATAGGACTAAACCTCTAACCTGGTTATCACATTTTGGGTAGTGATTAGGCTCAAGAGGTGAAAGGGGTTAAGCGCGCTAGGGTTAGAGTAGTTCTAGGATGGATGACCTCCTTGGGAAGCGGGACGTCACATTACAACTTTTATCATTTTCCAAGTGATATTTTGTTCAGAAAAAAAAAAAGTTACGCGGCCTCGAGATCCTCAGTAAGAAAAACTGACCTCATCAACTATAGCTACAGCAAAGTCATCATGATAGCGACCAAGTCCAGCAGTGAGCTGAGCAATCAGATGTACTTGGCTGTACTTTCCCCTGTGAACCTTCAGAAAGCACTTCACCAGATACTGCTCACATTCTGCCCAAGGTAACTTGCGCAGCTGACGAAGAACATTCTCAACGGTGGACTTGTCAAGGTCTGAGAAAAGCAGTTTCCTTATGTACTGCAGGAGAAAACAAAATAAATCAAGTTTAATACTTCAAGAATGAAAAACTATAGATACATACGTATACATATATATTTCAGTAAAGTAATCTGTTTGCATATATATGTATGTATTCCTATCAAGTGTCAAATCTAATTTTTCATATATTTCCTTCAAAGAACTTATTTCCTTTCACATATAATCTTGTGATAATAGAGATCCTTCTTTATCCCTCTTCTCCCCAACTCAAGGTTTTTTCTTTTTTGTAAAAAACAAATTAGTGAGGGATGGAGGAAGGGGGGAGATATAGATGACAGTTCATTCTTTACAGGGCCATAAATATAAAACATGACTTTGAAGGGATATATATGTAAAGGTCCTCCCCTTCAAAAAAAACTGGAGGAATAGAAGCCTCACCTGATGCAATGGAGGGCGGACTTTAGAAACCCGAGCAGATCTTTCAGGTGGTTTGCACAAGTAGTAAGCATTCTCTACCAGTGTACTGTGACGTGGATCCAAGTTCTTGACATTTTTCAAGCGCATCAATATTTCTAACATGTTTGCCATTCGTATAGTAGTTTCTGGTGACCGATAAAGAAAGCGCCCACATGTCTCAAGAAGGTTGCAAGCGACATCAATATTATGGTGGGTGAAATCATCTAAGCACGCCTGAATAAAGAAAAAAGTAAAAAAATACCGTCGTTAAGAACATCCATAAAACATTTGGAAGTTGGAATAATTGATTATGTCACAGGCATGAATTTGCAGAGTAAACATAGGTAGGTGTAATCATCATCAGTTACTCAAGCACAAAACTGAGTTCAAGAGATGCAGGAAGTTCCCACACAAATATCGTAATTTTTAAGAAATGCTACTGTTGCTCACTATCTCTACTTTTCACCTTCACATGAAGTACTATCTCAGCTTAATAAAAGATAAAGAGTGAGAAATGCAAGGTATATACTGATTTCTAAAGTTAGATATACTGAATGACACATTGAATGAAGCTCAGCACACTCATGCATTTCAAAGGTGCACAAATGTAATTAAATCATAATGAACCAACACTAACCAGTCACAAATATATCATACAATTATTTTAGACAAGGCTGCAACATTAAATACCTTCAAGCAGCTAAAAACAAGAGCTGGAGGGGCCATTCTGAACTTGCATAACTCTCCAATAAACCTTATGTTCTTTATCTTTGTTTCGATGTTGGTCTGATCCTGAAAAAGAATAAACAAAAAGTTATTGTAGCAAAAGAGAAGCAAAAAAGATTGCAAACATGTAATGACTATATAAATATTTACTAACTTCCATATACCACAAAACATCTTTTTTTTGGTTACTCAAAACTTCCATAAATGACTAAACACTATTTGTTTCAACCTATGAAAACTAGAAATTCCAAACATCTACTAGCTACTACAAACCTTCTTATTTATCAGATAATTAAACTCTTCCTCCAACATTGACAACAGCAAACTCGGAACATCTTTCATACATGTTGACAATGTAGCAACCATCCGAGAATAGTAAGGCAATAGTTCCAAGGAAGTCCTTGGGACATTAAACAAGGCACGCACAAGTTTCTTTCGGTTTGATTTTGAGTTTAAGTAGCAAAATTCCACCTGCAAAAGCCGAGATAATCTCATCCAAACTAGATTTGAGTTTACAACACAAAGAATACAGAAGAAGGTAATGGTGAATACCGTCAACAGATCAATAAGATCACGACCTACACAACCTGGAAGTCTCTGTAACAGATTATCCAAGCTTGCTCCATCATGGCCTTTTACTTTATCCTTGTCACTCTCTCCTTTTCTTTCTGTCTCCTTTTCTTTAGATTTTTCTTTCTCAGAATCTTTTGCCTTTTCCTTATCTTTATTTTCCCTATCCTTGCCTTTCTCATCTGCTTTCACCTCCCCTGAAGATTCAGACTCAGCAGAAGCTTCAGCATTATCATGTGCTTCGATATCCACATCCACAGGAGATTCCTTTGATCAAAATCATCAAAAAAAAAAAATCCAATAATAAATAAAAGCATGATGAAATCATAAAAAAAAGGCAGGAAATGAACTCTCCAGCCATAAAATTCTTACATTCTGTTGCTCCTGTCCCTTAGTTTGTTGCTCATTCAACTTTGGTTCAGCTTCTCCCAGTAATACAGCAGGAACAAATGCTCTGATAAGAAAATAAGAACATGGAATAAGAAAAAAAGAGAGATATCTGAGTGCTCAGCTGCAATAGAAATTAGTGAAATTTACTGTGAAAAAACCTTAGATCAGGTAAAGATTCGTAAAAAGCCTTTGTATCTTCATCATCCCAGAGTGGTTCAAGTGTGGAGATTTCCTTCCCAGCAGCAGAAGAGGATGAATCAGATCCAGTGGTAAGCCTGGTTGTATGACCATCATCAGGCATTACAGGCGGTTGCATATCAAGGGCCTCGGCTAAACTGTAAAAGGAAGAGATGGTCACATCAGTTTCAACACATCATGGTGGTCTACTAGGATGAAAGTAAGCAATGGAAACTTTTACATGAATCTACTACTTATGACACCCATTGATATGTACATCCCAGTAAAATATAATTTTTATGTTTTCCTCTTGAAAGTGCAGTTTCTTGCAAAACTATCCTTACCATACATAGTGGAGTCATCCAATTCATGGAGGGATGTTGGGTTGTACGAAAATAAGTGTTTTGAAGTAAGACATTTTGAAAGTCCAGGTGTATTATGCATCTGGGAACCAGGTGTATTATGTATCTGGGATATAAGTTCATTCAAAAAGAAAGAGGTCAATACTCCTATTATTGCAAAATGGCAAGAAATACGGTTCAAGGAAAGAAACCCACGAAGAGATGCCACGTAGTAAGTGATCATAAGTTTTTCGAAGCTTCTCATATGAGGCTGTGTTCTCATCACTGAGTTCACCTTTAGCACTTAAGATCTTCGCATTCTCGATTTCCATTAACCGAAGGGACTGCGCATTGAAAAAGAAAATTTTCCATTGGTTTAAGCAAGTCAACAGAAAAATTACAGGAAAAAGAAATAGAAGATATGTAAGTAGAGAAAATAATAAATTTAGAAGTGGCAGGAGTTGTACATGCACACTGTATTGTACTTACAGCATGCTCAGATTGGAGGAGTTCAGCTACAGCATCATAGTACGAGTTTAAAGCTTTCTTGAAGAACTTTTTTTGATCTCCAGTTACATTTAGGCCCTTGAAGAACTGCAAAGAAATTTTAAGTAAAGAAATGACATGCATATGCATCTACCTAAGTACGAAGATAAATACATAAGAATGTAGAGGGCAACAGCGTTGTAAAAAGCAGTGAATGCACCTGCAAGTTCCACGGGTTATGAGGATACCGTCAATTGACTGCCCCCACATAGGCATACTCGCACATGCAAGAGCATATGAGCACAATTCTATTATCATGCATAATGATGTGTTTATGATTAGGTAATCAACAATTGAATATGACTACAATATGCTTACAACTATGCTGTTTCTACTTTCTACCCAGTAAACTCAAACTTCAACTTGTGTGGTGTCAAACCGCTGTACAATATATTTAGTCAGTCATGAAAGGTTTAAAATGTTTGCTATTATCGGTAATTCTTCTATATTTGTCCTTTTATTTACCATTTACCTAAAATATTTATACTGTATTCAACATAATTTACTTTATCTTGTGTAAATGCGGATGCGCCTGCCTAACATACAAGCACTACGTTAAGAACTATTTGCAAACTATTTCCACCTTTTAGAGCTTAGAGAGAGATAAACCAAGCGTACTAATAAAGAGAAAGGCAATGAAGAAACAAAGAAAGGAACATAATAAGAACTATCAAACTAATAATCAAGCTTCCTATTAGTTTCTAGAAGGATATATCAAATTGCCAATCAAACAAAAAGGCCTAACTCCAAAGAATCTGATAGCAACGTGAGAGTCTAAACTAAGAAAAAACTACGAATCTGAAGATAGTAGCTACTACCTCATCATGAACTTCTTGTCCTGGCTGCTGAATCCCCAAGAAGAATTTGCCTTGGCGAGCAAAACTGGTGAGAAGCGACAAATTCGTCTGAGTTGCCTCACGATCCTTTAGATATTCCGATGATGTTAGATCTTTTATGATGTTCACAAAAATGGTAGCATCCTCAACAACTCCAACAAAGTAAAGTTCCATAAGAAGTTTCAAAGTGCTCCTCTTCTTCATAGCCCTCAAGCTCTTATCGGAATCCAAATCATCTCCGGATTTCCCAGGGAAGAAGACTTTCAAGAGGCCCTGAATAAGGGAAGGAGAGAAGTCCTTGTATCTTTGATGAAGCAAAGAGCAGACCTACAAGGAAAAAAAAGGTCAGAGGGAAAGCCAAAGATGAATGTACTGTAAAATGTTGCAAAAACCCAAGAATATACAAGTAAATTAGGGATCGAACCTGAACAGCAGCTTGTATATCAGAAGACTTTAGTTTGGCATCACAGATGGCAGACACTGCCTCACTAACAAATTTGCTCAAGTTGACACTTTTCACCTCGTCCAATAAACCTTCTAATTGCTCCTCATTAATCTGTTTAAGCTTCTTAATAACTGCTGTATTACGTTTAATACTGGAATCCAATGTCCTCAGAAAACTCGAATCTAAAAGAAATAATCATCAGATTGTTACAAGAAAAACACATTTCTCCGTACTCAGATGCAAGTATGTTATTCGACTGCTATAGCATCAATATTTTAACGTTGGAGACAAATAACTGAAATAAAGTATAGGGCTTAGTACAATGGCATTCCAAGTATTTTCATATTGTTAAGAAGGCAGTCAGAATTCATGATTTTGGACAAACAAAAAAGCTTGTCAATAAGCCACACCTAATAAAATATTGACAAACATAGAAACATTTTGTGTTCTTTTTAAAACAACCTACCCGACTTTATAGGTTGGGAAGTTTAGCTGAACCCTACATGACTTTGAATTAAATATAGAGACATATATTGAAAACCTTAATCAGGTTATTTCATTGTTTGTTCTGTTTTCAAATAAGGTGCAAGCAAAATAAATAAAAGGGAATAAAAGCAAGATTGCAAGAAAATGTCTTGAAAATGGTGTCATATTAATCTTACAGCTCAAAAGGATAAGCAAGATGAGGCAAGCTGCATGCCAAGATTGCAAGAACGATAGGAAAGTAAACCGTATCTTCCTCATAAATGCCCCAAAGGTCTCTAGCCACTCTCTATACTTGCTTACAGATTAATAAAAATAAGTCACACCTTCTGACAAATTTTTAAGAAGATTTTTCACCAATAGTTCTAACAATCTATAAAATAAGCGTAAGTACATCATTTTCAAAAAATATAAAATGTCATTAGTCTTGGGAAAACTACTTGCAGTCTTTCATTCTCACTTTCTTAAATCCAGTAAAAGAAAACTTGATAGATAAATGTCCCACGAGAAAAGATACTTACCAGGCCTTTCAGGATTCAAATTACTTTGACGAAGAGTGATCTTCACATCAATTTGTTTTTTGTATTCCTCGAGGCGTGCAATGCTTTCCTGCAGAACATCAAATATTTAAGAGTCATTTATGCAGCAATTTACATTCCCAAACCAAATACAAAGAAAAGGATAAACCGGGTCAAATCCAGATAGTATACCATATCCAGATACATACTGTCAGATAACTGCCAATCATCCCAGATAATAACATGACTACGAAAAATAAAATACTGACATGGTATTAACATGGTATAATCCCCATACTAGCGGGACGAGCCAAAGATCCTTCTTTTCAAATAAAATAACATTGATTTTCTGAATCGCCTTTACTCATTTGTTCGTGCATTTGAAAGATACATTTTTCTTTCTAAATATTACTCAGCGCTGCCTACCTAATTTATTAATCGAAAAGATATTTACAATATAAAACAAAAGGAAATGAGATAGTAAAAAAATGTTTAAGCAATTCATTGAACCAAAATGATGTCAACAAAAATTAACAAAGTCTCCCATAAGTCATACTCGGTAACTGAACAAAACAATCTCAAATAATAAGTTATTTAACTTAGCACTTGGCCAGGCATCAGCTATCCATCTTATAATTCGATCACTTAGATAACTCAGTGGCACAACCTAATCCTGACAAATTACCTATCTATAACTAATTTAGGATCATAGGATAAACATGCAAATAGACGACAATAAATGAATGTGTAAGCAAATATATAGTTAATTAAAAAAAACGACAAGCCAGCAGGGGTTACAAAGAGTATTTGATCAAAATTATGCAGTCATCGGGCATAAAATGCAAAATACAGATACTTATGTGCTCTTATGAAGTTTCTTGCCAGAAAATTTACATAACCCAGACTTACTTCATCATTCTGTTTACTGTGATGTTCACTGACACTTCGACATTCATCCTCTGTATGCTCCATTTCTCCTACCAATCTTGCAGCCGTCAATAGATAAGTTGTCTCGTGAGAAGATATAATATATTGTGTAGAATTACCTGACAAACCGTAAATTTGAAAATACTTTTCAAATTGGTCCAATTGGCAAAAGACTTTAGCAAAAAAAGTAAACTAAGATGAAAATTTACCCACGCATTAAAAAAAGAACCTACTGAATCTCAAATCAAACAAAGAGTAGCAAAGGTTAGAAGCCCACCACACATGCACATGGACGCACACATGCATGCGCATAAAAGTTCACACACACACACTCAGCGCACATGTGCGCGCGCGCGCACACACACAGAGAAGGAGAGAGACACCTTACAAAGTTACAGGATCAATCTTCACGTGTAACAGGACTAATATACCAAACTGTGACTGCAATGGCTTACAAACAATCATACAAGAAGTCCCTTGCGTTTTAAAGCTCCATTATACAAGAAATATTGTGATCGAATTTGTACAAGTGCTATTTTTTTCTATAGAAACACTCTAAATGCTGCACCAAATGCTCAGTATTCAAGTTTACATAAGCAGGACACTCCGTTTCTTAGAGTGCGAAAGGAACTTACGCACTCCAGAATCCCTTTAAACTTTAGGTCCATATAATATTAGCTCTTAAAAAATAAAAATAAAAATAAAAAAGAGGAACTTTTGCATGAAGAGATAATCAAACAACTTGTCGTAAGCAAAAAAGTTTCCATTTTTATGGTTTTAGTGCATACTAATGAATGCTGGAATTACCCAACAAGCAACTGGCTCCAATAACCAGCGATTCTAAATCTCCTTATGTATTTACAGTAACTGATTTAAATTCCTACTAAAAGCTGGAAATTAAATGATTATGCATTACATACAGATACCCACATCTCCATATTCTGAATTTGTCGCTTAAATTAAGATATTAAACATATGCCACATCCCTGATCGCACAAAAACACTCAAAATTTCAACCGGATTAAGAAATTAACCAAATCCCATGTCCCCGATACACGAGAAGTCGTAGAAGAAGCCGAACAAAGAGGCTTCTCTAGTGTTCAAGTACATCGACCTCATACAAAGAGCAAACAGAGCCCAAATTATGCACTTCCAAGTTGAAAAACCCTAAAGTTGAACGGAAAAAAGCGAGATCAAAATGCACAAAGAGGAGGATGCGGAGGAGGAGGAGGAGGAGGAGGCAAAGTACCTTTGATTCGCCAAACACTCGATCGATGTTCGCCCTAATCGAAATCGGGAAGGAGAGGGGGCGAGGACGATAAAGAGAGAGAGAGAGAGAGAGAGAGAGAGAGAGAGGAGTGCTCATGCGAGATGCCGAGGTTGGAAAAATTATTGCGTGAACCAAATACACATCTACTTTTTAAACTTTTTATATAAATTTTAAACTGAAAATCTAATTAATTTTTTTAATGTAAATGATTTTCTAAATATTATACAAAAATCTTAAAAAATATGTTTTATTGCAGCACAAATTATTAAATATTTATTTTTTTAAAAGAGAAAAATAGTTCGTTATCTACTTCATTCATTATCGATAAATAAATTTAGCTACAGACGAGCATTCTTTCTTTTTTTTTTCCTTTTGTTTTGCAGAGTCTTCTGTGAGAGCTGCTAGGCTTTCAGCGGCGGATCGAGATGAGGGATTGATGAGTAGATAGATCTCCTGGCAGGATCAGAGAGTTTAGCTGGACTTTGATTGTACCCATTTTATTCAGACTATTGTAGTTTTACTTTTGAGGTCTGGCTTTAGCCAGTCGGTCGTATATTTTTGGTGAGCTGGGAAAGACAGATGTATTATTTTACAGATGTACTGTATTTTACTTATAGTTTCAGTCTGAGATGTATTAGTTTTTACTTCAGCTCTGTTTTATGCTTTTTTTTTTTATTCTCTTATATCTAAGCAGGTTGTTGGCGCTTCGTGTACGCGGAAAATTTCGTGTGCACGACGGATCTGTAGACGGGCTCGGGTTCTGATTTTTACCCGGGGCGTGACAGATAAGGTATGAAATAAGGTCTTATTCCAGTCTTGTTTTTCAAGCGCGTTTGGCTTGAACGGAAATAGTAGTTATCGTCTCTATAAAATAAGCTGCTATAAAGCTGTAACTATTATTCTAACATTTTTTTTTTAACAAACTTGTTCCCACTTAAAAATAAGTTTAATTAAAATAAATATAATTTTAATTATTATATTAACTATTTAATTAATTTAATATTCAAACTAATCTAATTATTTTATTAATTAATTATTTAACTATTAGATAATTAACTAATTAATTTATTAATTTATTTATTAACAATACTTATTATTATTAATTATTTTATTAATTAATATTTATAATTTTATAACAATAGTTAATTAAATCATGTTAATTATTTTATCAATTAATATTTTTAATTATCTAGCAATAATTAATTAAATAAATTAAATTATTATTTAATTAATTTTTTATATTATTTAATTAGATAAAATATTATTTTTAAAAAATTATAATTACTCTTATTCTCATTTTCTAATCTAACTATCCATTTTTTTTTATTTCCAGAAATAATCTAATTTTTATTTAAATGTAAAATTGATCTTATTTCTACTTATTCCTGAACTTATATTTATTTTTGAAATAAATAATTATATATAGTTTACATCTGAACCAAACGCAGTATAAATTATTATAAATGAGGTCGGATTCTATTTTAGGGGATAGAAGTATTAGATTTCGACAACTATTTGATTCCGAAATAATAAATTTTAAAATGTTTAAAATTTTATTTTTAGGCAATCTTAGATGCGGTGGATTATATCATTCAAATTATATTTTGATTTACTTTTTTAGGATTATTCATAGATTTCATAGTATTTGGTGTAAAGTATGCATAAATGACGATAATTACGAGTACACCGGTGCAGGGAATAATTTCTCCCAAGTAGTTAACGGGCCGGATTTTATTGGGCCGAGACGTAATGATCCATAAGAAGAAAACCAATCTATAGCCCAATAACAACATAAAAAGATAATATAAAATTCAAATTAAATTCGGTGAGATAAAAATAAAAACCGCAGATTTTTTTTTCAAAATAAAGACATAAATATATAAATAAAGTACAAAATTTTTATATAGTTGCTCAACTTGTTATTCAATTAATGGTACCAAAATGTTATAAACATTTAGTTAATGATTGATTTGATATTGATTAATATAGAAAAATAATTAAATTACTTTATTTTAAATTAAAATAATTAATAATTTAGATTTTTTTTTTATTATTTGGACAATCAATCAATATATCAATATATTATTCATTAATTTTTTGCAATTTTTTCAATAAATCAAAGGATGAGTTGATATTTTTCAAAAAACATTCTAATTTTTTTTTTTGTTTGATTTTTTTTATTAGTTTATCTTATGGGAAAAATAGTTTTTTTTTTGGGTATATATAAGTGTACACCCAATTTTGGGTGTACATCTTACACCCCACCCATCCTAGGGTGGGGTGAATTCCACCCATCACTTCGAAGTGATGGGTGGAGAAAACTTTGGATGGGTGTGTAAGATATACACCCAAAATTGGGTGTATGGGTAGCAAGGCCTTTTTTTTTTCTTGATTGGGACTTTATGAAATATTAATATTTTTGTTT
Source organism: Tillandsia fasciculata (assembly GCA_029168755.2). Taxonomy (NCBI): domain Eukaryota; kingdom Viridiplantae; phylum Streptophyta; class Magnoliopsida; order Poales; family Bromeliaceae; genus Tillandsia; species Tillandsia fasciculata. The sequence continues at coordinate 633,860 of CM054935.1, read as the reverse complement.
TTCAAATGTTTTACCGGAAAAACGAAAGCTATAGAAACAGTAATGTTCATAATAATTTTTAGAAAATTATTTGTTTTTTAAATACTTTTAAATAATAATTTTTCAAAAATTTATCGTATGACTAAACAAACACACACGAAAAAAAATTTAAATAAAAAAATAATATTTTATATATTTCATGCTCCTAATACAATTAGATAAAATAAAATTAGAGCAAAAACTTATATCTTACTCAATTTAATACGTATAACGTGATATTATTTACAATATATATATATATATATATATATATATATATATATATATATATATATATATATATATATAATTTTTCTACCACACTTTTCTATGTATTGTAATGCAATATTTTCACAATCCAAAACGAAATCTTAATTATACCTTTTATTTATTTATTTATTTATTTGTCAATCTATACACCATTGCAAATATTAAAATAATAAGTAATAATTTAGTACAGCAAATAAAAGAAAATTCAAAGTAATAAAAGTATAATAATGTGGGAATATAATTGAGCCAAACATTTCCCGTGCTTGAATTATAGCGTGGAAAGAGTTGCCCATGTCTTTGACTGCAAAATGATTGAAACTAGTTTAATACCCGCGCTTCGCTGCGGAAATTATAATAATCTAATTAAATATTAAATATAATACTAATTAATCTAATTAAATATTAAATATAATATTAATTAAGTATTAGATATTTAATATAAGATATCTATAGTAATTTTGAAGAGAAGACATAATGTTAGAAAATTTGAGAGTATGAAGAATACTTTATCCATTCTTTATATCATCACTGTCGTGAAAGAGATGCAGAAGAATCAAATAAACAAAATAAGTAAAAAAATCTATCGGAAAGGGTAGGCGGTAGAGTCATTATTAGTATATATTTAATACATAAAATTGGGCTCGAAAATCATGTTGCATAGTATAGTGTGGCTCAAGAGTTTTTTTTTCCCTTTTGGTATCCATGCATTAAATATAAGCTAATGATTACTCTGCCGCTTGTTCTTTCCAATCCCTCACCCCCTCTCCCTCTCCTATCCTTCTCCATAAACTTTTTTTTTAAATTATTATCCACTGTATTTTACAGTATATGATGAATAGTATTATTATTTTAAGAAAAGAAAAAACAAAATTTGGAGCCAGGCTATACTATGCGGTATGATCTCTGAATCAAAATTCATGCATTAAATATATACTAATGAGGACTCTGTCGCTTTCCGGTAGATTTGTGGTTAGTACCATAGCCAATATTAACCGTTTCGAATATATCATTAGCATATATTCTAAATTTTTAGTTTGTCTAATTTTTAAATATTAAACATGAAATAATATATTAATATACAAAACATAAATATTATATTTAGCAAATTGTTTGTAGTATGCAATTCTTCATCCGCTCTTTTTATCATATTGTTCTTCTTCATCAAACCTACAATTAATAGAAATAAAAAATTAATATTATAAATATATTATAAGTATGTATATAATCATAAATAATCAAATAACAAAAATATTATAGAATATATAACTTACGTAAGGCGACGTTTTTTATGATGATGTACATCAGCTATATCATCAATGGAATGCCTCAGACTGGTCATAAAAATATTTACTAAAGTTAAAATCAGAAAAATATATATTGATACAAACTTAGTTACGATAATATTTTTATATAAAATGATGAAAAACCTACCTGGAAGAAATTTCAATATCTGGTGATGCTTCTGGAAATAAATCTGTACTGATTTCTTTCTTAGTAGTAGGCGACTGAAGATGCTCATCACATTTGATGAGCAAATTTTGTACCATAGGCGACTTACCTTTCACATCATAATTAAGTGGAAAAATTTTGAGCACTTTAAAAGATAGAGACGCTGATTTAAATCGCTGTATGTCAGGTATAATCTGGAAAATATACTCTTGTCCAATAAGAGCTTTAATTATAGGAGGAACCATAAATTGATCTGCACCAGGTGAGACGGCTAAAATTTGTGCCGGAATACGTATAAGATCTTGTGCTGTCTTCCCAAATATAGTGAATTTAGTAGAGCCAGTGTGATCTTCAACAATAATATTTAATTTGTACCTTTTGGCAACAAATATATCAATAATATCAATTGTTAATTAATAATATAATAAAATATGTAACGTATAATAATAATAATGTATTTGTAGTAAAATTATAAGTAGGATAAAATTAAACAGAGTTATTACCATGGTATAGGAGGTTGTACATTTTCTGGACAGTTGGAGCATAAAAAAATATCACCATATATTTTGACAGATGATTTGCAATTCGCGCATGCCTTATACCACCATCCAAATAATGTGTCGAATTCAATTATTTTTGCTTGGCAAGTCATCTTTGTGTTCTATTAATTAAAATAAAAGAAATAAGTATTAAAATAAAAACAATCTGTACTATATATTCTATAAATAACTTTACCTGTAAAGAAGAAAGATCCAGCTCCAACAATTCAACAATATTTTTTCGATTCAAAGTCATTTCTTCTTGAGGAGTAAGAAGTTGGTCCTGGCTATTGTCAATTCGTTCAATTGATTTATTTATCACTTGTAAACTGCATGTAATACTTGATAGATAAGTAAATATTAATAATTATATATATTAATTAATATTAATTTTTATGTAATATTAATTATTATTAAAGGGTAAATTCACTAACCTCTGTAACATTTCAGTAACTTCTGAAATTGGCAAATCAAGGTAAATCTTTGAAGCCGAGCAAGACGATAGATAAATATTTTCTATATATACATAGAGTAATATATAGGTCAGTGATACTTATAAATAATAAAATAAATAAATAAATAATTTGTTATATATATATATATATATATATATATATATATATATATATATATATATATATATATATATATATATATATATATATATATACAGATATAGATATATAATTAGATTAGGAATTTAAATGTAAACCTTTAAATGAACGAACAGTCATTCCAGCAAGTATTAAGACAACTGGTTTATTCCCTTCATTTTCTTTCTCTAAAACATAACTGTCATCAAAATCCAAAGCAAACTTATCCCATAACGTAACAGCTAAATCATTCCTTCTGTAAAAAAAAGGAAAAAAAAAAAAAAGGCATTTAGATGATAGAATTAAACGAATATATCTCTCTATATATTTTAAAAACTTACTCTAAATCTTGGATTTGTAAATTTCTGATTGGAGTCAAAACTTGGCCAACATATTTGTGCGTGACATCACTGATAGATGTAAGCTGACCCAAAACATCTTTAAAACATAAAGGAAAATTATTATATTAATTAAATATTATTAGTTGAAAAAGGAATTATATATATAAATAAATAATACCTGTGAGAATAGTATCATTATTGTACTTCTGATTCTGAACTTCAGAAAAATTTATAAAATTGAAGCTGTATAATGGTAGCTTTTCTGATCCTTCTTCAAGCAGTAGTAAAGAGGTCCATTTATTAATTTGAATCATAAAGGGGCGATCAACAGCAGCATATTTTTTTTTATTAGGAATTACGCTGAATTTTTCTATCAGGTAAACATTTCCTTCAATCATCCGAGATCTAACCTCTTCTGCATCTTGTTTTCGAATCGTTCCTTGTAAAGAATATGCCTAACCAAAATCATAGAAGAGAATAATAGCATTTTTTTTAGTCAGTAAATAATAATATATATATATATATATATATATATATATATATATATATATATAGGAAAAACATAAAAAGTTTATCATCATTACCTTTTCATCAACCAAAAGACAGTCAAGACTAAATATTTCTCCTTTAAAAAATGGTGCAGTTGACTCCCAAATTCGGCATATTCTTGCTTTGATCTTGTGATTTTGGCTTTGTAACGATAATTCCGATAATAATGTATATTCCATGGTTGTACTAAAGCTGTAACTGAAACAATTGAATATTATACTGAATACACAGAAGGATAATACTACAAATCTTCAAATATTTCATGATAAACAATGTTTCTTGTATATCCTCGAGGAACTTGGTCCTTATTTTTTATAAAAATTCGCAGTCCTTCTCTAGAAGTAACTCTTGAAATAGCCACGTAAAGCTGACCGTGAGAAAAAACAGGCTGAGATAAATAAATTCCAACTCTCTGTAATGTTTGACCTTGACTTTTATTAATTGTCATTGCATAACTCAATCGTATTGGAAACTGTCGTCTTTTCAAAATAAATGGCCATTTTGAATCAGTCACATTAATGATAATGCGAGGGATATAAACTATTTCACCAATATGATTACCAGTAAAAATTTGTGCTTCAATAATTTTAGATGAAAGTTGCGTGATCAACAACCTTGTACCATTGCAAAGGCCAGAACTTTGATTAATGTTCCGGAGTAACATTATAGGAGTCCCTACTTTTAACTTTAATTCATGGTGGGGAACTCCGTTAAATTTCAAAGAATTCAAGAAATCAACTGGATAAAGTATATCATCATCTTCAGGATTTGTAGACGAATTAGATGCTGAATCTGAACTCAAGTATGTTCGTTCTTCACCTGGTACTAAAGAAAGTACATATGTATTAATCTCATCAACTATTTCATTTACTGGTGTAACAATTGCTCTATCCCTTAGATAGTTTGGATGATTATAACTTTCTTGAATATTATCGTATACTTCCTGAACAATGCTTTCAATTCCATTATCAGTATCTTTTATAAGAAGGTCATCAGGAATTTGTATCCAAGTCGGTTCCTCTTCTCCATCTAATATAATAGCATGTATCTTGCCATCACCGATATCCAACACCCACTTACTAAATTCAGCTAAAGACAAAGTAGCTGCTTCGCTCCCCAGAGAACCTTGCAATAATCTCATATTTGTTTCTAATCGAAAAAGCCGAACTTTACTCCAAAGTGGAGACTTTGTAAGAGATGCATTAATAATATCATGTCGAGTACCTCCTACAACAACTGGTAGTATTTGTCTAAAATCCCCGCCTAAAAGAATAGTCTTCCCTCCAAAAATTTTTTTGCTAGTACATGTACCATCTGTTTTTAAAATATCTTGCAATGATTTATCTAAAGCCTCGAAACAATTTCTGTGATTCATAGGTGCTTCATCCCAAATAATTAAGCTAGCATAGGCTATCAATTTTGCAAGCTGTGTTCCCTTTTTAATTTCACAAATTGAACTCTCATCAATTTTTATAGGTATCTTAAACCTTGAGTGTGCTGTACGTCCACCGGGTAACAAAAGTGATGCTATTCCTGAAGAGGCCACTGCTAAGACCACTTTTCCTTCTGATCGTAGTTTTGAAATAATAGTTTTCCAAAGGTAAGTCTTTCCCGTTCCACCATGTCCATAAACAAATATTAAATCCCCAATATTTTCATATACAGAAAGTATAACAGCGTTATATATTTTCCTTTGTTCATCATTTAATCCACCAAATAATTGTGTATGTTCATCTTTCAAGTTATCTACATTATAATCTGTCTCTTCTATGAGTAGTCTATTATTAGTCTGATCAAGAATAGACCTATTAGGCACAGGTAGATTGAAGTGATCAAGGGAACTTCCATTCTTATTGAACAAAATGTCAAGTTCAAATAAGACATGATTTTGAAGCTCAATTTGGGGCAGTCTAAGATTTTGAATACCAAGAACATTTCTCAGTCTGTATAATATATCATCAGCTAATAATTCCCAAAATTCTTCCCATAATTTAACTGGATTTGAAACTTCACAAAACATGACCAAAGTGACAAATAGTTCTCTCAGTTGACTTGAAGAAGACCAAAGTGACGCCTCCCTCAGTGCTTCTTGCCATTCTCTATCACTACCAAGTAGCCCAAGAGCATCACATGCAGATCGAAAAGTTTCATAAACAATACCGTTCACAGTTCTAATTTCTTGATAATTTGTAGGACCTCTGACTACATTCAAAAGCATTCGTAAAAAATAAAGTTCTCCTGCACTTGGATGAACATAAACTACTCTGCCTATACGCCTGCCTTGTTTTCGACTTGACCAAAACTTATCTCCCGAATGCCATACCCATTTAGTCGGGAATTCTACATATGTGAGTTCGCGAGCACTATCATTAGCCAAATTTGTTTCCATCCATGTTGTGAACATTGTTTTACTAATATCAGGACGACCCAGCAAATTTTCTAAGTTTGCATCATCACGATATATAACATTATTCATCATTGGAAGATGAACACTCAATCTTTCAACAGATGGCTGTCTAAAATGAATATCAAAATCGAATAACCTCCAAATAGCCTCATATGCTGATAAATATCGACAATCAAGATATTGTTTGATTTCATCAATTTCTTTATAACGATGTGTCGAAGAAACAATATCTGGTTGGACATTATTTTCTAAAACAACTGCGGATCGATCAGGACCCTTGTTAATATACTTGAATAAATATTTTATTAGCCGTGATTTATTACACCACTCAACATTGATATGCGCCCGATATGTAAGAAGTAATTGTAAGTTATAAGGAACAACAAATCTATTGTCAAGTTTAATTCCATTTTTAATAACATATCTTTGATTATTTCTTCGCCTATATATTGGAAATCCATCATCACTTACTATCGTCTCATTGTTGTATTCCTTCGGAAAATGTTTTGAACAATAACCTTTTACCATACAGGGTGCTCCTAATTTTGCAAGTCCACATGGACCATGGATCATAAATTTTTCCACAGTTGCATAACCATCGGGGTCAGTAATTTTATCAGGTATCTCAGCTGAAATGATTGAATCAATTTCAACATTCGTTAAGTATTTATGATTAGCATGTAGCCATACTAAAATGTGGACATGTGGAAGTCCTCTTTTTTGAAATTCAACTGTGTATATTTCTGCAAAAAAATAATTAACCAAAATAATAAACAATGAGAATAAATAAACTATTTATTTTCTACAATATAAATATGGTCAATTTTAGAAGCAATTACATACCAGCTATTGATGGGCCGAAAAAATGTTTTTTGATATCAGTCATAAATGATTCTAATTTCAGCTTGAACACTCTACTAACAATATCAGGCCTATCCTCAGGCCGCTGGCCTGGAATAAAATGTAAGGCATCTTGTATTTCCTGCCACTGTGAATTGCATGTAAATGTAATAAATAAGTCAGGAGGTCCACAATGTCTACATATAGCAATAGCATCGTGGTAATTTTGGATCATGTAACGTGGACCAGCAGTAAAACTTGAGGGCAATATAATTCTTTTTCCAATAGCATTACCATCAGTATCACCCTGAACAACAGCATCCTTTATACCTTTATATATTTCGGATCGTAAATTCGATTGATTTCTTCTGATATAACTGAGTCTTTCTTCTTCAACACATGAGAATGCATCTACTATATACTGCTGGAAAAGTCTCCCACCACGTATGAGGGTTTTTCCTTCATGTTTCCTATTTTGAATCCTATAAGCATAAAACTCACGCATTGTAATATATCGTCTGGAGTTTGTTTTTCTACGTGACTCTTGATTACATTCAATACCCAATCTAAACCCATCTTCACCATATGGAAAGAGCATAGGATATTGCATAGCCATGAAAGAGGGATGTAAATCACTAATACGTTTGAGGCCATTTGTCTTATGTTCGACAATAATATCTCGATGTTGATACGCACAACCCAGGTCGCCAATAATCAAACCAGCAATTTCAGCACAAGATGGAGGATTATATTGTGTTGTGCCCATATTTCGTGTACCAATTAAGCGTAATCTAATTGGTAAGTAATCTATTTCTCTGAAACGATCTCTAGCCATTCGAAAAGCTTTAACAATGACATTTTCGACATCAAACATTTTCATCAGATCTGAAACAATATCCTTATCAATATTTCCAGGATCGCCACTTGAACCAAAGACACTCATTCTATTGGCAAGTTCATTTTCAGTGTCATAGATATATAATTGAGCAAATTTAGGTTGCGCTCCATCAGTAGGGAGTAGAGAACCCATCACATGATAATTTTGACCACTGATCCTAAATATATACGGCCCTGGTTTCTTATTAATATCAATATCTACTTTCGCACCTATAGATGTAAAAGCAAACATTGAATTATAAATTCGTATATTTTCTCGAAATTTTCCCGCTTGTCTAGAACCTTGGCAATTCAATAGAACATCAAGTGGAGGAGGTGTGTCTCGCAGTAATGGTAAACAGATCCTTCCCTCTTGGCAACATAAAGAAAATCGTGGTATACTTTGATTTTTATGCTTGTAAATTCTTTCGTTATACCACAGCAAAGCTCCACATGATTGACATTCATACTTTGGTAAACCTAGATAGGAAGGTACATCTTTTCTTATTTGCGGCAAACTTAAATTACAATCATCAGCAGGAATAATAATTTCTTCATTTGCAGTTTCTGTGGAATATTTCTTAGACCTGTTCTTCGATTGGGTTAGAATTTTCTTTCTTTTCCTACGGTTTTCTCTACATATTGATAATATGTGATCACCTTGCAGGCTACGATGAGAAACACTCTCAAGAATAATCTCATTATTTGTAATAATTTCAGTACGATATATCTTAGATCTATTCTTGCGTTCAGTAAGGATTCTTTTCCTTTTTTTTCGGTTCTCTCTACATATAGATGATATATCCATTTTTTCCTGAAATGAGAAAAAATCTATTTTTAAAATTAGGCAAATTTAAAAATAAAAACTGTTACTATTATTAAATTAATACCGAAAATATATATACATATGTATGAGTATTGGTTAAAAAGTATAGGTATTTAAAAAGAAAGAGAAAAAAAGAACAAAATTGAATAGTTTGGAGAGAATAATTATAAAAGAAATATTTGTATGCATGATTTATTTTGTAAAATTCGCAGTAAGATACTCAGTAATACCTTAGTAACCAGAGAAGATTTCAACGTAGGTAATTGCAAAGTGGAACAATTTGCAGGGAAGTAGGTAATACCAACTGTTAGAGGCAAATAAAAGGACAAAGATACTCCAATAGTTAGAATTATATTGGTAATTATAAACGACATATGAATATTTGTTTAGATATTGAATTAGAAGCAAGCAAAATAAGAAAAGTGTAAAATAACGGGAAGAAAAAGTTAAATGCGGGACATATGTACAAAATAACAGTAGCCGATGCAAATAGAAAGATTTATGAAAAATATATAGAAAAGAAAGTGCAGAAGAATCTTAATGAGTCTTTATTAGAGAATTTCTAAAAACAAAAGAGGGAAAAGAAATGTAGGCGAAAGATTTGCACGTAAGATGGTCAAAGGAAGATCTCAGTAATACCGTAGTAACCAAATAAGGTTTTGAGATGGGCTAATTGCAAAGTGGAAGTACATAATACCAACTGCCAGAGGAAAAACAGAAGGACAAAGATACACTGCAATAGTTAGAATTGTATTGGTAGTTATGAAGAACATATGAATATTTGTTTATATATTTAATTAGAAGTGACCAAAATAAGAAAAGTATCAAATGACTTTATGAAAAAGTTGGATGCAAATAAAAAAGAATTATGAGGAATTTCTGTATATTTTTACTGATGAAAATAGAAAGAACTATACCTTAGTAACCAGAGAAGGTTTTCACGTAGGATGGTCTATTTGCAAAGCGGAACAATTTGTAGGGAAGTAGCTATTTCCAACTGCTAGGGGAAAAACAGAAGGACAAAGATACACTGCAATAGTTAGCATTGTATTGGTAGTTATGAAGAACATATGAATATTTGTTTATATATTTAATTAGAAGTGACGAAAATAAGGAAACTATAAAATGACGTTATGAAAAAGTTGAATGTAAATTACAAAAATTATGGGAAATTAATGTATATTTTTACAGTTGAAAATAGAAAGAAGTATGGAAAATATATGGGAAAAAAACTACGAAAGAATCTCAATGAGTCTTTATTAGGCCATCCATAGCTTCTCATGAGCTGGTTGCCTAATAATAGTTGGAGGATTCGTATAAACAAAAAAGGGAGGGGACAAAAAAAAAAATGTAGGAGGAAAATCTCAAATATTCTTATTTTTATCTATTGCTAATTAACAAAGGAGTACATACATATATACATATGTACACAGTGGAACATGCACAGGTAGAGGCAAAGAGAGATAGAGGGATATATGTAGGTAGGGAGGGTAAAATTTATGTCAAAGTGATCATGTATATAAATCCAAAAGTATAAAAGAGCATAAAGGGAATGATATAACTCCGGTAATCTTGTAATTCCTGGGCAAAGCAAAAGTTGGCGGGATTCCCAGTTTTAATGATAAATGCATATTCCTAGTTTAGATTACAACCAATGGTAAATGTATAAAAGTGAACAGTACAAAACAAAATTATAAAAACTAATAGGACAAAACATTTAAGCAGTGTTAAGCGTAGGATAGTATCTCAAGTGTAACAAACATAGAACATTGACGGCATACAACTTCTATATTACGATATAAAAATGAATAGAACAAAACATTTAAGCAAATACTGGGCATAAAAAAATGCCGCCTGGACCCTTTTTTTTTTTTTTTTTTTTTTTTTTTCCTTTTTTTTTTCCAAAACCTCAAGATACTATGAAACAATCCCCTCCAGATAGCAATGAAATGGATACCAGACTTCAACATCATGATCAGTAGAGAGACACCAAAAATAGGAAACCAGACTTCAACATCATCACGAAGATTTGAGTATTCCAGGAATGATATACAACTCAGGAAGTGAAGCACCTCCTTCCTGAGTTGGAAAGTAAAAGTACTCACTGTAATTTAAGTCAGAGTATTCCAGGAATGATGTACAACACAGAAAGTGAAGCACCTCCTTCCTGAGTTGGAAAGTAAAACTACTCACTGTAATTTAAGCCAGAGTATTCCAGGAATGATGTACAACTCAGGAAGTGAAGGACCTCCTTCCTGAGTTGGGAAGTAAAAGTACTCACTGTAATTTAAGCCATAATTTAAACCATTAATGTAAAGCATTCACCGTACCAGGACTGGAAAGTATTCACGGTACCAGAGTTGGCAACAAAAATCCCTTGGATTAGGCACTGGCATTCGAGGGGATTTGGTTTTCAAAGAATGCAAACTTGCCTTTTTTTGAGCCACCTTATATGCTTAATCGGATTTCAAAAAATACAACCTCTCTTTTCAACCACAGTGCCTGTTGCTGGGCTATAAGGGAAGTTTATTTTATCTTCTTTTTTTATCATCACTGCCCGGGGGGGGGGGGTAGGGAAGAAGGGGGGGGGGGGGGGGGGGAGTAAAGACAGGTATAAAAGAAGATAAAATAAAAAAACAATCAAGTATAATAAGAAGATTCAACAAATGAAATTAAAAACAATTTCAAGTAGTTATAAAGAACCGAAACCGCAAACGATCAAGTAAAAAGTTGGAAAACTTTCGAATCGCGTGAGCCAAAAGTCGTGTAAAAAAAATAGAGAGGGATAAAAAGTTAGAAACGAATTTTTTTTTCGTTTTCTTCAGTAGAAATGTCCGGTAGAAATGTTGGGAAACACCATATTTTTTTTTTTTTTTTAAAAGAGGGGGGGGGGGGGGGGGGGGGGGGGGGCAAAACCGAAAAGCGTGGCGAATATAAAATTCCGAAAATATATGTAAACATTGAGAAGGAGGAAGGAAAGAAAGAAAAAAAAAAAATCGTAGAAATCGAAATAAGAAAAATACAAAATCGAAAAGGTTATTTAACCATGTAAAACACAATGTTAGGTAAAAAAAAAGAGGGAAGGGGGGCTCAGATAAGAAGATTTCCTCAACTGTTATGTCAGGTTATCATTCCCCAATTATTAGCCATCCAGCATTATCCCATCGGTAGCCTCAGCAGGGGAAGTCATCCAGCACACGAAACCCACAGCAGAGAAGGTGAGAAGATAGACACGTGCAGGTAAAGGCACATGGCACAGGAAACCATTGGCACGGAGATCCAGCTAGGCACATAGTTAGACTTAAGTAACAGGAAGTAAAATTTGTTAGTAGTTAGCTTAAATACAATAATGTGAAGCACATCCATAATAGGAAATACATCTCTCTGTCCTAAGAAAAGTCAGACACGTTAGAATAGGTAGCTCATAATAGGAGATGCTTTCCTATTAGTTAATCCTAAAACCATAACCACTTAATTATGAGGAACATACATACATACTCAGACACATTGGTGTTGGTCCATATTGACAACGAAGTAAACTACAAAACACAATTTTAGTACAACTTGCAAGCAAAAATTAATCAAAAAAGACAATTCGAAAGAGGTTGAACTATACAGAAAGAGATGTAATTTAGGTTAGAGTTGATTCGCAGCGTGCATGAATTTAAAGATGGTTTTAAGCTAAACGGAAGCTTTGAAAAATTATTTACTATTAATTCATGGAAAATAGAGAAGGTTCTTAAATTTTGAATGGAAATGAAATTTGAACCTTCTTTTCTTAAATGTACTATTGTATTCCAACTTTATAATTCAAAGTACAATTTGAGGCTTCATTTTTAAAACATTTTTGAAATTATTTGTTGTCTTGGTGCGATAATGATCAATAACCAATTCAATCCCAAAATAGATCCAATATGCAGATGGATTTTAAATATAAATGCCTAGATTTGTACATGATAGATCAAATGACTCATAAGGTTAGTTTAATCCAAAGACAACAACTTCATAAATTCTCCTTATAAAATTTAAAAATATTTTTTAAAGATTATAGCATTAATGAGGAGGGTAAAATAATTTGTTTTTACTTGTCCTGTAAGAAAATTGTCTAGGCTGAAGTAGCAAATTGAATATTAAAGGTATATTTTATCTTTTATATGCAAATATTATAAACATAATTTCTCATTTAATATCAGGCAACTGCAATTAAAATTTATTAATTAAAGAAGGGAGAAGACTTCAAAGAGAGGAGACCGCAATTAGACAACAAAGGAGCAGCAAGGAACGAACCTCACCAGGGAAAGTAATCCAGCAAACGAAACCACAGCAGAAAAGGGGAGGAGCTAGCTACACACAGGTGTAGACATATGGCGCACAAAACCGATGGCAGACGAAACCAGCTAGAGAGATAGTTAGAATTAAGTAACAGGGCATGTAATTTGTTAGCAGCTACTTCGAATTCAATAATGCATAACTAACCCATAACAGGGAATACATTTGTTTCAAAAATATAACAGTTGGCCTATAGCGAATAAAAATGTCAGGGCCTGATATGTACATATACTCTTAAATTTACAATGCAAAATATACAGTAAAAAGATTTTGTTTTCTAATACGCAAGCATACAGTAAAAAGTTTTTGTTTTCTAATACGCAAGCATGTTCAGTAAAAAGAATGGAATCAAATTTCTCTATCTAATCAGAAAGCATAAGCAAGCAATGTTAACTCTAAAGCATCACCAAAAGCATCAGAACGTATTACAGTAACATACAATAATAGGGAAAGCTATGAACAACCACAACCAAAATAAGGATAAGTTAGTTGCCTAACAATCAGACCGACCAAAACTACCGTTGGTCGGCTAACAATTAGGCCGTCCAGAACATATCCTTAACCGTAATAAACCCATCAAGTTTGCATGTTCTCATGAAGCATACACAATGCTGTCGGGCAAGCATACTAAGGGGGGGACTGTTTGTCAATGCCGTTAGAGAGGACAGCACTGGGGCACGGAGCAGGCCGCTACAAAAAGGAGCATAAGTGTGTGAATATTACAAAACCACAGGGAATTATGTACACACTGGAGGACACTAAGCAGGTAAGGAGCTTTCGGCAGTGGGCAAAGAGGATTGTGTTGGGAGGGGGGGCTGAGCATTGAGGACATTGTTGCATTCTTCAATAGCATGTTGGATTTTCAGACGGTCAGCAACAAACCCGTCCTTCTCGATAGCAGCCGCGACGTAACAATCTTTAAGGAAATTATAATCCCAAACCAACTTGTTATACAAGTTTGCGAGGTTGGAGAGACTCGCAGCAAGTTGGTCATTCATGTTTTTGTAAAAGAGAGCGTCATCGTAGTTCGCATCTCTAATGTGTAGGTTCAGCTCTTGCGCCAAACGTTTGACTGCACTACGTGAAGCTTCCTCCTCAGCAAGGGAGGAAGTTGGGGCCGGACCACTTGTACAGCGTATGAGTTCGACAATAGACTCATTTCTCGGTAGCTGGACATCTATGTATGCAGTGTATTGACCATCCGGGCTGGCGGAGACAATACACGGGGGGACGTCGATGTGAACCTGCTCGCATATATCGCGGAGCAGGCGTGCGAATGAAACTACTATATTCGTCATGACCCCAACTGTAAGAGGCCGTGGGGGAAGTGGGCACAAAAGAGAAGAAAGAGTAAGCAAAAACTTTAGGAAGAATAATGCTTAGCGCAAGGCAAAATAAGGAAGACGTACGAAGATAACAATCGCAAGACAAAATACACAAGGAGTAAACTGTTCTGCACAAATAAAAACAGGAAACCGAATAATATCAAAGAAAAAAGTAATGTGTATCAATAGCGGGGAACGACGTGTTGCTAGTAAACCAAAGAACCATGAGAAGTAAGAAAGCGGAAGGAAGTAACGGAAGCAGGTACGCATCAATCAATGGCCATCCAAACCACCACAAAGAAATAAGCGGAGGTTGGTTGCCAATGAAAGAAGAGTTGAACCCAAGACCGCTCCTTCCTAACATCATAGCGGCCAATGTGCTAGGAGAAAGGTACCAACCCAAGGGGGATAATGGTTGTAGGTAGCTGCCATTCGCAGGCCGTCCACACCACCGGCATGAATTAAGCGGAGGTTGGTTGCCTACGGAATAGAAACTAAACCCAAGACCGTTTCTTCTTAGCATCACAGCCTAATA
>CM054935.1:521041-618863 GCA_029168755.2 Tillandsia fasciculata | reverse complement strand
TTCCAAAATAATAAATATATATATATTTGACTAGTACAAAAATGCATGTGCAGTACGTTGAGTACGTGGTCCATTTGAACCCCACATGTTTAAGTTTTTCACTGTAGGCATAAAAGACAAAACAATCACATTATTATATCACTATACTTATATATACCCATATATATATATATATATATATACAGCCACAACCACTTTTTTTTTTTTTTTTTTTTTTTTTTTTTTTACAGCATAATGTATGAACAATTTTCTTTAAAGGGAACGAAGTATAATGAATGATGATCATCTTCACTGCTCTCTCTCCCTTGTGATTGGCTATACATAATACATCTTAATTAGTACAATTATCAGGGGCTTGAAGAGCAACCCCTAATAATATTATGAAAAAGAAAAAGAAGACAAAAAAGTAAAGAATAATGTGAAATTATGATAAATAATATGTGCTTGGTTGGCTAATTTTCCCCCTCAAATAAAGAAATTAAGGCTGAAAACTTAAACAGAGGCTACCAATTAATTAACATCCAACCCAGCTCTAAATTTACACCTCTCCTTTTCCTTCTTTTTTTTTTTTTTCTTCTCTTTTATATTTTACTTCCATTTTTTCTTTTTTTTTTTCTCTGATCTACTTATCCATAAATCTTCTCCTTTGGCTAAGACCAAATGGGAGAGGGGTGGCACTTGGGATGTGGAGGTGCCACAGCATAATCTGAGAGCAATCAGATGGCACACCTTTCAACTTGGCCTCATCTTCTAGGATCACCTCTTGCACAAACTTTATTGAGTCCTACAATCACCATAATTATTTATTTTTTATTATTATTATTATTAAAAAAAAAAAAAAAAAAAAAAAAAAAAAAAAAAAAAAAAAACTGTAAATGGTTGAAAAACAACAACTTGCATAAAAAGAAAAAGGAGAGAAAGGGAGAGATTGGGGGGGTGGTGGTGGTGGGTGGAGGAGGCTTCTAAAATGGGTGGCACATGCATGGTTAGTTGGTGGTATTCAAAATCAAAGAAATGGACCCAATTGTTAGTTAATTAGTTCCTTTGAGCATGGGGCAGGCTCCTTGATTGCTCTTTTGGTGAATTAGATTACCTACTTGGCACATGTTACAGTGGGTACAGTGCGCACTCATATCATCATCCTGTTTGTATCATGCAACTGCATTCTCCAGGTTTTGGGGATCCTCAAGAACACTCAGATTTTGATCCAAACTAAACTCGAATCTCCATCCAAACTCTAGTTCTAGCAGGTTTCCGGTTCAGATCAAAACTCGGCTCAAACACATTACAGTAGATCAAAATCTATTCAATCAAATTAGCAATACGAAGGCACCTAAATATATAGTACAAAAAGAAAATTTTTTCTCGCGAATTTTACGTGAAAATATCTGCTAAAAGTTTGGCCAAGAGAGCGACAGCAGCGGAGGAAGAAGTGTAAGGTGGAACTAGCAATTACAGCTGGAATCCAATGTGAGAAACCATATCTCATTCGACCAGCACATTAAATTTATACAATTTTATCAAATCAAAAATATTAAAATAAATTTTTGGATCTTAAAAAATAAATACTTTAGTTGATAGATGAGTTTAACTTGCAGTGAAACCTGATAGTGGTGGTGGGATGTTGAAAACTAATTTTTGCTTCAAAAAAAAAAAAAAAAAAAAAAAAAAGTAAAGATATAAGATCGTACGTTTTGTAATTTTTATTATACATCAAAGCTTGTAAATATATAAACTGCGTCTAAATGCATAATGCAAGGACAATAACACTAAAAATGAGTTACTTTCCCTATTAAAATATAAATATATATATGTATATGTTTTTGATAATGTTATTTAATTAGTATTATGGAACCAAACAAGAGGCTGCTAAATGAGTGGACAAATTTCTTTGGCTTCTACAAAAGAGGACAAATTTTTATTTATTTATTTATTTTTATTTTTATTTTTATTTTTTTGGCTTCTTATGATGATGATGTAATGTGAACCCACCATGATAACACGTACTCGGCACAATTTCCTTCATAGAAGGAAATAGACGAGTTAGAATTCTTGGCCCACAGCTTTAAATTAATTATATTACCCACCCCCCCCCCCCCCCCCCCCCAATCGAAACCAAGCGAGGATCAAAAAAAAAAAAAGAAAAATTATTATTATTATTATTATTATTATTAGTTAAGGGAAGGAATTGTGGACACACCTGTGACGTGTCGGGCAATGACGTGGGCCGGCCCCACCTCTCCGGGTCCCACAGTATCGAGCTGTTGAATGCGAACCCGGAAATGTTGATCCCTAACGGTTTGGTGAATGATCCGTTACCGTTAGCAACGTCCGTTTCGGTCGGCAAGGTGACCGTTGTGGTGGTGGTGGTGGTGCCGTTGTTTAAATCCCTGGAGAACCAGCCTAGAACCTTTGATGAGCTGCAGATGGGCCCCTCCACCGATATCTTCTCCTCGTTTGCCGACATCG
Organism: Tillandsia fasciculata; assembly: GCA_029168755.2. Lineage (NCBI taxonomy): Eukaryota > Viridiplantae > Streptophyta > Magnoliopsida > Poales > Bromeliaceae > Tillandsia > Tillandsia fasciculata. Next base: position 616,394 of record CM054935.1, on the reverse strand, counting down.
TGGCCACCGGCCACGTCCCGAATGCCCTGCGAAATTTTCTCAGTTTATATAAAACGGTCCTTGTAATGTACATTAATTTTTTAGAGAGAAACAATCCGAATGTTCTACTGCTTGCTATACACATCTGTAGTATTTTTCGCATTATCGGTTTCAATTGCGACAGAAGAAAAATAGACAAAATCTGCTTGACATGCCCGCCACAACTGTTGGAATGAAAAATGATATATAAAAACTACGGAAAGAGACATTGGGAATTAAAAAGATTAGGGGCAATTTCCTACGTACCCCTAAAAATTTTCCTGTTTTCAGATTTGGGGCAATTTCCTACGTACCCCTAAAAATTTTCCTGTTTTCAGATTTACCCCTCTTAGAATGCTAATATTAAAACTACCCTTCTTACGTTCCAACTTCTTTCCAAAATACCCCTGAAGTTAAATTCTGTTAGTATACCGTTTGGAAATGCCGTTATCTGTGTGTAATTACTATTTTGCCCTTTCAAATATACCCTAAACCCTAAAACCCTAAACCCTAAAACCATAAACCCTAAACCCTAGAACCCTAAAAAACCATAAACTCTAAACCCTAAAATCCTAAACCCTAAAACCCTAAAAAATCCTAAACCCTAAACCTTAAACTCTAAACCCGGGCAAAATAGGTATATCTGATAGTTTTCAACTCCGATTATTATTTAACTCTAGTTTAATCCTAGTTAACTTAACAAAGGGAAACGGTAGGGGTATTTTTAATAACGGTGGAACGTATGAAGGGTATATTGGAAAGAAAAAAATAAGAGGGGTAAATCAGATATTTCTTCATATTTTAGGGGTACACAGGCAATTATCCCAAAAGATTAAATGACTCTGATCTATATAATAAACTAGACTAAGCATATATCTTCTACGGAGTGATTGAGATAGCTGAACGGAACTGAGAAAAGGAAAGTAAAAAATATGAAGATTTTAAATTCTGGGGTTCGAATGTGATAGACAAAGTCCAAGCAGTAACTCAGAGATGCAGAGACCAAGTTGCAGATTCAAATTGGATCCTCCTCATTGCAACGAGGAGGTACACAAAAACAATCTCCCAAGGAGTAATTCCAATAAGTTGGTCGAAGATAAAGAATGAGTAAAAGTTTAAATAGAAGAGTTCTGATGAAATATTATTTTGTTTCCATGAGTGAATTAAAGAAATTAATGTTGCACGTTTGTCCCATATATATATGCTTCAACAACTAGCTAGTAGGATGAACTTATTGTTCGAAGCATGTACTTGAGATTAGGGATGTCAACGAGCCGAACACGAGGTGGCTCGTTTAAATATCGATAATTAAAATTTTAAAAAAATTAATGACCTAAAATTTAAATAATAATATATATATATATATCTCGCGTTCGGCTCATTTATTAAACAAGCTGAAAAATTCGGCTCGTGTTCGGCTCGTTTACTAAACGAGCGATTCGATCTCGAACTTATTTTGAGTCGAACACGAACTGACTCGCGAACAACGAGCTGGATTGCCACCCTACCTGAGATTAATAGAAAGAGACTACAGAGTTTGTGTACTGAGAAAAGCATATTTAGAAGGTGACTGCTTATTAATTATCACGCGAGCTAATTAATTAGTTACGGTGTCAAGTTGGCGAAGGAAAAAAAAAGGAAATATATATATATAAGCAAAAAAGATGCTGACTTTTTACCTAACTTAATCAAGAGACAGCAGTTGGGTGATGTTGACCGCTTCATTAATTGGTGTTCTTTAAACTACATGAATTTTGATAGCTATTTTTATTTACTTTTTAGGCCGGGTATCGAAATAAAAAATTTATAACTAACTTATCAAGACTCTTAAAATAAAAAATTATTAAGAACTAATATATTTTTATTAGTGGATTAATAAAACTTCGGATAATATCTTCTAGTTTATAATAATCGAGTATTCCTACTATTTAAAAATTTATAATAATTTTATTATTTTATTAAGTTAAATGGTAGTGATTTGAGTATTTTTAATAGAAAATATGAAGGGTTGATTATTAGAATGTTATAATGTTATTTATATTCATTTATGTACCTATGGTTTGAATATTTTTGTAATATATAGTTTGAAAAAAAAAAAAAAAAAGGAGTATAGCAGTAACTACAGGTAACATTCTCTGCAGTTCATGTTTGGTTCAATTGGCAAAAAGCTAGTTTTTAAAAGATTTTTTAAAAAAGTTTTTTTCACTTATCTAGAAAATAAAAGCAGGTTATGAAGAGAAAATAACAAAAGCACTTTTACAAAAAGTACAAAATTACATTACGAAATTAAGATTGATTAGTATTGTGAGGATACTCATGATAATAATATATTATATTTAGGTGAATTTTCTGTCACAAATCACAATCTCCACCTTTTATTCCTAGAGAATTATATAATATAATTTTCTATTTCGCCTTTTAAAATATATAATAATAATTTCCGAGTAGTGACCAATCAGAGAATTAATGAAGAGTGCTGCGTGAGGGAAATGATGCGAAATCATCATGATGTAAATATATTAAAAATCTAATATCTATTGAGAAAATTCACAAATTAGATGATTTCACAGGAGAATTCATTCCCCAATTCCAGTTAAATTTTTAATTTTTTATAAATTTACTGGTAATTATTATTTTTTTTTTTTGAAAAAATGTTTTTCGTCAGAGTAAGAAACTAACAACAAATGATTTGGAGGGGGAATTTAGTTAGATCAACAAAAAAAAAAAAAAAAAAAAAAAAAAAAAAAAAAAAAAAAAAAAAAAGGAAATTGGAGAGGGGAAAGGGGTGCGTACTCGATGCGGCGGATCTCCTCGAAGAACTGGAGGTCGTAGACGTTGTCGGCGGCGGCGAAGTGGACGACGCCGGCGATGCGGTGGTGCTCGAGGTGGCCGAGGGCGACGTTGCGTTGGTGGTGAGCCTCCGCGGCGGGATCCGTGAAATTCTCCCGGAAGGTGAGGTGGCGGTACATGATACCGGTGCCCCGGAGCATCTCCGCGGTGCGCGGCGCCTCCCCGTGCGCCTCGACGACGATCCACAGCAGCGGCGGCGGCACCAGCCTCAGGGTGTGCGCCAGCCGGGTCAGCCCGGCCATACCCAGCAGATCCCCGGCCCGGGTCGTCGTCACCGCGATGAGGAGCCCGCGGGGGTTCGCCTCCGCCGAGTCGTCGTCGAACTCGTCCTCGTCGTCGTCGTCGTCCCCCCGCTCCGCCTCCGCCAAATTAGGGTTAGGGTTGGCGAGGGTGCGGTGGGGGGCGTCGGGCTCGGCCGGTTTGTGGATGGCTTGGATGGGGTTGGGGATGATCCCGACCTTGCGGATGGGGTGGTAGGGTTCGCGGGGCCGATCGGAGGAGAAGATGGAGGCGGTGCTGGTCGGTGCGAACCCCGTGAAGAACCCCATGGCGAAGCAAAACGAGAAGTGGATCAGCGCCTTCTTCCACAGCTGCGTCTTCTTCCTCGCTCGATCCACATTCCCCATCGTAGTAAGCTCAACCCCTCTCTCTCTCTCTCTCTCTCTCTCTCTCTCTCTCTCTATATCCTCCTTTTTTCTTTTTTCTTTTTTCTTTTTCCTCCCACTATCTCTATAAATTAGTGATTTTTTTGTCCTTAATTATAATTTGGTAAATAAGTAGGGGGGAAATGGGGAAATGGTGGGGATGGTATTATATATGCGTGGTGTGGGGGACACAGTTTGTGGGAAAAAGGAGTGGGGCGAGGGTAAGTGGGGAGGGTTTAAAAGTGGCGGGAGCACAACGGCTATATTTGCAGGGCGTGGCGAATAGGAGAGGCAGTACAATGATTAGGCATGCGGTCGATACTGGTGCCGTCGCAGTCTTTGTCTCCTCCATTTTAACTTCGACCAAATTACATTTTTAGCCTCGGCAGTAAATTGCCTTCACGAAATAACACTCTCTGCTGAGCCTGAGAATGAATTTTATATATAGAAAATAAAAGCATCTCTTATAACAAGTAAAATTGAAAAATTATAACAAGTGATTAGATTGTAATCAAAAGATGACTAAGCTTGTTGTTTAGTCTTAATTTTTTATTTTATTTCACTTATCATACGACATTGTTTATTTAGTATTATTTACGAAACCTCAAATCTTAGGATGTTAACCACTTACTAGCTTCTAATTATTGAGAGTACAATGCCATCAATAGTTGGCCTCTTGTTTAATCAGAGTATAAGAGAATTACTTTTCACCAACACATAATTAAAAAATAATAATAAAGATAAAAAAAGTTGTAGAAGCCCATCTGAACAAGTAATAATCTAATAATTTTTCTTTCTTAGTTTACGTTTTAAATGTATAAAACGAATAGCGTGTAATTTTTTTTTCAAAACAACGAATTTTGTTTTCTTTCTTTTTTTATAAAAAACAGAGAAAAACGACGGCTAGGCTGCCAGAGAAGAGACAATTTACCGGCCAAGATAGGGACAGAGCACCAAAAAATAGAAATCCCACCTCTCTCTCTCTCTCTCTCTCTCTCTCTCTCCTGGACACAAAGGTCAATTGATTGAGTATAAAAACATATTTTACTCGCTAATTAGTGTCGGTCGCAACAATAGTTAGTTGCTTCGAATCGATTTCACTTGTCCTAATCAGAGTCTGGACTTAGTCGTTATCCATTAAATAATTAGGATCCAGTCTAATGTAACTCGGGGTTTTTAAAATTGCGTTTGGTTCAGATATAAAAATAAATTAGTTATTTCTGAAATAGGTATAAGTTCAGATACAAACAAGAATAAACAAGAATTAAAATAATTTTATGTTTAGTTGAGTATAGAAGTTGTATCGGGAATAAAAAAAATTGTGTTTCGTAAATTAAAAAGTAATAAGAAGAATAAATAGGATTAAAATTTATAAAAAAAAAAATTAAATTTTATAAATTTAAATATCTTATAATTTTTAAAAAAAATTAATTAAAAAAAATAAAATAAGCAACAGATGAAATAACTGTTCAACCTGTGGGGTAGAACAGGTGGAACGGCTGTTCCACCCTTATACCGGATAACTTGGTTTGAGGAAGAACAGCCCATCCAAAATCACATTTGGGTACAAAAAGGGAATAATCCCTTTATCCCCTTTATATTCATTACTAAATAATGCCTTATAACTACTATTAAGTTTGAGATTACGTTGGTTGCTTCGTGTCTAAACTAAGAACTATTCACGTTTGAAGTGAGCTTAGAAAACTTGTTCTCCTGACTTTCATGCTCAAACAAAAGTTCCGTAATCTACGGAGTAATATTATCTCATAATCAAGTGGTATTTTTAGCGGAGTCAAATTTATTTTTAGTTGAAAGGGATTGGATTGAATTTGTTTCGGGTCGGAGGAGTTGGTTCAACTTGGTAACTCTTAATGGACCCGATTTAGGTGTGGCAGAAATTGATCCCTTATATTTGAAATTTGGAACTCATTTCCGGGCCTCGAATTAAAAGAAAATAAAAGAACAAGAAGGGTTAAAAAGAGATGGATATATATACACTAATAAAGAAGTTTAGGTTGAAGGTTGAAGGGCAACGAAGAAGTGTGAATGGATACGTATACGTACACTCAAATTCTTCCGTGAAGTTTACATTCCAGCTTGTCCGGCAGCTGAGACAAGCAGGTCAATGAAAATGCCACTCGTCAAAAACTAGTTAATGACATGCGCAGAAGAACTAGTTAGATTGGGTAGCATTAATTACGACCCTTTCACACAGAAGATACATTATATTCGGTTAATTGTACGCTTTGAATAGTAATCAAGCTTAATATTCTTCAAGATACACTGAGAATATAGTAAATATCTGATAGCTAGCTAATGACCAATCAAGTATGGTAAAAGTCCAAGTATAAACTAAATGACCAATCCAACATGAAGTGTGTCCAAATATAAGCTAGATAACCAATCAGGCATGGTAAATATCTAGATATAATCAAGTATGGTATATCATCTAGATATCAACGGAAGGAATGCTCAAATATAAAATCTGGGCTACCACAAGAACAGGAATCCGATCAATTAAGATATCCCAGAGGGCCGAAGAGATAAAGTCCGGACCGAAGATAAACCCACCTGTCTGCAGGCGAACTATCGACTCCAACAGAATGCCAACTGAATCACATCATATGCAGAATATAATCAACAACTACTATAACATGGACATTACTCTTGTAGAGTACTGGTACTGATGTAATAGACGTATTGCTGAATCTCTCGTCAAATATGCAATATGAATAGTGACCAAATTCAGCAAATTTGTTTGGCTTGCAACTTTTATCGTGCAGAAGTGCAGTGTGACGTTTTTTTAAGTTGGCACACAGATTGAGAAAATCAACTGAAAAAGGCTTGGCCCAGTAAATGAATAAGTTACAATTGTCCAGTGGGTCTCCGATATAATATTCTTTTATGTAAACACAGGCCAAAAAACTGGGCCCAACTCCAAGGATTTATCTAATTACGACTTGCGCCATATGTTGCGATGTAAATGCGAACCCAATAATCCAACACTTAGAAGCAGAAAATAAATTTCAAAAGGCCCGTAATGAGCTGCGAGAGTGTCCACCGTGGGCCACATAGAAGTTGTAGCCCGTTTTCGTGCTCTTAATATTATTTTTATTGAAATTGCATAGAATAAAATAAAAGGTTTTGCTAGGTGTACACCCCATAAGGGGTGTACATCCTACACCCCACCCCATCCTGGGGTGGGCAAAGTGACCAGTGAAAAAAATTCCACCCCAGGATAGGGTGGGGTGTAAGATGTACACCCCTCATGGAGTGTACACTTATATATACCCATAAAATAAAGAGCGAAAAGAGAAAGGTATGATAGATCGACTTGCTAGTGTTTGATTAATTTGGTCCGTTGGATCCTAACATCTTAAGTGGAGTTCACATGTTTTTATTTATTTGAGATAGATATATGAAGTTTGAAAAGCTGGACAAGAAGCTAATTCAGCTAACACTTAGTTAGTGTTTGGTTTAGAGATAAAAAAAAAATAATTTATTTTATCCCGCTATTCCTGCTAACCAATATAATTTTTTGGCTTGAATATTTTATTCTGATCAAAATTTTCTATTCTCAATTATTCTGAAATAACTTGAAATAAACTATGATACCATTTTGATGGAATAGTGATATTTTAAAAATTAATTCTAAATTTTATTAAGATTATAAATTAAATTAAAGCTAAATTATGTAAACATTATGTATTATATATTATAATACATAAGTTTTATTATAAAAATAGTTATTTTATATAATAATACATATTGTTTTTATTTAAAATATAATAATCAAATATTTTTATTCAATTATAATTTATAATAAATTATATTTTATATTAGATTTAATCATCACTTTTTTTTTTTTTTTTTACTATTGTCTATTATTTTATAAAATTAACAATCAAACACAATTTTAAAAATTTATTCTAACATTCATTATTCTCCAAACAAATGAAATAATACCTATCTAATATGTTTTTTCATTTAATATAAATATATATGAAGTTGCTTGCACGTAGGGTGCCACCTTAGTTACACTCAGCAAAATTATTCAATGCAGTATAATATGTTTGTACAGCTACAGTGATTAAAAGTAAGTATTATTTTTATAATAATATAAATATTTTCTAATTAATAATAAATGTGGGATTTTGGGGACACTACTATTATACAAGAGATCCCCAGGAGAGCCCAGTAGTACGTGTCCGCTAATTACGCTCATGATTCATCACTTTGCCACTTCATTATTAACTAGTTAAATACCCGCGCTTCGCTGCGGGAAGTAAAAAATAATTAGACAATAGACATATTTTATTATATTTAAAAATAAAAAATAATTAGTCATTTGGTGGTGATCTCATATTAGTTTAATATTCTAAAATAAACTAAGTAGATATTAAACATTTAACACAATTACATATTATTTACATTACACAAATTTATATTAGTAAATTGTTTATAATATATAGTTATTTATCTGATCTCATATTAGTAAATTGTTTGTAGTCATCCGGTCTCTCGGTAAATTGTTTGTAGTCATCCCGTCCCTCGATCTGCTTCATCAAACCTACAATTAATATAAATAATTTAATATTATAAATAAATTATAATTATATATTAAGTCATAAATGATTAAGTAATCAAGAAGATATCTTATATATATATATATATGTATATATATATATATATATATATATATATATATATATATATATATATATATATATATATATATTAATTTATCTTAAATATTTGGTCATATAAAATGATAGAAAAATTACCTGAAAGAAATTTCCATATTCGGTGATGTTTCTGTAAATAAATCTTCTTCTACCTCTTGCTTTCGAATTGTTCCTTGTAAAGAATATACCTGGTGAAAATTACAGTAATACAACAATAATATTATTTTTCGATAACAAAATTTAATATATATATATATATATATATATATATATATATATATATATATATATATATATATAAGAGAAAAAATAAATTAAAATATCGTAAAAATCTTAATATCGTTAACTTTTCATGCACCAAAGGCAGTCAAGACTAAATATATCTATGTCTATTTTTTTTCTTACAATAGACATATTTTATTATATTTAAAAATATATCTAAAATAAACTAAGTAGATATGCAACACTAAAAGAAGAAGAAAAAAAAAAGAAAAGGAGCAAGATCAACTTGATCAATGCAAAAAATGCCAAATAAGACACTAATTAGTACCCAAAACAGTTTGTTTTTTATGCTTTCACCAAGAGAGCATTATGGTTTAACCAGTAGAAATATTTACTGATTCTTGTACACCGCAAGTAATCAAGATGTATGGTGAAACTCACACCAAAAGTTTTTATCAAACCTTCAACTTAGTAAGTACTAATTATTCTCCCACATGATAGATGTAATTATATAAAAAAAAGATTGCAAGTTTAGAACCTCAAAGTCTCCTCAGGACATTAACATGAATGAACAAACAATTGTTTTAGTGCTACTTGTGCATAGAAAAGTTTAGGGGGAAAGAAAAAGTAAAGCATGTATATAAAGGAAGGGGTTATGTATGATAAAAGATTAAAGGGGAAGAAATGATACTATCTCTCTCCATCATGCTATGTCTGCTCAGAGGTTAGCAACCATCCTCCTCTTCACGTGCACTCTTTTTCTCACTGCCTTTACACCCCAAGTTTTTTTTCCTTAAGAAATTTCCATATTCTGTGATGTTTCTGTAAATAAATTTTCTTCTACATCTTGCTTTCGAATTGTTCCTTGTAAAAAATATACCTGCTGAAAATTACAGTAATACAACAATAATATTATTTTTCGATAACAAAATTTAATATATATATATATATATATATATATATATATATATATATATATATATATATATATATATATATATATATATATATAATATATAAGAGAAAAAGATAAATTAAAATATCTTAAAAATTTTAATATCGTTACCTTTTCATCCACCAAAAGGCAGTCAAGACTAAATATATCTCCTTTTAAAAATGTAGCAAGATTATACTACAAATCTTCAAATATTTCATGATAAACAATATTTCTTGTATATCCTTCAGGTATTTTATCTTTATTTTTTATAAAAATTCGCAATCCTTCTCTGGAAGTAACTCTTGAAATGGCTACATAAAGTTGACCATGAGAAAAAACCGGCTGAGATAAATAAACTCCAACTTTCTGCAATGTTTGACCTTGACTTTTATTAATTGTCATTGCATAACTCAAACGTATTGGAAACTGTCGCCTTTTCAAAATAAATGGCCATTTTGAATCAGTCACATTAACAATAATGCGAGGGATATAAACTGTTTCACCAATATGGTTTCCGGTGAAAATTTTTGCTTCAATAATTTTAGGAGAAAGCTGAGTGATCAATAACCTTGTACCATTGCAAAGGCCCGAACTTTGATTAATGTTTCGAAGTAACATTATAGGAGTCCCTACTTTTAATTTTAATTCATGATGAGGAATTCCATTAAATTTCAAAGAATTCAAGAAATCCACCGGGTAAAGTATATCACTCTCTTCGACATTTACGGATGAATTACATACTGAATCTGAACTCAAGTATGTTCGTTCTTCACCTGGTACTAAAGAAAGTACATATGTATTAATCTCATCAACGATTTCATTTATTGGTGTAACAATTGCCCTATCTCTTAGGTAGCTTGGATTATTATAATTTTCTTGGATATCATCATATATTTCCTGAACAATACTTTCAATTCCATTATCACCATTTTTTATAAGTAAATCATCAGGAATTTGTATCCAAGTAGGCTCCTCTTCTCCATCTAATTTAATAGCATGTATCTTGCCATCACCAATATCCAGCACCCATTTACTAAATTCAGCTAGAGATAAAGCAGCTGCTTCATTTGCAAAAGAACCCTGCAACAACCTCATATTTGTTTGCAATCGAAAAAGCCGGCACTTGTTCCATATAGGAGATTTTGTAAGAGATGCATTAATAATATCATGTCGAGTGCCTCCTACAACAACAGGAAGTATTTGTCTAAAATCCCCTCCCAAAAGAACAGTCTTCCCTCCAAATTTTTTCTGATTAGATGTCTCATCTGTTTTTAAAATATCTTGTAGTGATTTATCCAAAGCCTGAAAGCAATTTCGATGATTCATAGGCGCCTCATCCCAAATAATTAAGCTAGTATTGGCTATCAATTTTGCAAGTTGTGTTCCTTTTTTTATTTCACAAATTGAACACTCATCAATTTTAATAGGTATCTTAAATCTGGAGTGTGCTGTACGTCCACCAGGTAACAAAAGTGATGCTATTCCTGAAGAAGCCACAGCCAAGACTATTTTTCCTTCTGATCTTAGTTTTGCAATAATAGTCTTCCAAAGATAAGTTTTTCCTGTTCCGCCATGTCCATAAACAAATATTAAGTCCCCAATATTTTCATATACTGAAACCAAAACAGCAGTATATATTTTCTTTTGCTCATCATTTAATCCACTGAATAATTGTGTATGCTCATCTTTCAAGACATCTACATTATAATCCGTTTCTTCTCTGAGTAGCCTATTATCAAGCTGGTCAAGAATACATCTGTTAGGGACTGGTAAATTGAAATGATCAAGGGAGCTTCCATTCTTATTAAACAAAATATCGAGTTCAAATAAAACATGATTTTTGAGTTCATTTTCAGGTATTCTAAGATTTTGAATCCCAAGAATAGTTCTCAATCTGTATAAAATATCATCAGCTAATAATTCCCAAAATTCTTCCCATAATTTAATTGGATTAGAAACTTCACAAAACATGATGAGAGTCACAAATAATTCCCTTAGTTGACTTGAAGAAGACCAAAGTGAAGCTTCTCTTAGTGCTTCTTCCCACTCTTTATCATTACCAAGTAATCCAAGAGCATCACATGCAGATCGAAATGTTTCATGAATAATACCGTTGACAGTCCTGATTTCTTCAAAAGTTGTAGGACCTTTGACTATATTCAAAAGCATTCGTAGAAAATAAAGTTCTCCTGCACTTGGATGAACGTAAACTATTCTACCTATACGGTTGCCTTGTTTTCGAATTGACCAAAACTTATCACGTGAATGCCATACCCATTTAGTTGGAAATTCAATATATGTAAGTTCGCGAGCACTTTCGCTAGCCAGATTTGTCTCCATCCAAGTTGTGAACATTGTTTTAGTAATATCAGGACGACATAGTAAATTTTCTAAATTTTCGTCATCACGATATGTAACATTATTCATCATTGGAAGATGAACAGTTAATCTTTCAACAGATGGTTGCCTAAAATGAATATCAAAATCAAATAATCTCCAAATAGCCTCATACGCTGATAAATACCGACAATCAAGATATTGTTTGATTTCATCAACTTCTTTATAACGATGAGTAGAAGGTACATTATTAGGGCTGACGTTATTTTCTATAATAGCTGCTGATCGATCTGGACCTTTGTTAATATATTTGAATAGATATTTGATAAGCCGCGATTTATTACACCACTCAACATTAATATGTGCTTGATATTTAAGAAGCAATGGTAAGTTATGGGGGACAACAAATCTGTTGTCAAGCTTAATTCCATTTTTAATAACATATCTCTGATTATTTCTCCTCCTATATATTGGGAATCCATCGCCACTCACTATTGTCTCATTGTTGTATTCTTTTGGAAAATGTTTTGAGCAATAACCTTTTACCATACAGGGTGCTCCTAATTTTGCAAGGCCACATGGACCATGGACCATAAATTTTTCAACAGCTGCATAACCATGTGGATCAGTAGCTTGATCAGGGATCTCAGCTGAAATAATCGAATCAATTTCAACATTCGTTAGGTATTTATGGTTCGCGTGTAACCATACTAAAATGTGCACATGCGGCAGCCCTCGTTTTTGAAATTCAACTGTGTATAATTCTGCATAGAAATATTAAATTAAAATAATAAACAGTGGGGAAAAAAATAATAACTTATTATTTCCGATGTAAATAGCAAAAATTTTGAATAATTACATACCAGCTATAGATGGACCAAAGAAATGATTTTTTTTTATATCAGTCATAAATAATTCCAACTTCATTTTGAAGACACGACTAACAATATCAGGTCTATCTTCAGAGCGTTGTCCTGGAATAAAATGGAGGGCATCTCGTATTTCTTGCCACTGTGCATTGCATGTAAATGTAATAAATAAGTCTGGAGGTCCACAATGCCTACATATGGCAATAGCATCGTGATAATTTTGAATCATATAACGTGGTCCAGCTGTAAAACTTGAGGGTAATATAATTCTTTTTCCAATAGCATTTCCATCAACATCGCCCTGAACAACAGCATCTTGTATACCTTTATATATTTCTGATCGCAAATTTGATTGATTGCTTCTAATATAACTCAGCCTTTCTTCTTCAACACATGAGAATGCATCTACTATATATTGTTGAAAAAGCCTCCCTCCACGTATGAGTGTCTTTCCTTCATGTAATCTATTTTGAATCCTATATGCATAAAACTCACGCATTGTAATGTATTGTCTAGAGTTTGTTTTTCTACGTGACTCCTGATTACATTCAATACCCAATCTAAATCCATCTTCACCATATGGAAATAGTATAGGATATTGCATAGCCATAAAAGAGGGATGTAAATCGCTAATACGTTTGAGACCATTTGTCTTATGCTCAACAACAATATCTCGCTGTCGATCTGCACAACCCAAATCACCAATAATTAAACCAGCAATTTCAGCACAAGATGGAGGATTATACTGTGATGTGGCTAAATTTCGTGTGCCAATCAACCGTAATCTAATTGGTAGGTAATCATTCTCTCTAAAACGATCTCTGGCCATTCGAAATGCTTTGACAATAACATTCTCAATATCAAACATTTTTATCAAATTTGCAACAATATCCTTATCAATACTGGGAGGATCACCGCCTGCATGAAAGATCTTCATCCTATTGTCAAGTTCATTTTCAGTGTCGTAGATATATAATTGAGCAAATTTAGGTTCCTGGCCATCAGCAGGAATAAGAGAACCCATTATATGATAATTTTGACCACTGATTCTAAATACATATGGGCCTGGTTTCTTATTAATATCAATATCAACTTTCGCACCTATAGAGGTAAAAGCGAACATTGAATTATAAACTCTAATGTTTTCCCGAAATTTCATACTTTGTCTAGAACCTTGGCAATCCAATAAAGCATCTAGTATAGCTGGTGTATCTCGTAGTAATGGTAAAGAGATCCTTCCTTCTTGGCAACATAAAGAAAATCTTGGAGTACGATGGTTCTGATGCTTATAAATTCGTTCGTTATACCACAGTAAAGCTCCACATGATTGACATTCATATTCTGGTAACCCTAAATATGAAGGTACAACCTCTTTTATTTGTGATAGCTGATTATCTTCTAGATTACAATGAGAGTAATTATCATCATTATGAATAATTATTTCATTATTTGTATCTCCTGTATGATGCGCCTTAGACCTCCTTTTGGATTGGTTTAGTATCCTCTTTCTTTTTCTACGATTTTCTCTACATATCACTGAGATATGATCATCTTGCAGACCATAATGAGATAAATTTCCAGAAATAATTTCATGATTACTATTATTCATAACTTGTGTACGATATATCTCTGCTTTTTTCTTGCGTTCAGTCAGAATTCTTTTTCTTTTTTTTCGATTTTCTCTACATATTGACCGTGCATCCATTTAGTCCTGAAATATAAATGAATCTATTTAGAAATGATGCTAAATTAAAACTTTAAAACTATTTCTATTATTAAAATATTAATAGGAATAATAATAATAAGAAAAATAATAGTAATATATATATATATATATATATATATATATATATATATATATATATATATATATATATATATATATATATATATATATATATATATATATATATATATATATATATGATTATTATCTAAAGAATTAGATATACAAAGAAAAATTTGAAATAATGAATAATACGGAAAGAATACTAACAAAACAATAATTCGTAAATTATTTGTTCCATAAAGTACTCAGGAATACCTCAATAGCCAGAGAAGATTTTCAGGTAGGAGAGTCTAACAGCAAGACGGAACAAATTATGCAGAAGTAGATTATATAAACTGTTGGCGAAGAAGAACACGACAAAGATACTGCAATAGTTAAAACTGTATCGTTAATCAGTAATCATTAATAAAAGATGAATATTTAATTATTTATTGAATTAGTGGTAAGTAATATAAGTAAAATTGAAAACAATAAAGATAAAGACACTCTTCAAAAAAGAATATGGTATAAAGATAAAGACACTCTTCAAAAAACATATGGTATAAAGTTAAAGACACTCTTAAAAAAGCATATGGTATAAAAATAAAGCCACTCTTCAAAAAGCAATGTAATTTCATCTAAACAATACAACAAGTAGGCTCAATTTCATCAGCAAATCTCAAATACCTCTTCGATTAAAGATGGGCAAATATATGTTGGTTCTTATATAATTTAAGTTAGATTAGTAGAAATTCTAATTTATTATTAGTCAAAACACAGTGCACAAATTTTAGTTCACAAAAATTTGGTAGAAATTATTTGGCTTGATTTCGATATAAGTTAATATTATGATCTTATTATTTTTCTAAATTGTGTAAAATTTAGAATCTGAATCAATATTAGCAGCAAAGTCTTTTTTTTTTCTAACTTTAGAATTTATGAAGCTCCAATATGCATAAATATTTTCTAAGTAATAAAGGTCTTTTAAAAAAATGACAACAAAGACTGGTAAAGAATATCCCACATGTAAAAAAAAACAAAGGTTGTATAAAATCAACAGGTGGTTGGAGCTAAAGACAAAGGGCCGAGGACAGCCATGATGGTACCGAGACAACCGTCCAGCGAGAGAGAGGCCTTCGGTGAGAGAGAGAGAGAAAGGCTCTGGCGCCAGGGAGGCACGACAGCAGGGAGTAAAAGAGGCCTGGAGAACAGAAAGAAGGAACCAAAAAAGAGTTAGAGTGAATTCCACTAACACAAACAGCTACCCTCTTCAATCTCACTAATTATAAAAGATATTAGGATAACAGTTGTTTCTTATACTAAAAAATTGTGTAAGTTATAGGTGTGTTAACTTACTATGAAAACAATTGGTTACTTACACAAAAAATATTGTATAAGTTATAGTTGTGTTAACTTATTATATAAATAGTTGGACCCATACATCTCAAATTAGAAGTGTATCTTTTATTTTGATTTATAGTGTTTATTCAACACTGACTCATAAACTTACTTACTGGCCTACCAACTTCTGAACATATCTTTTCTTATTAGAAATCCATCATCTTAGCATGAAATAATCCCAATGGCAATTGTGATTTTGTCACGATTAAGATGATAAAATTTCAAGAAGGAAAGTATGCAGAAATTAGTAGTTCAGCAGCTAAAACTAATAGGCTAAAATTAACTTAATCAGTATAGTAATTAAATTGACATAGAGACAGCTCTCATTTCTAAAATCTATTAATGACTAACTAATATATATATATGTATATATATATAACAATAGCCCACTTTAATTTTAGTAATTATGAAAGATCACGGGACCAATCCATTTCAAATTCTAACCACATGTTTCATCTTAATTTAATATGTTTATTCAACATTGGCTCAACAAATTACGACCCTATTAATTTACATATATTTTTTTTCTTAAAAATCCACCATCATATTATGAAATAATCGCAATAGAGATCGCAATTTTCTCAATAAGAAGATGATGAAATTTCAAGAAGAAAAAATAATAAAATCTCAAGAAGAAATATAAATAAATCTATTTTGAAGTAATGATGAAATTAGAACTTCAAAACTATAAATAAATCTATTTCAAATTGCAAGATATATTCTCTCCCTAATCTAAATGTTATACTCTATCATTTTTTTTTTTTTCTAATTTTGTTCTAATTTAGGTTATTGATATATTGGGATACCAAGAAATCCTTTATGAATGAGAATTGAGTGAAAAAAATTAGACTTATCAATAGACGTATACATATAATTATAAACCTACAGAAATAAAGATATAATATTTTTTTCTTTTTTTTTTTCTTATTAAGTAGAACTATACAACCACCGACAAATATAAATCTGTTCTGACAAATCAGATACTCTAATTAGAAAAGCACAGAATAAAAAAATATTTTTTTTTCTTGAAAATCCACCATCATATTATGAATTAATTGCAATAGAGATTGTAATTTTCTCAATAAAAAGATGATGAAATTTTAGGAAGAAAAAAATAATAAAATCTAAAGAAGAAATATAAATAAATCTATTTCGAAGTAATTATGAAATTAGAACTCCAAAACTATAAATAAATCTATTTCGAATTGCAAGATATATTCCCTCCCTAATCTATATCTAATACGCTATCATTTTTTTTTTTTTCTACTATTGTTTTAATTTAGGTTATTGATGTGTAGATCTATTTTGAAGTAATGTTGAAATTAGGGCTTCAAAACTATAAATAAATCTATTTCGAATTGCAAGATATATTCTCTCCCTAATCTAAGTTTTATACTCTATTATTTTTATTTCCTACTTCTCTTTTAATTTAGGTTATTGATATATTGGGAGTCCAAAAAATTTTTTATGAATGAGAATTGAATGGGAAAAAATTAAACTCATCAACAGAGGTATACATATAATTCAAAACTTACCAAAGATAAAGATATAATTTTTTTTTTTTTTTAATCTAACCCTCATACTCCTTTTTTTTTATTTTTTTTGTCTTTGCCTACTCTTCTTTTAACTTAGGTTATTGATATATTAGTATTTCAAAAAATTCCTTATGAATGAGAACCGAACAACAGTTAATTTACCAATAAACATATACATACAATTCTATACGAAATAACTAAACTTTTTTATTAGATAGAACTACATGCATAAAAACATTGTCAAATATAATTCTCTCACCGACAATTCCCAATGAATGAAAAGTTGATTTACTTTTCATTAATACAATTAGCATTTTTTTTTTTTTTTTTCAACCAATTGATTTTTCGGTATGAATTATAACGGGAAAAATGTAAGAGACTAAGGTAGAAACATGCAAGAGACTAAGATAGGAACATGTAATGTATGGTTAGAGGCAGTGACACACACACAGTCACTCGGACACACTCACACTCACACACACACACACACACATATATATACACACACACACACATATATATATATATATATATATATATATATATATATATATACACACACACACACATATATATATATATATATATATATATATATATATATATATATATATATATATATACAAACACACATACACATACATATATAGATATATATAATACATATATATATAGTCAGGGATATAAGAGGGAGTGACACACACACACTCGGATACACTCAGACACACACACACACACACACATATATATTTATATATATATACATACACAAAGGCACACATACACATACATATATAAATATATACAATACATATATACATAGTGGGGGATACACACACACATAATTAGAATCTAGCAACTTTGTAAGATGGGAATTGGAATAATATATTAGCTGATTTGGAATAAAGCTTTTATAAGGAAAAAAGTTTCTTGTGGATTAATATGAAGGATCAAGATAATTAAAGAAACTCATATGGGTAATGGGAATCATAGTAGCTGTAGAGTTATACATTGAAAATTTATTTGTAACAAATGGAATTGTAGAAAACCGAAAATATTAGTAATGTTATTCAAGTTTGCATCTTAAAACCTAGAAGTTAAATTTAAATCGTTGCATAATTTAAGATTGGTGATTACATTATCATTGAGAACCAAAGAAGCAACATGCATACCAACAATAACCGAGCAGCAAGAGAGCATCATCGACAGAAACCCAATTAGACCAACATACCTTGTGTGACTCCCACAGTTGCAACATGGAGGTAAACAGTCAAAACTGAGTAAATGGAACAGAGAAGGAATCCATAGCTGGAGAACAGAGGAGGAGGGGGGGGGGGGGGGGGGGGGAGGGGGGACCTCAATAACTGGAGGTATCCAGCACGTGAAACCCACAGCAGGACAGGGAAGGCAGGCACGTGCGAAAGCAAACCACACGGGAAACCCAACAGCAGGAGGAAAGCAGCTAGGTACATAGTTAGAATTAAGTAACAACATGACAAATTTGTTAATAGGCAGCCCCAAACCAGGAATGTAAACTATAGGTCATCCATAACACAATCTGTAATTTTAATATAAAAGACATGGAACACACCTGCACCAATTAAAATAGCATGGAGTACTCTATATATCTAAGGTATGGTTGCAATGCAAGATAAAGTGCACCTGGAAAAAGTTAGCAAACAAAGGCAGGCAGAAGTTTACAATTAGAACAACACTTTGATTGGAACATTTAAATATAAAAAATATACCCTAGCAATTTCCTAACAACATCCAAGCCACACCCCTATTCAACGAAGCAACAGTATTTGTTTTTTGTTGTTTTTTGTTTTTACTTTTTTGCAAGAAGCTACTTTAGATCTCAAAATTGAACTTCAAAGTAAAGCAAATAAAAATTTTAAAACATATACTTGCAAAAAGCACATATCTCTAAGTTAGAGCACCGAGCACTGTGGGAAAGTTTTTTTATGTTTCCTTTTTTTTATCATCACTGCCCAAAAAAAAAAAAAAAAAAAAAAAAAAAAAAAAAAAAAAAAAAAAGGAAAAAATAAAAGGTAAGAGTACCAACAGAATGGGAAAGAAAGAGAAAAAGAAAGGAAATCATACATACAAAATTCAAAACGAAAAAAATCGCAAATCTATTGATTTAATTACGAAAATCTGACATGGCAAGTACATCAGCCAACATTTACTAAATCAAAGTACGAAAATTAGGAAAATCTTTTCTCAATATTAGGGTTTAAAGCAGAAAAATTTACATTACCTAGAGCCGGGAAAAAAAATGAAAAAAACCAAAGTATGTAAATTAGGAACACCCCTTCGCAATAACAGTAAGAACAAAACCCTCAATTGTATTATAAGGAAACGAAAAAAATAATAAAGGGAGGAAAAAATCTGTATCAAATTTTTTTTTTTTCAAAAAGGTAATTTTCATGAAAACCTCAAAGAATTAGTAGAAGGGGAGAAAAGGGGGGGGGGGGGGGGGGGGGGGCTCAGATAAGAGGAAGTCATCATTTGTAATGACAGATTATTAGCCCACACTTACCAACCCAACAGCATTGCTCTCGTGCATTACCTTTTATATTTATAAGTTATACATTGAAAATTTATTTGTAACAAATGGAATTTTAGAAAACCGAAAATATTAGTAATGTTATCCAAGTTTGCATCTTAAAACCCAGAAGTTAAATTTAAATCGTTGCATAATTTAAGATTGGTGATTACATTATCATTGAGAACCAAAGAAGCAACATGCATACTGACAATAACCGAGCAGCAAGAGGGCATCACCGACAGAAACCCAATTAGACCAACATACCTTGTGTGACTCCCACAGTTGCAACATGGAGGTAAACAGCCAAAACTGAGTAAATGGAACAGAGAAGGAATCCATAGCTGGAGAACAGAGGAGGAGGGGGGGGGGGGGGGGGGGGGAGAGGGGACCTCAATAACTGGAGGTATCCAGCACGCGAAACCCACAGCAGGACAGGGAAGGCAGGCACATGCGAAAGCAAACCACACGGGAAACCCACAGCAGGAGGAAAGCAGCTAGGTACATAGTTAGAATTCAGTAACAACATGACAAATTTGTTAATAGGCAGCCCCATACCAGGAATGTAAACTATAGGTCATCCATAACACAATCTGTAATTTTAATATAAAAGACATGGAACACACCTACACTAATTAAAATAGCATGGAGTACTCTATATATATAAGGTATGGTTGCAACGCAAAAGGAACGAAAAAAAAAAAACACAACACTAACCCATAATAACTGAAATAATTATACATTAGAAGTAGAAGTACGTGGGGAAATACGTATAATTAACATGTACAATTAACCCAAAGTAAAACCTGGATTATACCACAATACCAAGCCTCGGGATGGTGGAAACAGGATAGGAAATAAGCTCGTTGCATAAGAATTAGGCCAGCCAATCTATGAATTAATTGGCAGCCTAATAATTATACCATACAAATCTTATCTCCCATCACCTTAGTAAACCAGCCAAGATCGCATGCTCCAGGCAAAGGATAGACTATTGTTGGTGAAGGATAAGGGGGAAAAAAAGAGAGAAAATACCTACCCGTTCCAATGTCCAAGAGCACGCCTCCAACAAATGGAGTTGCCCAGGACAAAAAGGGCCAATGTATATTGTTTACAATAAACCCCCAAAATATACACGCCAAACAGGCAAAGCACTACAGAAGATGGGTGGGGTCAGCCGGAGGCTGGGAGGTTTGGATCAGAGGAGAGGGCTGAGCATCAAGAATAGCGCTGCATTCATTAATAGATTGCTGAATCTTCAACCGATCAGCAAGAAGTGCATTCTTCTCGCTAGTCGCAAGGACGTAACAGTCCCTCAAAAAATTGTAATCCCATGCCAGTTTGTTATACTGGTTTGCAACATTTGTCAGGCAGCCAGCGAGCTGTTCATTCAAATTTTTATAAAACAATGCGTCGTCATAATTAGCGTCCTGAACGTGCAGGTCCAACTCCTGGATAAGACGCTTCACAGCATTGCGTGAGGCGTCCTCCTCAGCAGCGGCGGGAGTTGAAGCCGGGATACTCCAACAACGGAGCACCTCAACTACACCCTCAGCCCGCACAATGTGCACATCTATGAACGCTAAATATTGACCATCTGTACTTGTCGTGACAGTACATGGCGGTACATCCATATGGATCTGCTCGCATATATCGCGGAGCAGACGGCCAAATGAAATCACAACAGTTGTCATGACAGCAGCTGCAAGAGAGCGCAGCAGTGTAGGAGGGGGAAAAAGAAAAAGTAAGATAATTTATTGGAATTAATATAGTCGGCATGAGAGGAAGTGGGAGTAAGACGCAGTACAGCAAGAACATGGAAACCCAGAACATAAAGGAGAGATGCGGCAGTAGGACGAACAGCAGAAGGTATCTTCCAATTAACAGGCCGTCCAAACCATAACAACTAAGCGGCGGTTGGTTGCCCGTCAAAGGATAGCGAAACCCAAAGGCCATTCCTTATTAGCACCGTAGAAATTTTAAGAGCATAAAACTGTGCGCAAACAAAAAATAGAACAGGCAAAACAACACATTAAAAAAACTGCAACTAAAAACCACAAGGGAATCTCAGGAAAGTTGTAGGAAGCATGTAAGAACATGGAAGTTCCAGGCATCAGGTAGCTGTCATCTAACAGGCCGTCCAAGTCACAAGCAATTAAGCAGCGACTGGTTGCCGATGAAATGACCTCCAAACCCAATACCATTCCTTCTAAGAACCGGAGGGAAATCGAGAGAGAAGGTAACACTATATGTAAAACTACATGAAGAACTAATTGTATAAAAAGGGGTAAAAAACCAAGATACTAAAAGTAAAGGAAGTAGGGAGACTACACTGGAAAAATTAGAAGATTGGAATTATGAATCACAGATGTGGAAAGAGGTGTACCTTATAGGAAGTCACAGAAACCCGAGCACAGTACACAATGCTGACCACAGTACACGCACACAGTACACGCACACAGTACACGTAGTAAACAGTACTAAAGAAAGAGAACACCTAGGGAACAGTAAATTAGTTAGTAATATTAATGATAGGCATTCTAGTCATAGAATAAGAAAATAGAATAAGAGAATAGTGAATTTACTATTATGATATTCTTGATTTTTTTTTCATCAAAATTTCAAAAGTCTAAGATTCCAAAGAGTTAATGCAATAACATTGAATCAATGAGTAGTATTTAGAGGTAATGGAATCAATGAATAGTACATGGAGGAAATGGATGTAAGAAAGGAGCATGTTAGGTAAAAGAACATTGGGAATATACATATTACCTTTTTGGGTTTAAGTTCAAAGAGTTAATGCAATAATACTCAAACACAATCAATAAATATTTATAGTGGAGTAGGTATGGCAAGGGAAAACAACAATACACATCCTTCGAGATGGAAATATCCAAACATCAAATCAAATAACTAAAGAGAAATTAATATGATATAATAATATGAAAATGTCACTTTCAAATCTAATATCATGACACCAAATCCTACCCCTTTAAATTAATAATGATAAGAGAAAATCTGTACGTCACATCATACTATTTAAGATAACATGGACAAAATATATATATATTTTTTTAATATCAATACTTAATTTTTAAATATACAAAATCTTTTAAAATCACATCAAATCTAGAAATATCTTTTCAATAAATCTTCTAACATCATATCAAATTTTCAAAAATCTCTTAATGCCACATCAAATCTTCTAACATCACATCCAAAAATTCTGAAATCACATCACTTTTCTTTAAATATACACATGTTGCTAGTAAATCTTTTAACATCACATCAATCTTCTAACATCACATCCAAAAAAGTAAATCTTTTAACATCACATCAAATTTAAAAAAAACTTAGTAAATCTTTTAACGTCACATCAAGTTTACAAAAATCTCTTAACGTCACATCAAATCTTCAAACATCCTTTTCTTTAAATATACATTCATATTGTATAGATTATATTAATTAGAATATTAGTAAAAGATAAGATAGAATGAGTTATGAAATCACATCACTTTTTTTTAAAAATATATTAATATTTTATATATTATAAAAAATGAGATCAGATTATTTACATAGCAAATCTAAGAACACAGATCAAAATTTAACAAAAAATATCCTAAATTTAGGTAACATTACATTCTTATTTCATTATGTATTTAATGTAAATTACTAATATCTTCATATCTATGTGAATCTTGCAATATCACATCAAATCTACAAAATCTCTTCAGGTCACATCAAATCTACTAATATTTTTAATTCAACCAAATCTTCTAACATCACATCAAACAAACATCACATCAAACAAAGTGAAATGATATCACTTTTCTTTGAATACATTAATATAATAGATATTATATTAATTAGAGTATTAAGTTAAGGATGAGATGGAATAAGTTATGATAAATATTGGAGCCTTAGTAAAGGATGAGATGAGATTATTTACATAGCAAATTTAAGATTAGAAGAGACAAAAATTAAAAGAAATTTTCAAAAATCTCTTAATGCCACATCAAATCTTCTAACATCACATCCAAAAATTCTGAAATCACATCACTTTTCTTTAAATATACATTGTTGCTAGTAAATCTTTTAACATCACATCAATCTTCTAACATCACATCCAAAAAAGTAAATCTTTTAACATCACATCAAATTTAAAAAAAACTTAGTAAATCTTTTAACGTCACATCAAATTTACAAAAATCTCTTAACGTCACATCAAATCTTCAAACATCCTTTTCTTTAAATATACATTCATATTGTATAGATTATATTAATTAGAATATTAGTAAAAGATAAGATAGAATGAGTTATAAAATCACATCACTTTTTTTTAAAAATATATTAATATTTTATATATTATAAAAAATGAGATCAGATTATTTACATAGCAAATCTAAGAACACAGATCAAAATTTAACAAAAAATATCCTAAATTTAGGTAACATTACATTCTTATTTCATTATGTATCTAATGTAAATTACTAATATCTTCATATCTACTGTGAATCTTGCAATATCACATCAAATCTACAAAATCTCTTCAGGTCACATCAAATCTACTAATATTTTTAATTCAACCAAATCTTCTAACATCACATCAAACAAACATCACATCAAACAAAGTGAAATGATATCACTTTTCTTTGAATACATTAATATAATAGATATTATATTAATTAGAGTATTAAGTTAAGGATGAGATGGAATAAGTTATGATAAATATTGGAGCCTTAGTAAAGGATGAGATGAGATTATTTACATAGCAAATTTAAGATTAGAAGAGACAAAAATTAAAAGTTAATAGAAAATCTCGTAAATTTAAGTAAGATCACATTCTTATTTCATTAGATATCTAATCTAAATTACTAAAATTAGATGTTTTTTTCTTTAAATATATCTATTTTTTATAATTCTTTAAAACCACATTCTTTACTAAATAAGATCACATTCTTATTTCATTAGATATCTCATTACATCAAACTAAGTAAAAGATACATGAATATTTTATATATTATTATATAATCCTAAATATTGGAGGATTAGTAAAGAATTAGATAACTAAACACGCAAAGAACTCAAGTGAACACAGGAACAATTGCAAGCACCGTGCTTATCCACGAAATCTTCTAATATCACGTCAAATCTACAAAATCTCTTAAGGTCACATCAAATCTACTTAGTTTTATATATTATTATATAATCCTAAAGGAAGATGTCACATTGTAACATCACACCAAACAAACATCACATGAGACAAAGTGAAATGACATCACTTTTCTTTAAATACATTAATATTTTATAGATTATATTAATTAGAGTATTAGATAAGGATAAGATGGAATAAGTTATGATAAATATTGGAGCGTTAGTAAAAGATGAGATGAGATTATTTACATAGCAAATCTAAGATCAGAAGAGACAAAAATTGAGAGTTAATAGAAAATCTCGTAAATTTAAGTATGATCACATTCTTATTTCATTAGATATTTAATCTAAATTATTAAAATTAGATGCCTTTTTCTTTAAAAATATTAAACTAAATATTGGAGGATTAGTAAAGAATTAGATAACTAAACATTTATAGAAAACAAAACTTTGTTCTTATTTGGTGGAAAAGTGAATAAAGGAACAATTGCAAGCACCTAACCGAACACAACGACAATGGCAAGCTTACATGCAAAGAACCCAAGTGAACAAAGGAACAAAGGAAAAATTTTATATGTTTTTAATTTCGAACGCACAAATTCGAAAAGTAAACATTTATAAGAAATATTTAAATATAAAAAAAACAGGAAGTATTTTTTAAAATTACAATCATATTTAATATCAAAACCATGTACTTATTTGATAGAAAACTCTTATTCGATCTCCAAAAGTGGATTCCCACTTCAAAACTTTGAGATTTCAAACTGAATTTTGATGTCGTTCTAATTTTAATTTTTTAAATTACAAAAGTAAGAATTTGCAAGAAACATTTAAATATAAGAAGCTGCCTCCCAAGCAAGGTCAAGTTAGAGGACCAAACCAACTCAAAATAACAACACATTTAAATATAAAATCAAAGGAAATATCAGAAGTCATAGTCAACGTAAGGAAACAATGCACTGTGGTCAGCAAATTGAACTTTATCCACACAGCAACAACGACAACAATGGCAAGCACCCAACTCCACACAACAATAATGAGAAGCTCAAGTTGGACGAAAAACTTATTTGGAAAAACTTATACATTTTAAATTTAAGATTAAAAGGAGAATCGTATTTTGTTTTAAACATTTAAATATAAAACCAGGGTAAATTCAGAAATATACTTATTTGTTAGGAATCTCATTTTTTTGCACCAAAAAGTAATGCGGGGGAAAGCCTTGGGAACAAAGCGAGAAGACATGCAGCAGTAGGTTGAGAAGAGAGACAGGGTCGGATGGAACGAACCGCGAGAGGAAGGGAGAGAGAGAGGGTCAGATGAGACAAACCATAGGAAGACGCATGAGAGAGACTGGGAGCATGCATGAGAGAGGCTCAGAGGAAACAAACCGCCAAAGGATGCCGTATCAGTCAGATGCGCAACGCTGGGAGGAAACAAACTGCCAGATAAGCACACATCAACGAAATGCATTAGGAAGTGCCACGCGGTTCTAATTTCAAACATAAGAATTCAAGAATATATATATATATATATATATATAATATATATATTATATATATATATATATTATATATATATATATATATATATATATATATATATATATATATATATATATATATATATATATATATATATATATATATATAATATAATAAGATTTGGAAACCAAATTTCAGGTGTTTCTAATTTTGGCAACAAACGATTTATAAAGAACATCTAAATACAAAAAAACAAAATAAGGAAATCACAAAAGTCATACCTTTTTGGATTCCCAGGTGGATTCCCACTTAAAACCGTCACATCCAAAAAAACACAAATACTATGGTGATCAAACAGCGAACAATCACCTCCTTCCAACGAAGGCGAGGAAAAAGCTTCCAGAAGATGGCAGAAGGTCCTCCCAACCTCTGTTGCGCACCCAACACATACAACAGAAAAGCTTGTAGAAGATCGCAGAAGGTCCTCCCAACCAAACTCGCGCACCCAAGACATACACCAGAAGGAAACAATGTGAAAAACAAAAGATATAATATATATATATATATATATATATATATATATATATATATATATATATATATATATATATATATATATATATATATATATATATTATAAAGTTAAATATATTAATCCTTAAAGTAAAATCTAATAACATTTGAGAAAAGCAAATTTTATGTGTATCTAATTTTGAGAACCAACTATTTATAAGAGCCATTGAAAATGAAAAACAAAAGATATAATATATATATATATATATATATATATATATATATATATATTATATATATATATATATATATATATATATATAATATATATATATATATATATTATAAAGTTAAATATATTAATCCTTAAAGTAAAATCTAATAACATTTGAGAAAACCAAATTTTATGTGTATCTAATTTTGAGAACCAACTATTTATAAGAGCCATTGAAAAATAAGAAAGAAATGAAGGAAATGTCAAGAGTCATACCTATTTTGTAGAACCAAACCGGGGCGGAGATGGCAAAAGATCCTCCAAACCAAACTTGGGCACCCAACACATACAACACAAACATTTAAATATTATAAACTTAAATATATTCATCCTTAAGAACTAACTATTTGTAAGAAACATTGAAATATAAAAAGAAAGCAAGGGAATCTGAAAATTCATACCTATTTGGTAGAAAGAAAGCCGGGCGAGAACGGCGAGGTTAATCGTGGATACCCGCTTAAAACCTTCAGTCACATGCAAAAGCACAGATACAACTGAACCATGGGTTTTGCCTATATATTATAAAGTTAAATATATTAATCCTCAGAGTAAAATGTAATAACATTTGAGAAACCAAATTTTATGTGCTACTAATTTTAAGAACTAACTATTTATAAGAGACATTGAAATATAAGAAAAAAATGAAGGAAATGTCAAGAGTAACACCTATTTGGTAGAAACAAACCGGGGCAAAGACAGCAGAAGATCCTCCGAACCAAACTCGGCACCCAACACATACAACAGAAACATTTAAATATTATAAAGTTATAAATATACTCATCCGTAAGAACTAACTATTTGGTAGAAAGAAATAAGGAAATCTGAAAACTCATACCTATCTGGTAGAAAGAAAGTCGCCGAGAACGGCGACGTTAATCGTGGATACCCGCTTAAAACCTTCAGTCACATGGAAAAGCACAGATACTCACTTCCTCATGGGTTTTGCCTCATATCGCTCACCGACCTCCTTAAAGTAAAATACAACTCATCGTTCATTTTTTTTTACGCCGATCATGGACAGAGCGAGGAAGCCCACAGTCGGAAACACAGAACCGGAGGCGACCCACAATTAGAAACCCACATTTTTTCTCAGAGGAAAAGACGGCCTTTTTTATCCACCGGCGACAGAAGAACGAAACCAACAATAGCAGGAGCAACACAACAACAGCAGGACCTTTTTGCTCCACCCCCGAAACCCACAACAGCAGGACCATGAGTCCCACAATCGGAACAAAGCGACAGGCCAGAAAACCCTCAGAGAGAACTAAAGAGAGATGAGAGAGAGAAATAAGGAATCTGAAAACTCATACCTATCTGGTATAAAGAAAGTCGCCGAGAACGGCGACGTTAATCGTGGATACCCGCCTTAAAACCTTCAGTCACATGGAAAAGCACAGATACTCACTTCCTCATGGGTTTTGCCTCATATCGCTCACCGACCTCCTTAAAGTAAAATACAACTCATCGTTCATTTTTTTTACGCCGATCATGGACAGCGCGAGGAAGCCACAGTCGGAAACACAGAACCGGAGGCGACCCACAATTAGAAACCCAAATTTTATGTGTATCTAATTTTGAGAACCAACTATTTATAAGAGCCATTGAAAAATAAGAAAGCAATGAAGGAAATGTCAAGAGTCATACCTATTTGTAGAACCAAACCGGGGCGGAAGATGGCAAAAAGATCTCCAAACCAAACTTGGGCAACCAACAAAATACAACAGAGGACAAATGAGAAAAAACGAATATATATAATATATTATATATATATATATATTATATATATATATATATATATATATATATATACCTATATATATATAACTTAAGGTAAAATGTAATAACATTGAGAAAAACCAAATATGATGTCTTCTAATTTTCAGAACCAACTATTTAAATATATAAAAAATGAAGGAAATGTGAAGGCTCATACCTATTTGGTAGAAACAAACCGCGGCGAAGATGGCAGAACTCCTTCCGAACCAAACTCGGGCACCCAACACATACAACACAAACATTTAAATATTATAAACTTAAATATATTCATCCTTAAGAACTAACTATTTGTAAGAAACATTGAAATATAAAAAGAAAGCAAGGGAATCTGAAAATTCATACCTATTTGGTAGAAAGAAAGCCGGGCGAGAACGGCGAGGTTAATCGTGGTACCCGCTTAAAACCTTCAGTCACATGCAAAAGCACAGATACAACTGAACCATGGGTTTTGCCTATATATTATAAAGTTAAATATATTAATCCTCAGAGTAAAATGTAATAACATTTGAGAAACCAAATTTTATGTGCTACTAATTTTAAGAACTAACTATTTATAAGAGGACATTGAAATATAAGAAAAAAATGAAGGAAATGTCAAGAGTAACACCTATTTGGTAGAAACAAACCGGGCAAAGACAGCAGAAGATCCTCCGAACCAAACTCGGCACCCAACACATACAAGAAGAAACATTTAAATATTATAAAGTTTAAAATATACTGATCCGTAAGAACTAACTATTTGTAGAAAGAAATAAGGAAATCTGAAAAACTCATACCTATCTGGTAAAAAGAAAGTCGCCGAGAACGGCGACGTTAATCGTGGATACCCGCTTAAAACCTTCAGTCACATGGAAAAGCACAGATACTCACTTCCTCATGGGTTTTGCCTCATATCGCTACACGACCCTCCTTAAAGTAAAATACAACTCATCGTTCATTTTTTTTTACGCCGATCATGGACAGCGCGAGGAAGCCCCAGTCGGAAACACAGAACCGGAGGCGACCCACAATTAGAAACCCACATTTTTTCTCAGAGGAAAAGACGGCCTTTTTTTATCCACCGGCGACAGAAGAAACGGAACCAACAATAGCAGGAGCAACACCAACAACAGCAGGACCTTTTTGCTCCACCCCCGAAACCCACAACAGCAGGACCATGAGTCCCACAATCGGAACAAAGCGACAGGCCAGAAAACCCTCAGAGATGAACAAAGAGAGAGAGAGAGAGAGAGAGAGAGAGAGATGAGAGAGTAGAGGAGGATGTGTTTTTTTTTCTCGACCGAAGAATGAAAGGAGGAGGACGAGCGACTAGAGGACACGAACCGCGAGAGGACAGAGGACCGAGCAGGATGCGAGACGAGAGAAGTGAGGTGAGAGAGAGAGAGAGAGAACCTCAGAAGAAAGCAAGAGAGCGGCTTAGCAGGCGAACCGCCAGAGGACGCACATCAGCGGCAGACAACGACGTAGCGGAGAGAACCCTTCGGCGACCACAGAGGACACCGGCGGCATACGGCAGCACTCTTGGGAAGAGGGACAGAGAGGGTCGGATTTAGGTGAGGAGGGAGAGAGGGGCTCGGATGAACCGAACCGCAGGAGGACGCCTGAGGAAGGCGCCGGAGGAGAAAGCGAGAGAGAGGATCGGGAGGCCGAACCGCCAGAGGACGGGCGAGGGAGAGAGAGAGACCTTGGAGAGAAGCCTTCGGCGAGAGAGAACTCTCAGGAAGAGAGAGGGTCGGATGGAGGGAAGACGAAGAGAATACGGGGCGGCATGATTCTTGGGAAGGGGGAAAAAGACGGAAAAGACATGAGGCAGTGAGGGTCGGATGGAGGTGAGAGGCTCGGATGAACCAAAAAGAGAGGTTCGGAGGAACCGAACCGCCAAAGGACGCCACATCCTCTCCGAACCGCCAGAGGACGCCACATAATCCAACCAAAGAGAGAAGCTTGGAGGAACGGAACGCCAGAGGACGCCACATCATCCAAAGTTCGCGAGGAGGAAGCGCCACGTTGGACAGGAATAATCCAACCAAAGAGAGAAGCTGGAGGAACGGAACCGCAGAGGACGCCACATCATCAAGTTCGCGAGGAAGCGCCACGTTGGACAGGAATAATCCAACCAAAGAGAGAAGCTTGGAGGAACGGAACCGCCAGAGGACGCCACATCATCCAAGTTCGCGAGGAAGCGCCACGTTGGACAGGAAACAACCGGCAAATAGATATTGTATAGATTTTTAGTGAGAAAAATATATATAAAAAAAATAATCACGAAATTTAAAAAAAATAATCTCAGTCTCAGTATTTTGTTGGAATCAGTTCGTAAACTTCGTTCTCGCTTTCGTTCACTCCGGAGAGAGAGAGAGAGATGTCGAGATCGGAGGCGGAGGAGGCGGCGGGGGGAGGAGGGGCGGCGGCGAGGGTGTCGATATGGGAGTCGCTGAGGGGGTGCGGGATCTTCGGGAAGGAGATCGACAAGGAGGAGCTGCGGCGGAGGATCGCGATGCCCCAGTACCTCCGCGCGGCAGTGGCCGCGGCCGTGAGGAGCAAGGACGAGACCTCCGCCGCCGCCACCGCCGCGGCGCCGGCCGCCGGCGAGGAGGCGCCGCCGGAGGCGCCCTTGGTCGTCTTCGTCAACTCGCTTAGCGGGGGACGCCATGGCCCCGAGCTCAAGCTCTGGCTCCAGGAGCTCTTGAGCGAGGAACAGGTTAAGAGAAACTTTCTCTCTCTCTCTCTCTCTCTCTCTCTCTCTCTCTCTCTCTGAGGAACAGTTAAGAGAAACTCTATCTCTCTCTCTCTCTCTCTCTCTCTCTCTCTCTCTCTCTCATGCTTTTTGCTAGGTTTATTGTGAGTTTTTTGGCCTAAGATTTGGTCGGAGATGCTCTATATTCATTACTTCTCATGTTTGAAACTTTTTAGATAAGCTATACTTGAATCAAATAGAAGAAATTTACTAGAACTGAAGGCCTGGGGTAATTTGAACTCGGTTTGCTTCTTACTCACTGCTGGGCTCGAGATTGATAGACTTAAGACATGGATCTGAATTAAATGGGAAGAACTTAATAGAATTAGGAGCCTGATTGGGATTTGAGCTCAGGACCTAATATGTGAAATTTCAGAGAAGGGTGCTCTACTCTAAGTATGTTATATTAATAGTTGCTGAAGGAATTATTGGAATATATGTATTCACTGTTTCTAGTTACTCTGGAGTCATGTATGTTAACATTGTTTCTGTGGATGTTGCATAGTTGCTTTGTCATGTATGGATCATAGCATCCTACTGGAGCCAGTCCTAAACCCGTGTAATATTGTGGAATTTGATTGAAATAATATAGTTGTCAAAACTTGTTGTTGACCACTTATATGTATTATTACATTTCTTCGATCACTATGATTTCAATTTAGCATTTGTTGTGTAATTTTTGTGTCTGTGCGTTCTCTTGTATATTCTGATGGACTATCTTTGCCATGTTAATTGACAAAAGTAATCCTCTTTGCAGGTCTTTGATCTTTCAGCTGTTAAGCCTTCTGATTTTGTTCGTTACGGTTTGACTTGCTTGGAAAATTTGGCTGATGATGGAGATGGTTGTGCAAAGGCCACTCGTGAAAATTTGAGGATTATGGTATGTTGACTTATCCTTTCCTCTGAATTTATAAGTTACATATGACACCTGCCATTATTATGGTTTCTTGAGAAGCATTTCACTCTATCAAAATTACAGTATGTCCTAAAAAGTTACTGCTTTTGTACATTGTCTAACATGGCAAGATGGTTTTCTGATATATTTAAGGCAAATGAAAGGCGTTATATGTTATTTGCTAGAATTTTAAACTGTCAAGACTTGGCAAAATCTTTTGCTATTTGTTAGCTAACTAACATAATCGCCACCTGGGCGTTTTCTGTTCGACAGTAGGGTACTTTCCATACTTTGTAGCCATTTTATGGGGTTGAAAGTAATCTGCTATAGATTTGTTTTCATAATATCATAATAAGCATGAAGTCTCAGGTCCAAATTTCTCTTTGGATTATTATGAATAACAGAATAGGTTAATGGATTCTTATTTTAGGTGGTTTGGTACCACATGTTCTTGAATGTGCTCACTGCATTTTATCTAGTTTTAAGTATTTCTTGCTTTTTTATGTACATAAAGCTTTTTGTTTAATGCACCCTTGTATTTGTGGTATGTCTAGTTAGCCGCTGCTTCTTGCGTTCGGCCTATATACTATACTTTGCGTTGTTGGTCTTGTGATGATTTACTGTTTAGTGACAGCAACTGTGCAAGCTGATTTCCTTGGCAGGTGGCAGGAGGTGATGGTACAGTGGGCTGGGTATTAGGAAGCCTTGCTGAACTTTATGAAATGAATAGGACGCCGGTTCCTCCTACTGGAATCATTCCACTTGGCACTGGTAATGACCTCTCTAGGACATTTGGCTGGGTAAGGAGCTCTCTCTTGGTCCTATACGGTTTCACTCTTTGGAGGTTCCGTTTATCCACTGACAACTTTTCTGTAGGGTGGCTCTTTTCCTTTTGCATGGCGTTCAGCAGTAAAACGTTCTCTCGACAGGGCTGTTACTGGTCCTATCGGCCGTCTAGACAGGTGACCTGTTAATGTTTCTTGAGTACGATCTCTCATTTCTCGATTCTTAGTTTCTTCTTTATTGGAAACTTTTCTTTGGACTACCGATAAATATAATCTTTGTTCCAGTTAATGCGTTGTTTAAAATTCTTGCAAATTCAGCTCTGCAGTCTGCACCCAGCTGCAATATTTATGTTACACATGCCTCTACAAAATATAGAAACGTGCTTGCAGTAGCCAGCAAATCTGAGCACAACGTCCATATGTTCTGATGGGTTCTTTTATTTATTTATTTTTTTGCTCATACTGTTATTTCTTATTGGATGTAGCATAGTTTTTCTGCCATGCATGGATGTGGCATATGTTCTGTTGGCACTTTGTTTATCATGTTAATATCCCATGAGTTTTCATGTGCGCATATCGGTTATGAACAAAATGCAGTGAAATCCTACATTTGAGCATTTGATGTTCAAGGTAACGAAGGTAACGACTAATGTCTAATTAGATAGTTTTATGACATTGTCTCATATAAAACTTCTAATAGAAGTTTCTTTTTGCCCTAATGTAGTTGGCAAATTAAGGTTGTGATGCCAGAAGGAGAAACAGTAGAACTGCCACACTCACTCAGCCATATGGATTGTTTCGATTTCAGTCAGGTTTGGATTTCAGTTATTGACTTCGGTATTTTTCCAAAGAGGTTATGGTAACAAACCCTATCTCACTGGCATTATCCTATTATAGTGTATGAATATAAACTCTTTTTAGTCAATACCATTGGATTGCAGTTTATTTCAGTTTGTGTGGAATTACTACTCTGCTATTCATGAACAGCTGCTTCCTCTTATTGATCACATAAATTCATGCACCACACATCTTTAAAACCTGCTTTAATTTACTTCCAGAGTGATATCTTTTTCGTCATGGTATTGCATGATCAGAACAGCTAGCTCCAAAATAACCTATCAGTTTAGATTAGCCTACCAGGTTAGATTATTTTGCAGTGATCCATAAAATAATTCATACATTATATGGACAACGCGTTTGCTGTTAGCTCTATATTTTGAGATAGTTGTACATTTACGCCCTTCATATGATAACCTTATGCACTAATTCTTTAAATTTCTCTGTCCTGCAAATCGATGAGAATTATGTCATAAAATCACTGACAATGTTTATTGTACTACAGGATTTTGACATTGAAGGAGAGTTGCCTGAAAAGGTTTCTTCTTATGAAGGAATATTTTACAACTATTTTAGCATTGGTATGTTTTAGACCTAGTTTGGATATCTTTCTTTTCTGCTTCATCCACAATAATGTGCTTTGTAGGTCTTTATAGCTCATACTAAGAAAGATGTGCAAAAGTTTATGTGATATAAATCCATTGCCTATGATAACCTTTGCATGAAAGAATGGCATGAAGGTCTTCTGTCGTATGATTTCAGCCATGGCAATGTTCTTAAGTCTAGTACCATCTTGAAAACATTAGATGAACAATATATCTTGTTTTTTTCCAAATCAAATGCAAATTCCAGCTACTTGGTCTCAACTTTTTGAATATTCTTGTCGGTCGTTACTCATTATGTCAATGGTACTCATAGTGAATGCTGCTGTTTTCAGTCTGTTTTAACTTGCTGCCACCATTGCATTCATTCATTTATCAAAATTATCGTCTTACTCTAGGCAAGGATCTGAATTTAAATCCCGCATTTAGCTTGTCTTGAGTTGTTCTTCTAACTTGCAACTTATTTGACAATATTTATATCTATTTTTTTTTTTTATTGAATAAAAAAGATCATACAACTCATTAGGCATTGCTGGAAGGGAGGAAGTTACATTTGATAGTTAATTTATCTTACAACTTGTTACTGTTTCTTCTTTTCCTCTATTTATTCATGTTGTCTTGTATCTGCATATTCTTTTTCTCTTTATATGCAGGAATGGATGCTCAAGTAGCATATGGTTTTCACCATCTACGTAATGAAAGGCCATATCTTGCTCAAGGACCAATTTCAAATAAGGTAGTCTAACCTTCTCTACTATTTTAGAGAAACCGATTTAAATTCTTTTCTTATCCTTGTCCTTTATCACATACTTCTACCTGTCAATACTTTGATACCTCGGTATATATGTTTTAAATGTATGAACATGATTTCTTACTTACACTACTTCATATACTTTTCAGTTCTTATGCTTCTAAGTATACCAATTTGTGATCTATTGCTAATTTGCTACATCAGATTTATTATTATGTATAGAAACTTTTCTCTCCTAGAACTAGCTTGTTGTATACAATGCACTCTAGAATGGCCAATTGCTATCATTTTCTATACTCTCGGTAGGATCATTGGCACTAATTATTAATTCCAAAAGGTCGAGCTGTTAGAAAGACGTAACTATTTCACTTAAAACGTACAAACGCAGCACTCACGTGTCTTGATTGTGACTTGGCCCAATCCAGCCTCAGCACTTTCTACATGATTCAGTCCAACTCGGCCTCTCGCCACTTTGAACGTGACTTGGTCCAACCTAGCATCCCGCTACTAGGTAGGTTGCTGGCCCATTTAAGACAACACTCTCAATAAACCATTTACTGAAATTTTAACTGGAGAGATGTAAGGTGCATCATATGCTATCTTTTATCCTCTCACACTGGACAAAATTGGAGGATCTGACTGGATACCGTATGTGTGTTAAATTTGAAGCTTGCTGACATAACTAGCTTGCAAATCCCCTTGTGGAAAAGTTCAAACTCCTTTCTTCTAATACTTAGTATTTTCTTTGTCATACATCTCACTTGAAAATTTTGAGCACCTCCCTCTGATACCTTGAGTCCTCAAGCTCCCTCCTTCAAAATAGTATCCATCTTTTTCTGTTTTTCATCATTTAATTTTTTGGAATATGCATGATGAACTTTGGTATTTTCTTATGCCAGTTAATATACTCTGGATACAGCTGCACCCAGGGGTGGTTTTTTACACCTTGTGTAAGCAGCCCAACCTTAAGGTTCGCTACTCGATATTGTTTTTGCTGTATAAATATCTATCAGAAACTTGCTATGCAGTCCTGAAACGTGGAGTTATCTTCCAATATTTTTCTATTATACGGGGAATTTTCTATCTTTTGTATGTGATAGATACATGATATATATATCTTATTCAATTGAGTTTCAAGTTCCTATGTCATTGTGATAATTACAGTACTTTGGATAAAAGGGAGAAGGAATTGATGAAACGGCAAAGAATTTTGACATTTAACATAATGTGATTTCAGAAGAGTGTTAGAATTGCTTCTGTGCTAGGAGAAAGATGTTATAACAAACATTTTTCCTCGACCATCCAAATATTTGAGATGATGAAGTTCAGACACATTTTGATGAGATAGAAATCAATTAAATTCCCACAACCATCTCCATTCAATACATGCGCTTCTTAGCTTGAGCAATTCCCAGTCCCAATGAATTGTGTTGGATTTGTATTTTGTATTATCTAAGAAAATCAAATCATTCAGTTAACCTCTCATAAGTTCATTTTTGTCGTAAGTCTTAAGGCATCTCAGCATTGTCACTGAACTTATTTTTGTGTGTTGAATTTCATTTGAAGGCTTTACAATAATAATTTGAAATCATTAAGAGCGTTTGATGATGCATTAGTATAATTTGTGCCTTGTGCAGCTGCCAAATGTTTGATTTCATTCCTAATGGCTAACGGTTTACTAGAACAGCTGTTACCCTTGAGCAAGTCGAAGTGGCGAAATTTTCTACCATTCTTGTTAAGTTGTCAATTTGTAATTATATTTGCATATCTATCAACTTTTTCATTGTTGATCTGAAAAATTCTTTCATCCAGGGGGCTCAAGAACATTTTGCGCCTATATATTAAAAAAGGCAATTGCTCAGAATGGGAGCGGATTCCAATTCATTCCAGGCGAGTTATTATAATTTTATACACCATTAAATTGCACCTATTATAGCTGTCTTGTGCACTGCTCTGCTTGTACATCACAAATATCCAGTAGTCATTAAGCTGAGACAGTTTCGTTATGTACATTAAGCTGTAAGTTATATTTTTTTGAGGCTAATGCTGCTAATTTTTTCAATTTGTCTCTTGTTATAGTGTCATATAACACTTTAAGTTGACTGATGTAATGGTTTTTGACTGCAGTGTCAGGTCATTAGTTGCCTTAAATCTATCTAATTATGGAAGTGGAAGACATCCATGGGGTGATCTTAAACCGGACTATCTAGAAAAGGTTTATATTGCTATTGTGCCTTCGCAATATAGTGATTTCCTAGTGTTGAAGGTTCTACAGTGCATCGAAATGTGCATTCTACTTGTTCTTTACTTAATCGGTACTCTGTTAAGTTTATGCTTATCTTTTTTCTTTCTATTTCTACAGAGAGGCTTCGTGGAAGCTCATGCAGATGATGGTTTGCTTGAAATATTTGGTCTAAAGCAAGGGTGGCATGCTTCACTAGTTATGACTGAACTTATTTCTGCAAAGCACATTGCTCAGGTCTTTTTGTTTTCATGATATAACTTCTATTCCTAATGATCTGAAGAACCGTATCCAATAAATCAATAACAATCGAAATCATTAAGTATTAACAAAAAAAACTTTCCCTGATTCATGACATACTCTTCTTGTAAGTGTCCTTTTAGTAATGCAGATAACGACCTTAATATTTTGAATTTTTGATAATATGAAAGGACTATTAATCAGAGAAAGATTGATGTTTCTGGCACCAGCGAGAATCCGACTTCTAGGCTAAAATATAAAAGCATACCCTTTTTTCTGCAACGAAAGATGATAGCAAATAGAATCTACCATAAGTCAATAGCAGATGTGTAACTAACAGATCCCAGGAAGGACTATAATTGGCCCCTATGCTCCAAGCTTTTTATCAAATCTATGTAAAGGATCTCAATGCTAGGACCCTTTCTAGAGAATGTAGATGCTTGTAACTGTAACTTTCCTGAATTATTTAGTCATACACTGCTGGTGTTTTTCAATATAGCCCCAAAACTAAGGCTACTACTCTATTGCTCTGTAAATAAATTACCAGATGAACTCCTACTATCTTTCATGCTGCAGCAATCAAGTTCGAATTTAGGGCCGGCCAATGGAACCGAGTATATTTGCAAATGGATGGAGAGCCATGGAAACAACCATTAAGCAGGGAATATTCCACCTTTGTGGTGATAAAGAAAGTTCCTTATCACTCACTCATAATAAGTGGACAATGACTTGATTTCCCAGCGTAAGGTACTATCTTACAAAAAATTATGTAATATGACTGTTGTATTATTTCCCTTTACTTCCCGAAGAGTTTTGTTGTGGGGAATGATGCTATTCATTACATGTAAAATCTAGAATCATGTACAACATATTAACAACATAAATATAATTCTTTTCCCTAAACATTCGAATGTTTCAGTTCATTTTAGATTGTTTTCTTTTTTCTTTTCTCTTTTTTCTGTGTTCTTCATGAATAGCAAGTCAAATCCTGGACATGCGAAGAATTAGATTTGTAATGAGAATAAGCTTATACCATGTAGTGTTGAGTAGAGATAATTTGATAAAGGCAAAGCATAGTTTTGGTTAGTAAATCAGGAAAATGCCAATTGCGTGTGGTGAAGCTATGTAAATATAAGCTAAGAATGTGATGAATTACCATCCAAATGGCTCTGTACAAGGAGGCGGAACCTTATCCCTTTTTTATTGAAGCTATAGAAGAGTGTGTGCTATAATGGTGAATATAAAGGGATTTTTACATATTTGTTGTTCAAGGTTGCAGTTGAGACAAGAAATTTTCATGAAATCTGGAAACAGATTGCTCTATTTCAGTATTAACTAGTTGCGATGGCTTGATCTGCTAATTCGGTTAGTTACAGTGATAGAAACTGATTGGTCTTCTGAACTTGCATTTGCGAGTTCAATGGAGAATTCTTCTGAATGGGACAGGTTGGAATTTGAATTCTCCAAAATGCTCGACTCGTCCTTCACATTGTGATTGTAGGGCATGACTTCAATATTCGTGCAGTCTACATGATTACAACCATTTGGATTATGCAACATGTCCTTCCCGTTAATATTGGAATTGAGGTCGCTCTCATCATAATATCTTAACCACGAAATGAGTCGTCGCCAGAAGGACTTGTCGCTGTTAATACTTGTCATCTTGTGCCAATTCTTGCAGAAAAAAATGGTTGAGAATATCAACAGGAAGCAAGTCGAAGCTACTCTAGTGACAAGGAATAGTCCCCAAAAGCTGCGAAAGGAGAGACTGTTGGAGCGCACCACACTGCCTTCATTTAGGCAAGAATTTTGATCTCCGATCCACTTCTTTTCTATTTGAATGATACTGTCGCCATCCGTTATGTTCAGGATCTCCCTTGAGATATCAGGGATTAGGGGTGAACCTTTCGGGAATGCCTACATAGTATAAACAATCGCACATGATTTTCTGTACAAACTTGGTAGTTGTAGTGTTAGGATATATTGGTGCATGAGATGTTGCAGCACAGAAACAGTGATTTGGCTAGATTAACTCTTAATTTTGTTGTAATCTTTAATGTACTTGTTTGAAACTATGAATGATACCTTGCTCATACCATGTTTGCACGGTAAGGTTGTTATGCATGGCATGTGCCATGCCAAACAGCACCTTAGTCTTGAATGTAAGTGATGATGATGGTAAAAGGTTCATTATAGTAGTTTGTATTGTTGTTGTTGTTGCTGTTGATGATGACGACGACGACGATGATGATGATGGTGGTTGTGGTGGTAATGAACAACTAGTTTTGATATATAAGAACTGCAAATGCATTACTAGGAAGAGGGGCAGTAGAACTTACGAATCCAAATCCTTCGGTCTTATAAATTGGTCCAACCATTGTGTATCCTGTGCAGTGCTGTGCAAGGAACAACTTGATATACGGGATCTCGTGGACAATCTCAGAAACACCGCCATTCTTGCTTCCTTTAGAAAGGGCCTCAACAAAGTCATAACCAGTATTGTAGACTCTAATCTTTGATTTGTCGAAATTGAGTTGCTCCAATAGACCCTCTACAAAGGATCCGTTATGGTATCCGACATAATCACCGTTCTCTAGGAGATCGTGCATACTAGTTACAGTTGGTTGGAGTTGCTGTACCGTGAGCATTGAGGATAATCTGGCAGTGTAACTTGATTTGAGTATGAGGACTGCGGCCGCCCAGATAATAACCACAATTTTAGATAAAAAGAACTCGACCTTCTCCCCTGTAAAGATAAAATAAAGGAATTAGTGACTTTATAGGTACTTGCACTATATAGCAATACAACCAAAGAATAGTTGTTAAGGTTATGAGGTGCTTCTTAGCTAGTGCCTCTATGAAATAAAAACTTGTCATTCCTCAGCGCACCTTTCAATCGTACCAACATTTTGCTACTGTAATTTAATGTTATATAAGTTATTTCTTGTTTAATAGAATTGCTTGTATTTCTCTGTGTAAATATGTGATATAATTATTTGTACGATAAGTTTAACAGTAGTTGTTTTTCTTCCTTTGCTTTGCTGTTCCTTGTTGCCAAATTACCTTGTAAATTGTAACACTGTTTTTATAATGACAGTAGTTTTTTCCCTATGTAATATGATAATCTGGCCAAGAAGCGTGGTGTTCATGAGTCATTACAGCTAATAGGAATTTACCAAATTATTCCTTTATCAGCAATATGTTAGTTAAACTTGGTTTGCCAAAAGTAGACAGTGCAAAAACCAGGTTATAAACTCAAACATAGAATAACAGCATAGGATCTAAGGGGATCTTTACGCAACTGGGAGCAAAAACAAGTGTCGCAAAGGTGAAGTATAACATGTTTCCAAGCTGATTAGGAACTGGACCCCTGAAATCAGTGTTGATTCTGTGCTCCATCACCCAAATGACAAATCCTGTGTAAAGAAGAAATGCTAAGCTTCGTAACCATAGGTCGATTGTGAAAGGCTTCACGAAAATCCACGCATTCTTATTTATATCATCCTTCACTCGTACAATCATTGCAATGCCTGATTCGGTGTATGGCATCGTGAAATCGACATAGGCGGACCTGTTATACCTGATTGTTATGTCCCCCACAACTGCATCAAGTTTCTGTATAGGAATTGTCATTATATTTCCCAAATTTAATCAGGTAATAGCATTATTAATGTAATTGTACTGCATAAAGTGATCCTGATGTAAACTAATAAGAAGAAAAATATTAGCATACTTGGGTAACATTTCCTTTAACAAGGAATCAAAATTTCATCCAGTATAAACGGAAATAAATTGTACTTCTCTTAAGTATAGATTTGTCAGGAGCGTTTCAGTTATAATAGGACATGAAAATAAAAGGTCTATTGAAACTTTTAATAACAAACTGAAATTTTTATTTACTGAAATCACCTGAAACATAAAGTGCTATACTTTCAAAGAAAACTAAATCTAATGGACACTTCAAGATGCAATAGTTCATCAGTCTTTCTAAACTACATCTTAAAAATGCTACTAACCTGAAGATAAACCTGATAGACAAAATCATTGTAGGTCCCGGAATCATAAGGAATGTACTCGTAAGGGATTGCGTAAGGCAATCTCCTCGTCGCTGCTTCAAATACATCGATAGAGTAGCCACTAACGGTCATCCTTTTCGTTGTGGGATCTATTTCCACCTTCATGTGTGACGCCCCACTTCCCAGAGGGTCACCCATCCTAGAACTACTCTAGCTCTAGCACGCTTAACTCTCATGTTCCTCTTGGATCTTGCTACCATCCAAAATGCTATAGCCGGGTTAGAGATTTAGTCCTATTATATCATTTATATAGAGGACTAATCCAAATTCCGGGGGTGTCACATTCTTCCCCCCTTTAAGCCCTGACGTCCACGTCAGGCTCAAGCACACTCACAAGCACCAGGCGATGTGAGACTCGTCTCGCTAGCGCCTTAGCCGACCTTGTGAGGAGCTGCACTCCACTCACAACGGTCATTAGCCGGGGAGCCTCGCTCTACCCGCTATATAACCCTGGCTCAGCCGAGACTCATCTCACATTTCCGGCTGGTGAATGGCTCTGATACCAACTGTGACGCCCCACTTTCCAGAGGGTCACCCATCCTAGAACTACTCTAGCTCTAGCACGCTTAACTCTCATGTTCCTCTTGGATCTTGCTACCATCCAAAATGCTATAGCCGGGTTAGAGATTTAGTCCTATTATATCATTTATATAGAGGACTAATCCAAATTCCGGGGGTGTCACATCATGAACTCAGGATACCCACTAGTTCGAACACCGATCCTAAGCTTTTTCCCGCTTACTGGAATTTCCCATCCCTTTGGCACTTCAGTTGATTCCCCTGGCCAAATTATGGGATTTAGATCTGACATCAAGGCCAAATTCGTCTTGTTGTTACCTTGGATTAATTGTCTTGATATTCCGTGTTCTGCAGTCCAAAATCCTATTTCTCTGCTTCCTCTCCCAACCACATTGATTACTTGGAATGCGGAGTACTGCAACTGCCCATCTATAAGATTGAAATCTCCACTTAGACCCCTAAATTTGCTGTTTAAGATCGTCTTTAGAAGCTTTGGACCGTTTATAGACACCCCCAAGCTCTCCAAGTATGTCGAGTTCTTAGAAACTTGAGGCTTCTCAAAGCTTAGATTTGTAGTCCCAATTGTCTCCGCTGCCATTGCCAATGCCCAAATCGTATCGTAAGCTTGTGTAGCAGAAATGCTCAGTTCAACCTGCTGATCATTTGGTTTATCTTGTTGAAATCTCCTCTTCCATCTTCGGGCGAAGTTATCAACATCCCTTGACTTGGGCATATACGCTTTAACACCTAAAACTCCTTGCATCGAACTTACTATGGAAGGGTCGAGTGAGTCCACAATGTTTGTGAGACCGTCCGTCATGATCCATGCATACCCTTGGCTCATCATTCCCGCCTCTTTGATTTGTGAGAGGAGTGATCCTATAGAGAATGACATGTGCAGAATGAACACCCTTGTCTGCATGTACATTAACTTATAGAGTTCTTCCATGATCTCGTCACTGGTTGCCGATAGGGAGATTACACTGCGGTATGGCACAATAGTGTTGATCCCTTGGAGGGCATCGACAAGGTAAGGTATGATGCCCCTTCCGTAGTCGGTGTCCTCGTAGATGAGAACCACCTCTCTCCATCCAAAGGCTTTGATGATGGAGGCAATGCTGTTCACTTGAGCAGAGTCGTTCAATGTTGTTCGTATGAAGTATGGCGTGTGGAGCGGCGAGAGAGAGGGGCTTGTCGCTGTGAAGGAGATGATTGGGACCTGGGTTTTGTTGCCAAGATCCGAGATGAAAACTGCTTGTGAAGATGTTTGTGGGCCAATGATGGCTTGCACCTTTTGTTTTTCAAGCATGTCGAGAGCTGTGTGAAAGCAAAGAATTTATATATTCAAACGAGAGAAGAGTGGTGGAAAGAAAAAGTGCAAGAACAATTTAGAAATATCTAATTAGTTAAGAAATGCACATCACTGCATCTCTAATCATCATGCTTTCTTCCATCGATTTCATATACTGCATGGTAATTGATATCATAATAACATATATGGACACTAAATCCTCTTTGGCTATATCCATAATGTTATTTTAGACTAACTGATATTTTTCTGTCGCAGTTGGTTATTAATCAACTGAGAGAGATGTCTGTGATGTTTGTTTTTCTATCCGTATATGTTACTTAAGCCAACAATTATATCTACAAGATGGTGAGAATAAGGTGGGGCGAAACAAGATATTGTTTAATAAGTTCAGGACTAAAACTAGCTGAATATATGCATACCTGCTGATGCAGCTTGAACATCATCGCTGTCGGAATCCTTAGCGTGGATTACTAGCTTTGTGGTGTAGTTCTCATGGATGGAATAGAAATCTTCTATGGCCATTGCAATGCTCGTCCAACCTATTTTGCCCACAAGTGT
Organism: Tillandsia fasciculata; assembly: GCA_029168755.2. Lineage (NCBI taxonomy): Eukaryota > Viridiplantae > Streptophyta > Magnoliopsida > Poales > Bromeliaceae > Tillandsia > Tillandsia fasciculata. The sequence continues at coordinate 571,828 of CM054935.1, read as the reverse complement.
GTTCAAGTCAAGTACCACACCAACATTGATTGCTACTGTTGCATTCTTATTAGTATGTTATGCTAGTGAGAGGGATAAGAACATGAAGATGGAGAGTGCACAACGAGTAAGAGTTCTATTCATTGTTAATATGAGCCCTACCTATCCTAGGCCAATAGGATGTCTTATATAATAAATGTTGGTAGAGAAGTCCCTCCTAAGAGATTTGTTTGACAAAGTCAGAGTAAGGGGTTAATTGAACAATGGGAGAGCTCAATGCAATTGTTAATCCTAGTAAAATGAGAGCCTTATAGGACTTCATATCAGAGTCATAGCTTAATTTATACCTCAGTATGTCTTCTATGAGAGCTTTGGGATTATTAAATTCTACTTTAAGTAGCATTGGTTTTGACACACAGCATCTTGACTTAACAAAGTCTAATTAGTGAGCATGTGGCATCAGATTCTTGATATCTTGAAAGCATTGACTAATAGAAGGATATTAAAAGAAATGCTTTCTCTGTTTAGAGACCATATTCATTGCAACTCCATTGGTTTAGTCTTTGCATCAACCTAATGAAAACTTGTTAAATAACAGTTTAGTAGTTTATTATATGTTGAGTTGTACGATGCGAAATAATACTGAAGTTTGCGCTGAAACTTTCATGGAAATTCCATGTAGAATACCAATCATTAAGATAGGAGGTTTAAATAGGATTCTTCAAAGTTATTAACATCCTCTACGCTGAAACTTTGATGGACATTCCATGGAGAATACCAATGATTAAGATAAGAGGTTTAAGTAGGATTCTTTAAAGTTATTAGCATCCTCTGGTCAAATCAATGGACTTTTATTAACATCCTCTGGACATTCCGTGGAGAATACGGTTGATTAAAGGTTTAAGTAGGATTCTTTAAAGTTATTAACATCCTCTGGTCAAATCAATGGACTTTTATTACATCTGAAGATTCAGTTCTTGACTGTTTCAAACTGTACTTTCCTTTTCTCCTTTATATTCTGAATCAGAACAAAGTTAGAGAACTTGTTCTAGAATCAATGATATACCTCTGAAATGTTTTCTTTTTAACTCCTATGTACTAGTATTTTTAATTCAACAAGAACAAAAAAGAAAAGGGCCCTTGATGCTCTTATTTGGGATCAGCTATAGACTTTTGAGTTACTAGAATAGTTAGCACATTGATGATGCTGATTATGCATTTCTATTTACAGAGATCTTACATGAATTATATATGCTCTAGTCTTTTGTTGGCGGCATCGGAGATAGTTCAATTTCACATTGCAATAATGATGCTTAATTTGCATGAAATGAACATTGTTTTTGTGCCATTTGCTAGGTAATATACATGCTCAACTAGTTACAATGTTAGAAAAATTTTCAAATGAACAATTGTTTAAGTATTAACCTATAGATCTTCCTTTATCTCAGTCATCTCTACAGAGATATCATCAGCCAGTCGTGAACTGCTTGTTGTCGATGCTCGTTGCGGAGTAAAGCTTAGGCTCTCGGGACTCTGCGAGCCATCCAAATCATGAATAGCCACGGCTTCTCTCACCCTCGCCTCTTGGTTTACTTCTTTGTCACTGGCTGCGGGATCGTCAACATATGTTTTGAATGCAAGCGGGGTGCACTCCTTCCGGTCAAAGTGCTTGAACCATGCAAGCAGCTTCTTCCGGAAGCTGTTCTCAGAAGCATAAGCTTTAAGTTGATCCCACTCGTTGTAGACGAAGGTTGCGAGGAAGAGTAAGAACATGAGGGTGGAGATGGTTCCAGTGATGAGGAAGAGCCCTCCGAAGCTCTGGAAGTCGAGTCTTGAGGAGCTGAGGCTGTTGCTTGAGCTTGGGCAGATAGTTGGATCGCCAAACCATTTTCGTTCGATCTCCATCATCTCGCTCCCCTCCGTTACGTTCAGAATGGCCCTCGAGATGTCGGGAACCAACGGAGATCCTAGTGGAAACACCTGCAGATCGTAAACTCTTTATTCCTCGAAATTTTGGTATTACTTTTATTAACTGTGTATATTCCTGCAAATTTTGAATTTTCGTGTTTTGTCTCTCCAAATCGTATTTTGCGCAAAGATATCAATTACCACAAGAATTTTACAATTGCAAGGCATTTGTGTTAGAAGAGTATTTGAAACTACAAATTCTATTGCATCTTATTTGAGAAATTGAGTATCTATAAGATCCATTTCAAAATTTAGACTTTGCCAAGATTTGGTGGTAGATAAACTATTTTCCTGGGGATATGCATAGTTAGGTTCTATTTTTGAACAAAAATTTACTTAGGAGTGTCAGGCATGAGCCGTCGGATAGCACTCCATAAATCTTGCTTTGAGATTACACCCATAATTATAGCTGATGTACTTAGTGAGCATATATGCAGGGCATGAAACGAGAAAGAAGCAGCTTACGAAGCCAAATCCATCGGTTTTAAACACCGTTGATCCGTACACCGTCGATCCGACGATTGTGTAGTTGGCGCAGTACTTTGAGAGGAACAGATTCAGGTATGGGATCTCGTCGATGATTGCAGCAACCCGTTCGTTTGCAGGTCCTGGCGATAGCGCCTTTGCGTACTCTTCCACTGTGCTATAGTTTATCAGCTTGTTCTTGTCGAAATGCAGTTTATCAGTCAGCAGACCGTAAACAAAGGAGCCGTCTTGGTAACCGATGCGGTCGCCATTCTGCCGCAGCTCGGTGATGTTGGTCGCTGCCGGCTGCAGCTGCTGCACTGTCAGCATCGATGTCAGGCTCGCCGTGTAGCTCGACGTCAAGATCAGCACCACGAACACCCAGATGATCACAACGAACCGTGATAGATTGCTTTCCAGTTTCTCTCCTAAAAAAGCAGGAAAAAAAAAGAAAGCAGAAGAAAATCAGTGAGTTCATTTTCTGCATGTACTTCTTTGTTGAATTATAAAATTATGTCTTAAATTTTTAGATATAGTTGTGCATTTTTCTTTTCAGGGTCTCTAACATGCAAATAACAACTGCAGTAGTGGCGTTGTCATACTTTATCTTTTTTCTTTCTTATGCGTGCGCATATGTATCAGTATCATTATTAGACTTTAGAACAGTTGATGAATATCCCTTGTAAGAGCATGCATACATAAGCACTAGTAAATACCAACTTCATAGAAATAATAAAAATGAGGTCGATCGAACGTACTGTGCGTGAAGACGAGGGTGGAGAAAGCGAAGAAGAAGGTGCCGCCGAGCTGCTGGGAGGGGGTTCCCCCGAACTCGGGGTTGCGGCGGTGCTCGATGGCCCAGACGACAAATCCGGTGAGGCAGAAGAAGGCGATGGAGCTGAGCCAAAGGCCCGCCGTCAGTGGCTTCAGGAAGATCCACATGTTCCAGCCCCGGTCCTCACGCACCGCCACGAGCATCGACACCCCTGACTCCGTGTACGGCATCGTGAACTCCACATACTCGCTCCGGTTTGCGATTATCGTCGTGTCCCCCACCGCCGCAGCGAAATTCTGCTTCCCCAACCTCCCAGTTGATCAGTTTCAAATGCATGAAATCAAACGGTTTACTTATTCTTACGCGTGAGTTACTATAGTTACTTATTTTTAGAACTACAAATTTATCATACAAATCCCTACGTCTAAATTTTATAGAAAATTTACCTTCTTGAACACCTCGTCCACCAAATTACCGTAAGAATCGGCGCTGGGGTTGAAGGGGACGTACTCGTACGGCACGTAGTACGGGAGCTTCTTCATGACGGCGTCGAAGACGTCGATGCAGAATCCGGTGACCGACGTCCGGTTCGTCGTCGGGTCGACGGTGACGTCCACGAACTCCTTGAACCCCTGCTTCACCGGCACCGCGATCTGCATCGCCAACCCGTTCGTCGACACTACCCACCCGACCGGCACCGCCTTCGGGTCCTCCGGCCACACTATCGTCCTCAGCTCACCCGACACATCGCCATAATTAACGTCGGCACGAGAATTCGGCGAGCGCGATATTCCGGCTTGCGGTGACCAGTATCCGACCGTGTGCGTGCTTCTTCCGACCACGTTCACGATCTCGTAGGCCGGCTCCTGCAGCTGCCCGTCGATGAGCTTAAATTCGCCTGCCAGCCCGTCGAAGGTGGTGTCCAGAATGGCCGCCAGAAGTTCCGGCCCGGCTTGTGATACCCCGAGCCGGCCGAGGTCTGTCGAGTTGTACACCTCCGTGCTTTCGTATGCAGAAAATCTCGGTTGGCCACTCGTCGAAACTTTCGAATTCTGCACTGCAGTCGCGATAGCCCGTGCGGTGTCGTAGGCGCGGAGCTCGAGCACGGTCGGTCTGGCTACGTCCATGTACGGATACTCTTCCCGCAGTCTCAATTTGAATCGCGAAACGAAATCAGCGGATTCGTTGATGAACGGCCGGACGCCTACGACTCCCTGCATGGCGGCGAGCACGGTAGGGTCGAGCGTCTCGAGACCGTCGGCGATGCCGTCGGTGACGATCCAGACGTAGCCCTTGGACATCATGCCGGCCGCCGAGGCCCGCAGAAAGAGCCGGGTGCCGAGCGCCGGAAGCATGTGCACGACGAACACGCGCGTCTGCATGGACATGAGCTTGTAGAGCTCGGCGTCGATGCGGTCGTCGGAGGCGGCGGGGGGGAGGACGGAGCGGTAGGGGATGCGGGCATTGACGGCGGTGAAAGCGTCGACGAGGGAGGGGAGGAGGCCGGCGCCGTAGTCGGAGTCCTCGTAGACGGGGACGGCCTCGCGCCAGCCGAAGGCACTGAGGAAGTCGGCGATCGGGGTGGCCTGGAAGGAGTCTTTGGCGGTGGCGCGGACGAAGAAGGGGGTGCGGGCGGGGGACAGGGACGGGCTGGTGGCGGAGAAGGAGACGATCGGAACGCGAGTGCGGTCGCCGACGTACGCGACGAATGCCGACTCCGACGAGGTCTCAGGACCGATGATTGCTTGCACTTGCTCATTATTTAGCAGATCCACAGCTGCATGAGTAGAAAAAATATACAGCATTCGAACTCAGAAAAAAGTTATTTTAGTAAGATAAATAATTGTTACTTAATTTTTAAAGTTAAATTTACTATCTAATATTTATTTTTACTCTTTCTAAATATCAAAATATTTACGAATTCTATTTATGAATATATAAATAGAGATCGAATTTTCAACCATAAAATTGATAACCTGAGATTCACACAATCAGAAGAGAAATTTTTTTTTTGAGAATTGATCACTAAATTCTAATACGGATTAATAATTTCGAATCAAATTAAAGCTGTGTTTCTTTGACCAGTCAAAAGGTTGAAATGTCAAAGCTTCCAAGAGGCTAATTACAAATTCATACTCGTTGACTTTTTTTTTTTTTTTTTTTTTTGGCCCTTTTAAATTTACTTCAATTTTTTTTCGAAGAATAGTGCTTTAAACAATAAAAAAAATTAAAAAAAAATTAAAATAGAAAAAGGAAATAAATTTTGGTTGATATGCTCCTCCTCTACACTGAAGATTTATTCATATTGTGCAAATTGGTGTACAGTGAAAAAAAAAAAAAATCAAAATTTGAATTTAAAATTTGAACTTCAATCGTATACCTGCAGAAGCTGCTCCAACTGTATTCTCCTGCGAGTCTCTCCGATGGAGAACAACCCGCGTGTCGTAATTCGGATTGTTTCGGTACAAATCGTCGATCGACATCGTGATGCTCATCCAGCACCTCTTTCCGGACTCCGTCGAGAGGTCGAGGATGACTCCGACGGGGACGGGTACCGCAGACGTCGCGTTCTGGGCCTCCGCGACATGCGGAGCCCAGAATCCCAAAATTAATAAGATGAGGAGGAAAAAAGAAGAAGAGAAGAGTAGAACAGCATAATTTGCTCTCTCCATGAAGGGAGATTTTTGTAGCACCTATTTAACATATAAAAGAAGCTATTTAATTAATTATATGTGTGCATAACTACTTGTAATATATATATTTATATGGTTGCTTAACTTGGGGGTCACTAATAAGAAGGGCCACACAAAGCAAGGGGGAGAAAAAGGGACAGGAAAATTAGTTGGCTGCATATGTGGGGTTTGATTGACTTAATAAGAGAACTGTCAGTCTTTAAAATTTATTTATTCTTATGCTTGACTAGGCCAATTCAAAGAGCAGAAATTTTACATCTACTGGAAATTAGATACTTCTCTGGAAAGTATTCTAATGTAGAGTTGATACGCTGTCTGTCAAAAAGAAAATTAAATAATGTTAGGAATTCGATAAAATTCAAATTTAGAATTTTCTATTTAATATCATATAAAAGTTTAAGCTATTAGAAGACGATATTTATATATTTTATATTCAATACGTGAGCTCTGATATTATCATAAATTATTGATTTATAAATATTGTTAACAATAATGTAGCTGTGACGCCCCCAATAGAATTATGATTGTGTTTATATAAGACATGGACACTAGTAATAATAACTGGGCTTAAGCATTTTGGGCTGTGGTTTGGACCCAACAAGTTATTATTGCTAGTGGTCCGAGTCGTTATATTTGGTATCAGAGCCAATAACCAGCCGGAAGTGTGTGATGAGTCTCGGCTGAGTCTGGGTCTGACAGGGCTAACGAGACAAGTCTCACATCGCCTTGTGATCTTGGGCTGCTGTGTGTGTTTGGGCTGACGAGGACGTCAGGCCTAAACGGGGGAGTCTGTGACGCCCCCAATAGAATTGTGATTGGGTTTATATGAGACATGGACACTAGTAATAATAACTGGGCTTAAGCATTTTGGGCTGTGGTTTGGGCCCAACAAGTTATTATTGCTAGTGGTCCGGGTCGTTACAGTAGCTCTAGTATATACTTTAGAATATTAATTTAAAATATAGTCGATTATCGAGTTTGAGCGGTTAGAAATACGCAATCTTAAAAATACGCAAGTAATTTACTTAAAACATATAAACACAGCGTCTACCGGTCTCGACCGGACTCAATCCGTCTAGACATTGGGTCTAAAGTTTATTATAGATCGCAACCCTACTAACTTATTGAGTTCATCCAACTCAACTTATTAATTTTTTTGAATTTATTATTACGGGTCAGAAAACTTAACTTACTTCTAACTCATAAATATATATCCAGCTTCTACTGTAATAGGCTGGCAGATTTTGAACTAATCTTCTACTGTAATAGGCTGGCAGATTTTGAACTAATTTTTCAGATTTGATGTCGATTATTACAAATATTGTGCTTACAATCTGACTTATCTACTGTACCTCATATTATTAATCCTAGTTTTTTATTTTTATTTTCTCTAACATTAAATAGCAATGGATATCTTCTCTTGACCTGGTCATTAAACAGGTAATATTGAACAGGAAAATGCTATTTGTAGATTTATTTATAAGTATAAACTTTATAATTATTATAAAAAATAAATAATGAATTAGAGCTCTTGGGTGAGTGAAATAATTAATTAACTAATTAATTAATGCACACATAGTTTAGAAGTATTACCTAATTAACATTGCTCCGTTGACATTGACAACCGAAAGAGGAAATAATTAAGTTTTGAGCCACCTCCTTAGCTGGATAAAAAATATTGCATGCCCCTGGAGTATACACACATGCACCATATGTAATATGTGATGACTCTTATTCTTGCTCGGTATTATTTTCAAAATAATTTTGTATTTTTTATAATGCTACAGTATCAATCAGATTATAAACTATGAATCAAACACAATAATTTTAGTAAAATAATTCGAATCAAATACATTTTTATTCTATCATATCCTAACTAAAATTTAATAAAGACGAATAGATACGATATTATGTAATATCTAAAAATTTTATAGAAATTGACAGAACATCTATTTTTGTATTTCCGACGAATAAAGAGTTTTGAGTGTCTAGCTTTTTAAATCTACGGTATAAATTTGGTAGAGGAGCATATAAATAATTTCAGAAAAAAAAAAGAGAGTAAATCATAAGTTTTAAAAATAGTTTACCTAGGCACTAAATATTTTCAAAATTAAGGCTACAAAAATAAATTAAAATTTATGATTTACCTAGACAGTAAATCAGAATTATAAATTTATAATTTTTGATATATATATATATATATATATATATATATATATATATATATATATATATATATATATATATATATATGCATTTTAGATACCATAGATTATATGGATGAGTTAAAAATAATATATTGAGACTTTTATAATAGGTAAATATAAGTGTACATTCTACAAGGAGTATACATCCTACACTCTACCCCTGACATCGAAATGATCAGTAAAAAAAGTCTCACCCCAAAATAAGATAGAGTGTAGAATGTACACCCCTCATGGGGTGTACAACTAGCATCCCCTTTTATAATATACTTTTAAACATACAGTGTATGTATATAAAATTTGTCATTATCTAATGGACTTTAGAAGAGAGAGAAATGAACAGATATGTCCATTTCATACTTGGAATTCCAAACTTTGTTTTACTTTTAAGGAGTTTGAGTAGCTCCCAATTTTAAAATTTATACAATTTTTTTTATAAACTTTTAAAATTTATATAAATTTAAAATTTTTATAAAAATTAAAATTAATAAATTTTATTTTTAAAAAAAAATTAAAAGAAAAAGAATATTTTAGTCTTTTTAATATAAAATTCAACTTTTTACTCCTCTTATTCTTCAGTTACTTTCAAACATTATTTTTCTTATATTTGGTACTAACCTAAAATCCAACCAAATATAAATTTATAATTGTTCCAGCTCGTTTCAAAAATTATACTTATCTCTGGTACTACTAATTTTCTTTTATAATTTAACCAAATATAAATTTATAATTATTCCAGCTTATTCTAAAAATTATACTTATCTCTGGTACTACTAATTCTCTCTTATATCTCAAGTAAACAAAGTCTTCATCTAAAACTAAGTACAAGAAAGAAAAAAAATTTAAAAAATATTATATTATATTTAAAAGTAGAAAAATTATAAGTAAATTATCTAAAGAGAGGGAGTGGAGGCCACATATATTTATAGATCACTTTATTGTCCAATAGTAAATAAAAAGACGTCAAGTAGTACAAAATTACTAGCTATGGGAAAAGACTTATTAGTTTTTAAGAAACTTTTATTTAATGCACTTTTTAGAAAGTTTAAAAATATTTTTCTATAAAGGGCCTCTTAATTTTTCTATAAAAATATTTTTTTTTGAAATTCTGATAATTATAAAAAAGAAAGTCAGTAAAATATTTTAAATTTCTAAAACATAACACACGTCGCTAAACTAATTGATTGATTGATTGATTGATGGGGATGTATTGAAAGGTTGAAAGAAAACAAAAATATAAATTAAAATAACCTGAGGTTGAGTCTGGCTCCCCAATCAAACAATCTGTAAGGTCGGTTTCTTTCGGAAACAAGATCTGAAATAAAATTTTATTTTAATTTTATTTTTCAAACGCATTTGATTATGGATGGAAACAATATTTTTTATTTTTCTGAAATAAGCTGGTATAATAGGCTGGAACTACTGTTCCAGCTTTTTTCTGAAGCAAAACTTGTTTTCATTTAAAAAAAAAACTTAATTAAAATAAATATAATTTTAATTATTGTATAAATATTTTAATTAATCTAATATTTTAACTAATTTAATTAATTTACTAAGTATTTATTTAAGTATTTAGATAATTAACTAATTAAATTATAAAATTATCTATAGTTAATTAAATTATTAATTATTAATAATACTTATTATTGTTAATTATTTTATTAATTAATATTCAAGGTTATCTGATAATAGTTAATTAAATAAGTTAAATTATTATTTAATTAATATTTTATATTAATTATTTAGATTAAATATTATTATTTTAAAATTATAATTATTCTTATTCTCACTCTTTCAATATAACTATCCAAACGCTATTTTTCTTATTCCTAAAAATAATTCAATTTTTATCCAAACGTAAAATTAATCTTATTCCTGCTTATTTCTGAACTTATACCTATTCTTTGAATAAGCAGTTCTAGCTTATATCTGAACCAACCACAACCTAATAATTTTAGTTATGCGAAGTCCGCTGACTCTGCGAGTCGTACATTTCTTGTCAATGAGTCCAATTTTTAGAAAACTTTGTCACACTTCTTCTAGCTTTCAAGACAATTTTAGTTAAATATAATTTAAATTATTTAAATTATTTAATGACCCATTTATTGCTGTATGTTATAGTAGAACTGACGGTTGAAAAGGACAATCAAATTAAGAAGCATCACAGTGTAAGTTTGGAATTATGATCAGTTTTTCTATTTCCACCACCTATATATCAACAGTATAAGAATCTTAATCAAAAAAATTTATGGATCATTCCAAAATAATCCAAATAATTCTAATTGGATCAGAATTAAATTTATTAAAAATAAAATAATTAATATTTAAATATTAATTAGAGTAAAATTGATTTAAGCTTTAAATATAGTGCATGCATTATTATTATTTTTATAATAGTGGAGGTATTATGGGTTAGCCATATCCATATAATATGATTAATATGGGTATAATTTTGAATCCATCTAGTATATAGGTGCAAGAGGATGTGTTCCGCTTTTATGATCAATATAATATTAAAGCGAGTATCGGATCAACAATAGTCGGTACCGAAACGGTTACGAATTCACAAACTATAGGATAAGCGTGAGTACTAGATTCCCAACAAAACAATATTAAATTTGCTTTTGGTTTTTTTTTTTTTTTTTTTTTTTTTTAAGAAATTTCTCATGAAGTTCCATCCAATATCCTAGGAAAGTGACATTTCACCTCAATTGGGCTAAGCACCTAATACACAAAACTGGACTGCTTGGGCCTTCAAGCCCAACTTTGCCGACATTGTCTCAAATCACCACTTCGTCGTCGTCGAGTTCCACGCCCCTTGATGATTTCCTCTTCGATCCTCTCGATCTAGTTCTATATTTTCAATTTTTATATTTTTACGTGTCGATCTTTCATTCGATAGAATTTTTGACATTATTGCGGTGTTTGCCGATAAGAAGTTGTGATTTCTATTATATATTTGGATAATTTAAAAAAAAAAAATTATTATTCTGTGAATTAAGTATTTGATCCACGGTTGGATTCTTATATTAGCAATTTGTGATTATTTTTATTAAATTTGATTGATTCAATAATATTTATCCGTCACAACACGAATACCTTCGCAACTATATATATATTTTTCAAAGAAAAAAAAAAAAAAAAAAAAAAAAAAAAAAAAAAAAAAAACTTCAAATGCCTCTCTTGTGATTTAGCGTTTTCTTACATTAGTACTTTATAGTATAAAAGTGCATTACTTTAGTATATTATAATTTTATTTTTTTGTTTCCATACGAATTAATTTTTCAGTTAAACTATATAAATAAAACTTCATATACCTCCCCTATTATATATATATATATATATATATATATATATATATATATATATATATATATATATATATATCCAATTTTTATTTTAATTATGCAACTATAAGTGTTTGAAAGCTGGATCTCAAACGCACGTATGTGTAAATAGTACGAAAGTTCAAACTAAATTATAAAAAAAAAAAAAAACTCGCATAAATCGGAATCAAATTCATGACCACGCACTCTAAACGCTAAACATATAATTATCAATATTGAATAGTCAAGATTAAATGTACGAACAAAATTTGTGGCCTTCAATCTCTTGTAATTAATTTTGATAAAACAAACACGTCCCAATATAAGCGATCAGATATTCTTACTCTTTTTTAGAAGCCAAATAAATAAATAAATAAATAAATAAATAAATAAATAATAAAAAAAACAACACAAATAATAAGGAAGAACTGTTCTAGAAACAGTTTCCAAATCAACTACACGAACTAAGAATTAGATGGAAGATTTTAGCAACTCATGCCATGCATAAAATATGTGTAAAATCCAAAACATCAAAAAAGTGTAATATATGTACTTCAATAATTTTTGAATAAAATTTTTTATTTTTTTTAAAGTTAATTAGAGGTGACAATCCAACTACTTGTAACTTTTCAAACTATCAAACTCAATGAAATTAATGCCGTGGGTTACAGGAAAGGTTCTTCAAAAAAAACCAAAAAACTTACAAGTGTAAGAACATGATCTTCGCGATCAAACAGCGATGTGTCGTATGTATATACATCTCTTGACCCATCACATCGTGTGATTTTTGAGGGTGCATATATATATGCTGCTATATTTAGTGTATAAGATATATATGCATGGTATATATATTGGTACCTTACTTTGGAATATATCACTAATATTATCCATTCCAAATTCATTTAGATAATAAAAAACCTAATGACTTCGTACACTTGTTTTCTTAAAAAAAAAAAAAAATGAAGAGTTTCTGGGACTAAGAATCATATGTTTGGTAGCAAAATTATTAGTTTTACTTAAAATAGTATTTTTATATATTAGTTTTATATTTTTTTTAAAACAAATTGTTCTTGTACGTGCGCGCAATTAATGTAGATGTTTTGGAATTGGTACTATTATTTCTAGGTGGAGAAGCTATGATAAAAATGACCTACTTTTTTTTTAAAAGCCATTAAGATACATGGTTGAAGTTTGTAACCCCCAATCTAATATCTAAAGTTTAAAATTGAACCTCAACTACTCTTTTTTTTTTTTTTTTTCCTTTTTTTAAAAAAAAAAAAGTTTTGAGTTTGTACAACAAGTTGATGGTGTATGCAACCTAAGTCACTGCATGGGTCCTTTTCTTTTGTCTTTCATGGTGGACTTTGTTAATTTGGTGGACAATAAATGCATCATCTCATGGTCCAAAATTAAACTAACTAAATCTTATTACTTTGAAACATTAATTCTCTTTAAGAAAGAGTCAAACAACCCCCACAATTAAAAAGTAAAAACCTCTCTCTCTCTCTCTCTATCTTTCTCTCTGAGTTGTGAAATTGAAAGTCTAAATTTGAATTCAACTAATCACTAATGGAAAGAAACTTCAAGAAGGGTTGAGAATAAGTCAAAGTAATTAAAAGATAATCCACATGTCAAACACCACATAGGTTTTTATTGTTATGAGTCAATAATTCGTGTGATTTTAGGTTTGCAATTCTAGTTGACGGTTTACAAATGGAACTAAGTCATAGATACATATATTAGAATCGCAGATGCAGGTCAATTCAAACACGACTCTCATTTGATAATCAGGTCAAATCTAATTAATTTGCATCTAAATACAATATATATATATATATATATATATACACACACACACACACACACATGGATTTTATATTGAGCAGATTATTAATAATAATTAAAATTATTTAGTACGTACAAATTTAAATAGACAAATTTGGTATAAATATGCGATTGTGTTGGGTATTGTCGCCCAAAAAATGAGAGAGATAAGTGAGACCAAGCCATCAGGTTTTTTGGGTTGGTGGAATCAAATTTAGAATCATTCAATAATTTATTATACTTTCCATCAAATATATATATATATATATATATATATGGTGTACGAGGCACACTTCATCTATTCAAAGGTGAGGTGTTTTTTACTGGTCACTTAAAAGTGATCAGTAAAATTTACTCCACCCCTGAATGGGTGGGTGTAAGACGTACACCCTTTTTAGAGTGTGCAAGAAGCTTTTATATATATATATATATATATATATATATATATATATATATATATATATATATATATACTAGGTTACTATGCTATCGATAGTACCAAAATTTTAGTTTTATTAAATTTTTGACCCTTGGATGAAGAGAAGTACGGTTAGAATGATAGTGGACCCTTTGGTTTTAGTAGGTGATTAGAAAAATAGTATGATCTAAAAGGTAAAAATAATCAAAAAAATGATAGTGGACTTTTTGGTTTTAGTAGGTGATTGGAAAAATAGTATGATCTAAAAAGTAAAAATAATCAAAAAAATTGATCTAACGGTGAAAAATTTGGTAATACCAAATACTTGATATTATCGATAGTATAGTAGTCAAAATCATATATATATATATATATATATATATATATATATATATATATATATATATATATAGTAGAGTTTATATATTTTTAAAAGTACAAGTCTAATCATACTTGTGAATTTTTTACCATTAAATTTGTATTCAGATTTGTGCAATATATTGTACTTTCTCTTTCTCTCTTTTTAGTTGACTTTACAATTGCACAAATCTCAAAGCAAATTCAATGATAAAATATTTACAAACATAATTGGGCATATACTTTTGAAAGTATATAAGCTATATATATATATATATATATATATATATATATATATATATATATATATATATATAATGTCGGTTTAATTTCTTGGTCATGTAGATAGAATAAACAAATTTACTTAAGCCACATTTGGACACTTGCATATGCATTAATCACCAATGTATACATCAACATAAGCTATATCCCAATGTCATAGTCAACTTATATATTACTTACACCAAACAAATCTCTTTTTAAATTTCATTTGTCAAAACACGTGGGTCGGACTCTAACCCAAACTACCAATTAAAACCACATCTAATGGCCCAAATTAAACGTTCAATGTAACGTGTCGGTCTCGTCAAGTTAGATCTCTAAAATTTATTAATTAAATCACATACTGTACATATAAAAATATATATTATTTTATAAAAGCAAATTAATTAATTAGAGGGTAATATATAACTGTGGTATTGAAACCAATTGCTAATTTATTTTAAATTAAAAATAAATAAATCAGTAAAGATAATTAAGATTGTGTTATTAAATTTGAGTAAATTTGATGAATTTACACTAACAAAAGTATATATATAGTTTTATTATGTACACCCCTGACGGGGTGTTTGGGTGCCACTGTCACATCGAAACCAGTGAAGGAAATGTGGGGTGTGCATCATATATTGGTAGCAAAGCCCATAGTTTTATTAATTTGTTTTGTGCGAAAAACGAAAAATGTTGGCACGTCCCATCCATCTATTGCTACATGAATAGATAACGATTAGGTAGGAAATTTTTGTGTACGGAATAATTTATTTTTTTGTATTTTAGTGATAAGACATATTTAATTAGCTGTTTATATTGAATGATTAAAATAAATTTTATCACTGATGAGTTGTATAATTATCTGATAAATAAAAGCTTAATTTTTTCATCTACTTTTGAACATTTTTTTTAATCGTGCATTACAACGGTACAGTATCCTTTCTGAGTTTAAGTAAAATTTTCATAATCTATTTATTTAATAATAAATATATAAATTATTATTAAATAACTTATTCTATCAAGTATATATATATATTTTTTACTACTATGACTATTTCTACTATTGGCATTCTCATGCACATTATAACTATTGCGATAATTTAATAAATTATTTGACTGAAGTGAAACAAAAATATATTCGATAAAAAAAATAACGCTTCAAAATAATTATTAATGAGTATCTATCCGCTTGCTTTAAAGTTTCTAAAATTTTTTCTGCGTTTTATTATTATTATTATTTCTTAAGAATTCGTTGTCTCACTTGGTTGAAGCGACAGTATACTGTCTTTCACTATCAAAAAAATAATAATAATAATTCAACCGTCCTTAGCTCAAGTGAAAAAAAAAATTGATGATTGATATTGGAGACTCAAATTTGAAATCTAATTACTTCATATTTTTAGTTAAAATTATTTTAAAATTAAACAAAACGAATAATATATTACCTTTCTCTCATTAAAAAAAAGAAAAAAAATAAATTACTTTCATCTCCTAATCTATAGGCTCTGTAAATCTAATTTTCATTTATGAAAAGAACCTTTGTATGAATTTTTTTTTTAAAAAAAGAAAAAACTAAAGATTCATAGTCAAAAAAGCAAAGGAAGGTAATTACAGTGTCCAATTTCTCCAACCTCTCTCTCTCTCTCTCCTCTATTTTTTTTCATAACATATAATATAATTACTACTCCCCAATTCACATATATATATATATATATATATATATATATATATATATATCCACATAATTATGTACTTCTCCTCTCTCACTCTCTCCCTCTCTCTCCTCCCTCATTCCCTCCTCATTATTATACTTTATTATTATTAAGCTCTAATCCCCTTCTCTCTCTCTCTCTATCTCTATTCACCTCACCTATTCACTACTCCTCTTATTCTCAGATCTTATTCCGATCGGGCTCATCGAACCGAACCATGCGATCCGGTCCGGTTCCGACCGAGCTGCGGGCGCAGACCGGGGCACCGGCGAACGGGCGCCGGCGCCGCCCCGAGCTCTACCTCCCACTCCCCGTCCGCGACTACTCCGTCCCCGTCCCCGTCCCGCTCCCCCTCCCCGTCCCCGTCCCCCTCCCCCTCCCACCTACTCCTCCTCTCACCTCCGCATCCTCCTCTTCAGCCTCGGCCATGGCTGCTCCCGCGGCGGTGGGAGTGGCCGCGGCGGCGACCCCGTCGTTGTCGGACCTGGAGCGGGTGCGGCGCGTGGGGAGCGGGAGCGGGGGCACGGTGTGGATGGTGAAGCACCGGACCTCGGGGCGACTCTACGCGCTCAAGGTGCTCCACGGGACGCACGAGGACGAGGTGCGGCGACGCATCCGGAGTGAGATCGAGATCCTGCGCGCCACGGATGACCCCGCAGTGGTGCGGTGCCACGCCATGTACGACCGCGAGGGGCAGATCCAGATCCTCCTCGAGTACATGGACGGGGGATCACTGGAGGGGCGCCGCATCGCGTCGGAGTCCCTGCTCGCCGACGTCGCCCGCCAGGTGCTCGGCGGAATTAACTACCTCCACGGGCGCCGCATCGTCCACCGCGACATCAAGCCCTCCAACCTCCTCGTCGACGACGCCGCGCGCCGCGTCAAGATCGCGGATTTCGGGGTGGGGCGCATCCTAGCGCAGACCTTGGACCCCACCTGCAACTCCGCCGTGGGCACCGTCGCGTACATGAGCCCCGACCGCATCGACACGGAGCTCAACGACGGCAACTACGACGGCTACGCGGGGGACATTTGGAGCTTCGGCCTCTGCATCCTCGAGCTCTACTTGGGCAGTTTCCCCTTCGGAGAGGGCCTCGGGAGGAGGGAGGATTGGGCCTCGCTCATGTGCGCCATTTGCTACGCCGACCCTCCACAGGCCCCTCCCTCCGCCTCCCGCGAGCTCCGGAGCTTCATCAGCTGCTGCCTCCAGAAGGATCCCTCCCGCCGCGCCACCGCCGCCCAGCTCCTGCAGCACCCCTTCATCACGCAATACTACGGTTCTCGCTCCAACGCCAACGCCAACGCCAACGCCTCTTCATCGTCGGCGTCTCACCGGTGATGGTAACGATGCATACTTTGAATTTGGTTACTATTTACTAACTATGAATGTATCTCATCACTCTATAGTAGTAAAAAGTTGCCCTTTTTGTATCAAGTTCTTAGAAAGGGGGAAATTGATGGCTTGGTGGTGGTCAAAATCGGATTTTTCCCAATTGGGTTAATGAAAAAGCTATGGTTGTTGCTCCCCTTGTCTCTCTATCTTCCATTTATATGTTTTTAATCATCTTTTTTCCTTTTTTACCTCTATTGTTTGATGACATAGTAATTGTATTATGGGTTTCAAACCTTCAAATGTGGGTTAGAAGTCACATGGGGGATATTCTCCTTTTTTTTTTTCGCTTTAGATAGATGGAGGAATGAGGAAGAGGTGGTTGGAAAGGAAGAAGAAACTGATGGTGTGTTGTCGTCGGCTGTGTACAATATTCTCCCCAAGGATTAGATTTGATGATGATGAAATTGGAATCAATCCCTTTTTTTTCCCTTGATCTCCTCTCTTTATTCTTTTATCATCTTTTCTTACTATTCTATTCAAATGTGTGGTTGATTTTTGTTCTGGTTGTTTCTCTCTGTTGCCAATTTCAATTTATCAGTGTAGTTGGTGTCTTAGTTTAGCATAGATTCTCTTTGGCAACAGCAGATATGAGATACCAACGTAGGGCCATTGGAAGAGGAAAAGAACTCTCTTTGGTGGAGAGGGAAATAAAAGAGGAAAAAGAAATAAACAGATAGTAAAAGATGCAAAGCACTCCATTTATGGATGTAATGGTCCAGAAAAGGTATGCAGTGTCTTATAGATCCCAAAAGAGGAGTGTATTGAGTACAAAAATTTTGTGCATAGTTCCTTATGGAGGATACTGTTAGGAGGGGTTCTTCGTACATGATTCAACTAGTGTTTTAATCAAACTAACTTTTGTACACAAAAAGAAAACTTTTAAATTCGCAGAGTATTGGTTTGCCGGCCTAGATTGAGCGCGCTTAACTTAGACGAAGAGCATCTAACCTCTCCTGAAACATCCGAGAAAAGGATTCTGGGAAAGAAAAGAAAAGGAGTAATAAGAGGAAGATGTAGAAGGGAACGAAATTGAAGGGAGGGTGAGAAAACTCAAAGCTGGAATGCGGATTAATTATGCTGGCAGTATTAGACCAGTCCATTAAGTTCTTTTTTTTCGGTCAAGATCTAGTGGGGGAGCCCGATCGACACCAATGGGTCATGGATGTACCAAGCAACAAAGATCAATAAAACTTAATACCGACAATTAGATGCGATCATGCGATTACACAACAAATGCTAGGCCTACTGTCAAGTTCAAGTATGGTTATCTGAAGTAAATATAAATTGAAATAAAATGTTTTAAAGCAAATGGTTCCTGTCGATTCACTATGCTTTTTAAGCTCCTGATAGTTACATATATAGAAGCTATAAGAATTCAAAACTAGAAATATTAGGTATATTGATACATACTGTTGTTTTACAGGAAAAAGAAACTATTATGTTTCTTGAGCCTTTTAACATGATCATGTGACTTACAACTTGTTTCCAACTAGCAATAACACAGAACTCCTGGGCTCTCTGCATGCTCCAGTTACCAGTACTTCCTATAGAATCTAATACTTGTCTCTCCGTCGGGAGACGAAACAGCTTAAGGGCGAGAAAAGCTGTTTCTTTAAACATATATATGCTTTGTCCTAATGGCCGTTTACCAAGAAGCTGAATCAGTTTCTGCTTTCCTCACTGCACTTGTTGAGGAAGCTGCACAACCGTAGAAATGTATGTGTAAGCTTGTGTTTCTAATAGCTCCTAAGCTGTTATGTGGATCGCCAAATGTTTTACCTTGGGTAGTGTTGTTGGACAACATTTTGTTATGTGGCGTTTGATCTTCGTGCGGTAATCGAAGATCCGCTTGATTGGGTTCTTGAGCTATATCCAGATTGTGCAAATAGTGGGTCACTCATAATATCCTGCAGAAGACGAAAAATCATAGATTTAATTGAAAATTTTGCAGCATAGAGTTGTATCACATTCTTTCATATTCAAGAACACTTTGGCTGAAAGGAGTAACTCTGTGTAGTGGACATTTTACTGTTGTTTGATTATGTGTAGTGGGCAAATTCTATTCGCCAATTTTTGAAGTGAAAAAAAAACAACTTAACACAGATAGTACTAACATACCTGATGGCTTTGCATAGGCGAGCCGTGCATGCTGCCGCACAGCGAGGAGTACTGTATGTTCTCCTCGGCCATCACCCGCAGCCTGTTGAGCTCTGGCAGCACAACGGTCGCGAGATCCGGCCGATCCTTCCGCCTGAGCTCCGCGCACCTCAGTGCTATCTCTGCAAGCCGCTGTGCTTCTTTAACAGGCCAATCGGGCACCGCGGAATCTAGCATCTCTGCGAACATGCCCTTCTCGATGGCACGACCGACGTGGTGCGTCAGCCCCATCGGCGGCTTCGACGTCAGAATCTGCAGCAGCATGACACCAAGAGAATATATATCTGACTTTACACCCAGCATGCCTGTCTGCTGGTACTCCGGGTCGATGTAGCAGAACGTGCCGGCCGTCGACGTCATGCGATACTGCGTGACATTGTCGGCGACAGACGGAGGAACGAGACGGGCCAGGCCGACGTCACTGATCTTGCTGACGAGGTTGCGGTCGAGGAGGATGTTGCCCGGCTTGAGGTCGCGGTGAACGAGTGGCTCGGGCTTGGTCTGGTGCAGGAAGAGGAGGCTCGTTGCGATCTCAGCAGAAATGCGGAAGCGGTGCTGCCACGAGAGGGCCGGGGTGCCGCCGCGGCGGAACAGCCTGTCGTCAAGACTGCCATTGGCCATGTACTCGTAGACGAGGCAGCCGTACTCCGGGCAGGCCCCGAGGAGGAGCACCATGTTCGGGTGCCGGATGCAGCTTAGTATTTCAACCTGTTGATGATCATTAGAATTTAGAGAATCAGCAATGGAATGAGAAGTGATGAGATTTTATAGAATTGCAGTGAATGTTAGAGATGAATGTCATATAGAATTTGTGGAAAAATACCTAGCCAAGTTCATGCTTTTCTGAATTCTACGTGTTTTCAACACAAATACGTGGAATGTGTGTTGCAAATTCTGAAATTTAAGCAGAAAGTTCCATACCTCTTGCTGAAACTGGGATCTCCCTTGAGCTGCATCAGGCCGCAAAACCTTGATGGCGACCGACGTGTGATCCAAATAACACTTATACACAGGCCCATAGCCGCCCTCGCCGATCTTACGGCCCTCTGCAAAGTATTCGGTGGCCACTTCGATCTCCTCTATCGAATATTTTCGGTACCGGAGATCAGTATTCGAGAGTGCGTCCAGCGCTCTCTTCTTCTCCTCAGTCTCCTTCATCACCTTCATCTCTGCATGGATCCTCTTCTGCGCTTCCAACTCTGCGATCCTCTGCGAGGCTTCTGCTGCCTCGATCGCTGCTTTTGCCTTGGCTTTCTCTCTCTCCACAAGAGCCAAAGCTGCTTCTTCCCCCATTCGCGCCTCTTCTAGCTTCTGTTCTTCCTCCATCTTCCACCGGTGGAGCTCCATTGCCTATATCATATTGAATATAAATACTATTAAAAATATTGTTCTCCGACAGTTTAAGCTTTCAAAATAATGAGTTGTTTCGCGTATAATAAAAGCTTCAGGTGTACTGTTCATTTGTTCTTACCTTTTGCTTAGCTGTGAGTGCTTCTTTACATGCTGTGCTGTACATATCCATAGTTTGCTTGAGCTCCAGCCTCAGCCTCTTCATCTCTGCTTCCACATCTTCTTGCTGAGTATTCACAATAGTAAGTTAGTTTATACAAGTGAATAGCCGATCTGCTGTTCCAAATCTTAAGAAGTTATATAAGTAAATCGCTAAGTTGTGGGTTTCTCGAGGAAGGTAAAGTGTAAACCGTGATACTTTAAGTTTGGTTTTCTATGTTGTAGCCTGTGAAAAATGGATTGACAATTACAGCTAGGCCTGTTTGGTCTTACTGGAGCTTTTAGAGACGTGCGTTGACGTATTGAAAAAGGTTTTAACAGCATTTGGGTCAAATATTTTTCCGAACTGCTTCTTGCTGTAGTCTGAAAAGAACCTTCGAATTGGGGCTTCTGCTTTTGGGACTCGGAGACCTATCTTGGCTCTCCCTAGAGTGCGACAAGATAGGTCGAACGGGCACTTACTAAGGCCTGTGATGACCACGATGTCCCAGTGCTGCTTTGTGAGTATGAAGAGTAGTCATTGTTGGTCGAGTACGAGTCCATCGATTTATTTGGCGTTCGCGCCATCTCGAAGCTGCTGTCGAAGCCGTCGGATCCACTAGACAACCTCGGAGGGAACGGACATCGGTCGACGCTCGGCCTTCCGGAGCTAACGAACGATATGTCGGTGGAGTCTGGCATCGAGAGATCGGCGTACGACTTTCTCGTCATGCCCATGCCCCGCCCTCCCCTCGTAAATGGAGACCTGTCACAAGAAGATACATAACCTTCACCTAACTCTTCAAATTAAGGTGTTATCAGAAAGATCAATCTGTGCTGATAGAAGAAGTAACATCAATAAATAGTAATAACAAGACAAAGCTAAGTAAAGCACATGTTTCTTCTTGTTACACTTTATGAACTGCATTGTTACAATAAACTTACTTGATAGAGTTGTCATGTAACAGCAAATGCTCTGGAGCTGCATCACCTGACAATTGAAGAAACCTCTCTTTTCTGTTAGGAAATGGAAGAAGCACTACTAACTAATTTGTTTGATAACAAGCAGGGATGGTTACAAACTTTTTGTGCTCAATCTGTTCTGGGTAATGGCGGGCTCGGGCTTCAAGCTCGGCTGGTTCTGGATTTGAACTCGGAGAGGAGAGATGGCCGGGGCCTGGCGGATGGCATTGCGCACGGAAGAAACCTTTCCTTTGGATATCACATAAACGGTGCAGAAGTCCGGTGCTGCTTTCGATACGCTGCTTGAGACATCTGTGCTCTTGAATCTTCTGAGAGAAAAGATTATGAAATTAAGAACAGCCTGTGTGTCAGTTTCTTCTACTTCTTCTCTTTGTTCTTTAAGGCAATTCAGTGTCAGGAATATCAACAGCTAGGCGAAGCCTCTGGTCGATTTGTTTGTGTTAATTCTCACACACAGATCGCATCAAAGCTGAGGAAATCGAAAAGATTACCTAGCAAATCCTCCTCTCGTCGGGGCACCGACGACTAGCTTTTCAATGGCAGCGTGGGCTGTGAATTCGACGATCGCCTTTGCTACATCCGGGTCGTCGAGGACCACATCCTTGCACTGTATCTGCCAAATATACTCAACTCAATTCAGAAAAATAGCTTGTTGTCTACCTAAATCACTGTTATAGCTTTGTTAGGTATGTTATTCTGAAGAATGGCTTCCTAGAACAACTTGTAAACTTATGTACGCGAATGTCGAGATCGAAAATAACAGGATACTGACATCTTTACGCGTGCAGAAACAGCGAAAGGGGAGGAAAAGTTCCTTCATCTGCGGATCGGTCGGCCGCTTAAATCCAGCAGGATCCTCCTGGCCCCCTGAAACACATTGAAAGAGAAACTGCTATGATCAAGTACCATGCTGCCATTTCCCTCAGTCATCTAAATTCTCCAAATTTAAGCACTATGTTGCAAAAAATTTCCAAGCTTCGCAATTGTTTGAGGCTCTAAAACTTTTGGCATTGCAAAAATTTAGTATGACGCGATATTTCGACGACTAAATTTTTTACAAAAAAACATAAATGTAGAGCAGAGTGAATGTTCAGAAGGGTCTGACATATTTACCAGAGGTGCACTTGGTGTTGACATGCATGAGGACTATAGTTTGGCCCTTGGTTACAAGATTGTCAATGGCCCACTTCAATGCATTTTGGCTCCCTTTGTCCTTGTCAATGGCCACTGCCACCAATGGAGATGTCCCACCCTCCCCATCCTTCACCTCAGGATACTTCCCCATTAATTATACAGTAAAATAAAAATAAAATTGCTTCAATAGATAGATAGATATCACTGTGTGTGTATATATATATAAGCTCTATTCTTCTCAAATACAAATAATAATAATAATAATAATAATAATAATAATTGGTCCTCTTTTTGTTCTTGGATTCTACCCTTATGTCCTTAAAGGGTAGAGAGAGAGAGAGAGGGAGTCGGGCTTTTTTTTTTTTTTTTTTTTTTGGTTCTTCTATTAGATTTAACTCTCTATAACAAAAATAATTATACTTAGATGAGGGGTTGTCCTTAATTTGCGTAGGGTTTTGCAACCGTTGGGAATCAATGGAAGGGCATTAAGAGAGGTGTTTTGAGAAGTGGTCGTAGATGCGTTTTTGACTTTTCCTTTTTTAAGAAAGAAATAGACCCCTCGAACTTTTATTTTTTCCATTGAGAGTTTGAGGTTCTCAACTTTTAGTAATTAAATTTTTTAACGAAAATAAAAGTTAGGGAAATTTTAGGCACAAACAGAGATAGATAATTATTTTATTGCTATATATATATATAGTTTTTATGTTACAGTGCTATTATCTATGTAGAGAAGTTAATTCTTTTACTAGTATTCATCGATCATTATTTTTGTTATTATATTTACTCTTCTTTACCTTCAAAAAAGTACAAGTTCATACATTCAACTACTAATGCATGAAAAAACAAATAATAAATGAATTGATGCTCGCTCGAGCTAGGATCGCTCACAAGTATAAAACATAAACAAAAATCGCTCGAAAGCATACACACAAACAAAAATCTCGAGGATATTTAAGATATTCAACAGCTAAATTGTCGATCGATGATCTCCTTTTTCTTCCTTTGGCGCAGGGTTTTCCTCGCGACAGCAATCATAATTTGCGTTCACAATCAGTTTGGTTCTTTTTATTGTAAATGATTGCCTCAACCCGGTCCGTAGAGGACTTCTGATACAGAACCGCTAGATACGAGCTACAACATCTGAAAACACAACATATTAAAAGTTATAAGGTTTAGAAATTTAATGCATAGGATCCAAGGAGTTTGGAAAACCAACAATGTAGATAAGACAATTGTTCGCTGCATAAAAATTGCTTACTATATTCAGCATACAGGTCTTTTAGATACCGCAGGTTATATCTAATGGTTTTGTTTTAGATCATAGGGTCTCCGAACTGAAGTTTGGAGAAGCGGTCATCGGTGGAACAGGACCGGGGAATTGTTTCTCCCCATCAAGGGATTCGATAACCTGCTATCGCAATCAAAGACACATGTTCCCCTCCGTCAAATCGTCAATCGAGAAATAGGCGTACAGCTACATCTCAATTGACCTATTTAAAAGAATAGAGCAAACCATCGGCGGCATCGTTTGCATTATTTGTTCTTCGAGTTTTACATGATAAAGGCACCTAGGGATGGTTTTAAACAAACAAGAAAATGCTGCGGTCGGTTGTTCTGCAGACTGTAGTTTTATGTGTTTACTATTTTTACAACATAAAGCAAAAAATGCTGAAAGTAATCCTTCTTCTTTCCTTATTTCATATTTCGGAAGTTAATTTTGCCAAATAAGCAACGATGAAATGACTAGATAAGCCAATCCCTATGTTCCTTTAATTATCTAAAACTTGAAGGGAAAAAAGTGAAGAGAAACCATAAATAATGCAAAATTTGTACTCAGTAAAGTCTTCCATCTTTGTTACCCTTTATTTTTTTTAGAGGAGAAAGAGATGGCTAACATACCACGCATTTAGGAAGTAGATTGCTTCTGGAGCTTATCTGGAACTGAACGATCATCATTCGGCGTGAAGGAGAAGTCATGCATCTGAGAAAACAGCTTCTCTGCATCTGTTTTTGGAGGCTTTGGCATTGAAACGGAACGGTGATTAGCATCCATGGCTCCCCACAGCGTAGAGAAGGGATCAATATCAATCTCATGTCTTCCATTTACCCTGCTCACAGAGCAACTTTATGATAAGGGGGAGAAAATCATTAATACTAACAATATGGATAGACAAAATAAATAGAAAAGGGATTAAATTTCAGAAAGAATTTGCTAATCACTTCATTCTTCATCATTCCTTCGATATCTCAATTAATATAATTGATATCATAATGTTATGGTAACGGATCTTAAGCATCAGGCTATTAAAATTGATAGATCGTCTACGGAATAATATATTTGAGAAAAAGACCACAATCATTAACACTGGATAACTTATCTAAGTTCACAGCATCAACAATTCTTAAACATGTTTTACTCGTAATGCTTCTACTACCATAAAAATCATACATCTCATAGGGCAAAGAATCAAGATATTAATATTGAAGACCCTTACCTTCATTTAGTTCTTTGAACTTCTAGCTTGTCATAGAAAGGAAACAACAAAAAACTACCAATGAGTTCGTGTTTATTAGGTTGCAATAGAAAGATTATGAAATATTTAGTTCTAGCAACTATTATGCCTCCACTTGAATGAACCAAGACTCTGATTTACTATCCAAAAAGATCAAAGGTGAATAATAAGAAGATATTTGGAAAGAAGTATTGGCGTCACACCTAATATTAGGATGATAACTCCTCCCAAATTTTAATATGTACATCAGGCTGATAACAACTAGATATCAGCAAAACCTTATAATAAAGTAGCCTAGACTACCTCTTTCTTTTACCATATGTTACGAAATTTATATCCTTCTAGGTTGCTACCTCAATATTGCTTTTTAGGAAAATCAAGAATTATCAAAGTATGCGACATCAGCAACATCAAACAATATAGCAGTCAGTAGTTGAGCTATTATCATGAATGAAATAATTATTTGCAAGAACCTCGTATAGTCAATTTTTGCAAGGATAGCTTTTATATTGTTCAATATGCATAATCTAGTAACAGCACTTTCACACACCTGCCAAAACTAGTAGCATCCCGCTGAATACTGTTCTCTTCACTGGAACTCCTCTTACCATCTGGCGCTTCTGAAAAGGAATCTGAACTCATGAAACCGCCAAACTCCATTTCTTGTACATCATCGGATTTTGAACCCGAGGATTTTTCGTATAATGGAACTTCTGCTTGTCTCACCGAATTTGATACGCTTCCATCCACTTGACCAGAGCTGGTGAAATCTTGCCAATCATCAAATAAGTCATTTTCTTCATTTATAATTTCAGAATTATCCAATTTCTTAACGCTGTTAGTAGGCCCCAATTCAGTAGATTGGGCGACTGAAGGATCTTTAAACAGCATCCCAGGACTTTGGCCTCCTTGCTTTGTTAAATTTTGATGCACTTTAGTAGAACTGAAAAAATCTTGCCAATTAAATGGGTCGTTATCGTCATTTTTAAGTTCAGAATTATCAGATTCCTTAATGCTGCTAGTAGGGTCGATACCAGTAGATTTTGTCTCTGAAGGATCTTTGAAAGACATGCCAAGATTTTTGCCCTCTGATTCTGTTAAACTCTGATGACCTTGACTAGAACTTGCAAAATCTTGCCAATCATCAAATGGGTCGTTATCTTCATTTAGACTCTTAGAATTATCAAGTTCCTTAATGCTACTAGTAGGTCCCATATCTGTTGATAGCATTCCAGAAGGATGTTTAGAAGACGTGTCAAGATGTGCTTGGCTAGAACTAGCAAAATTTTGCCAATCGTCAAACAGGTCATTATCTTCATTTATAACATTAGAATTATCAACTTCCTTAACGCTGCTTGTAGGACCAGTAGATTTTGTCTCTAAAGGATGTTCAAGATACATGCCAAACTTTTCATCCCGTGGTTTTGTAAAGCTGTGAGTTGTTTGACTAGAACTGGCAAAATCATGCCACTCATCAAATGAATCATCATCACCATTTATGGCTTTTGTACTGTCAGAATCGTTTGTGCTACTGATAGGCCATAAATCACCTGACTTTGTTTCCAATGGAGGTTCGAAAGGCAAGACCTCAATTTGTTCCCCCGAATTTGAGGAAACCCCTTGTGCCTCGGCTGAGCTGGTAAAATCTTGCCAATCATCAGTATTGTATACTTTTCCAATTGGGTCAATTTCTTTGTTGCTGCTAGTGGGCCACATATCAAATGGAACTGCATTGTTGTCTACAGACGATTTATTCAGTTCACCACTATTTTCATCATTACTTTTAATAACATCTGTTTTAAGCCCCATGCTATTCATAGGCCAAAGACCATCCGGAATCCAAGAGTAATTCGATGCAGACTGACCCCCATCATTTCCAAATTCTAGGCTCGCACTTTTGTCGTTCGTTTCATTTAGATCAGATGCTTCCTGGCTGATAGTAGCCTCAACACTTGGAGCACTGACAAATTGACTATTTGAAGAACTATGAAACAGCTCAACTGGTACAGACTCTGCGGTTGAAGTTCCAAAACTAGCAGATTGAAATTCTGCCTCCCACCCAGTGGATGAACGACCAGATTCACTACCTTTGGTGTTGAGAGAACTTAACTTTGTGCCAGAAGATTGAGAATTTACAAATAAATCAAAAGTTTCTGGGCCAGAAGATGCATGACTTTCTGTATTTACACTTTGATCGATTTTTGTTAACTGATCATTGTAAGAAATGGAAACAGTAGAAGGCGTAAGGTCCACTGGTTCGGAGTCTGCAGCCAAAGTTTCAAACGTAGCAGATTGGAATTCAGCCTCCCACCCAGTGGATGATCGACCAGATTTGCTATCTTCGGTGTTGAGAGAACTTATCTTCGTGCCAGAAGAATGAGAATTTACAAATGTATCAAAAGTTTCTGAGAATTCATGACTTGCCATTTTTACGCTTTGATCCATCGTTGCTAACTGAGCATTGTGAGAACTGGAAACAGCAGAAGGGGTAAAATCAGCCTGTACAGGCTCTGCAGTCAAAGTGTCAAAAGCAGCAGATTGAAATTCCATCTCCCAACCAGTCGATGACGGACCAGACTCAATATCTTTAGTGTTGAGAGAATTTAACTTTGTGGCAGAAGATTGAAAACTTTCAAATAAGTCAAAATTTTCTGAGCCATACAATGCATGACTTTCAGTATTTGCACTTTGATCTGTAGTTTCTAACCGATCATCCCGAGAAATTGCACCAATAGAAGGCAAAAAGTCAACTGGTCTGGATTCTGCAGCCAAAGTAGCCGATTGAAATTCAACTTCCCACCCAGTGGATGAACGACCAGATTCACCATCTTTGGTGTTGAGAGAACTTAATGTTGTGCCATTCGATTGAAAATTTTCAAATGAATCAAAAGTTTCTGAGGCAGAAAATGCATGACTTTCCATATTTAGGCTTTGATCTGTATTTTTTGACTGATCATTGTGAGAAATGGAATCACTAGAAGGTGTACGGTGAACTGGTCCAGGCTCTGCAGTCAAAGTTTCAGATATAGCAGAGTGAAATTCAATCTCCCACCCAGTCGATGAATGGCCAGATTCACTATCTTTGGTGTTAAGAGAACTTATCTTTGATTCAGAAGACAAAAATTTATCAAATAAATCAGAATTTTCTGATCCGAAAATTGCATGACTCTTTGTTTTGGGGCTTTGATCCCTAGTGGTTAACTGATCATCGTGAGGAATGGAACCAGAAATTGCATGACTCTTTGTTTTTGGGCTTTGATCCCTAGTGGTTAGCTGATCATCGTTAGGAATGGAACCAGAAATTGCATGACTCTTTGTTTTTGGGCTTTGATCCCTAGTGGTTAACTGATCATCATGAGGAATGGAACCAGAAATTGCATGACTCTTTGTTTTTGGGCTTTGATCCCTAGTGGTTAACTGATCATCGTGAGAAATGGAACCAGAAGGTGTAAAGTCAGCTGTTCTCGTTTCAGCATTCGAAGTTTCAAAATTAGCAGACTGAAATTCAGCCTCCCATGCAGTGGATGAAGGACCAGATTCGTCATCTTTGGTGCTGAGATAACTTATCATCTTGCCAGAAGATTGAAAATTTTCAAATAAATCATCTTCTGAGCCAGATAATGTATGGCTTTCTGCATATGTGCTTTGATTTGTAGCTGTTAACTTATCAATATGAGAAATGGAACCAATAGAAGGCATCTCTGTCTTTGCTTCAGAAAAATAAGAATCCAGGTCAACTCCTGACAAGTTTAGAGCATATGTACTGGGGGTAGGTACTTCCTTTGTGGTTTCAGTTACTTGCTCCTCTGTATATGAAGTCCATCTAAGTTCCAGGTCCAAAAGATCAGACAAAACCAACCCACTCTGTGGTGTATCCTTTCCTTTACTGGAATCACTTGATTCAGTGTCCAGAATAACGGGTTCCTACGTTATATCACCAGTAAACTTGTAAATAAAACACAGCAAAAAAAATTGCATGCTTTGGTGTGAAAATATTAGCAGAAAGAGCATGCAGATATATCACGAAAACTGTTATATACAGTATATTCAAGATGTAATGCTTCTTAGAAATTCTACTCCTCTGTGTTGGTTCATGTAGAAGATATCTAACTTTGAAGCTAGCTAGTCTAAAACAGGACAAATTAAGCAGAAAATTCTCTTCTTCTGTCGTAACAAGACAATTTCGCCATTCTTTCACTTTCTCATTCATTTTATATCACTCTCCTTTTGCTATCAATCTCGTTCCACAAAAAAGGTGATAAAAGCAGATGTTAGTGATAGAACAATCAATGTTTTACTGCTCACTTAGTATTCTTGCCAATAAAATGTATAAAATTCTAAACTATTGTGATGAGAATCAGCAGCTCTCCAAACTAAAACATGATTTGGCAATCAACATATTCTCTCTGACATAAAGTTTGGCACCGTTCACCCAGAGAAAAATAAATCTACTTATCAGGCACAAGGAGATCCTTCCGCAGCCATGATTGATGATTAATTGTTGCAACTCTCAGATCAAAGATCTACAAAACCATTCTCATTTTCCTCAACACAACATTATTCTGAGTAATCTTATAGTACGATTTAGCTCCCAAAATCCGCATTTTACATGCTTCGATCAATCGAGAAGTTGAACACACACTACATCCAACAATCCAGCACAAACAAAATGACCTGTAAGCTACGTATTTAACCATTCCACTACAGGAACGAGGAGAATAGGCACTAGATTGACAATAATAAACTCTCACATCAAAGATCTACTAAATTATTCTCATTTTCCTTAAATTAAGATCATTTTGACTGATATTTTAGTACGATTTAGCTCTCGAAACCCCGCTTCATGCGATTCGTGCAATCAACAACTAGATCACTCACACTGCATCCCACAGAGATCCAGCACAAACAAAAAGACGGTAAACAGATAAAAGCATCAAATTAGGTACAATTCCGCTACGAGATCGAGGAGTGGGGGAGGGGCGGACTCACAGATCCGTCCAATCCAAGGGAATCAAGGAGCCACCGACGCGCGGCGGAGGAGGCGAAGGGGATGGGGCGGGGGCGGCGTCGCCTCTCCGCTCCGCGCCGCAGAGGACGCATCGGGGGGAGCGGGCCCCGCGGAGGAGAGCGGCGCGGCACCGGTCGCAGCGGAGCGGGGGAGGGGAGGAGGGCTCGAGCGCCGCAGCAACGGCGACCTCGACGGCGGCGAGGGGAGGGGGGTCGCCGGAGAAGGAGGCGGCGCCGCCGCGGAGCGCCGCGCGGAGTTGGTGGATGATGGCGGTGGGAGGGTCGATCGCCATGAATTGTGGAGCGGTGGTGCAGGGAGAGTGAGTGCGGGGGCTCTTCTCCGATCTTTTATTTTTTTTTTTGGGGGTCTAGTGTGGCCTCGTGGAGAGGTTCTTTTCCTCTAGGTAAATATGCACGAAGACCCCTTAAATATATCTCGGTTTGAAATTATTCCCTGACTTTTGGGTTCGGGTTCCCGGTAAAATTTATATGCTATGGTTTTCCCAAAATGCGAGAATTTTTTTTTAAAGAAAAAAAACGAAATGGTTTTTTATAGATTTTTTTAAAAAATGTTGGCTCATTTGATTTTAAGAAAAACTAATTTTTTTAAAAAAATACTAAAATATTTTTTAAAAAATTATTATTTTTATTTAAAAAAAACAGTTTTTTCATAAAATTTGATTTTTTTAAAAAAAAATTATTATTATTTTTTTTTGTAAGCAAATGGGCGAAAAATTGGAGGAATCCAACAAGTCTGAAATATGACAAAAACATCTCATCAACTTGTCCCAAACCAATTAAATTATGCCATTAGAATTCATTCATCTCATCATAATTTAAAAAAAAAAAATCAAAAAAAAAAGATTTGATTAGTTTGAGATATAGATAATGTGGTGTATATGCTACATGACTTTTTTTTTTTTTTTAATTGAGAACCCCTTCGGCTTCTAATTTTTAAAAATTAAATTAATTTTAGTAAAAGAAACAATTAAGAACTTTTTAAATTCACCAGCGATTTCTCCAAATTTAATAACTTTAATTTAATTGTTTTTAACTAATAAATTAAGAATGGCCTATAGTTGAGATGATTTTCCTATGTTTTTATTCAAATATGTGAACTGTAATTTTAGGTCATTTAGCTATCTAATTTTTGAAAATTTTAATTTTACTGTTTAAATATTTTGTACACAAATTAAAGAATTATTGCTTGCCTATCCCATCACAAAGATAAATTTAAATTTAAGTGGCAATGGAAATGGAAAAATAGGCCTAACTTTCAAAATTCTTAATTTGTAAGATTGAAATTTAGTAAAAATTATTAATGCCAATCACAATCACGATTGACTGAGAATTGAATGACTGATATTCAAAGTTTTAAATTCAAAATTTAATTGCAAAATTTTATTTTTAAAAAATTAACAAAACGAGTAGCTTGCATGTTATCTTTTTCTCTCTCAAAAAAAAAAAAAAAAAAAAAAAAAAAAAACATATTTTGAAGTTTTAATATGACTAAACTTTTCTTTTTCTTTTTCTCTTTTTACTATATTGATATAACTAATTAAACATCTGTGAATGAGTGCTTGTTTTAATTTGTTGTTCTTTAGTTTTGGTTTTAATCACATGCATGCATGAATGTTGGTTCCACTATTTAATTATAATTTTTTAGACAAAAAAAAAAAGCAAATTATTCGCTTCATTCACCAAAATAATGAACTAATGATCTAAAATTTTGAGGCAAAATGATGTTGTTTCCTTCATGCCAAGTAGCAACACACACAGTAGTTAACGCGATCAACCTCTTCGACGTTCTTAATTTTCCGACCTAACTGCTCCTTAATTAGGTGGTCATTTATTTCATATTTTGTTAAAACCTAATTTTCTTTACATTTTCATTACTGAAATTGATGAAGGAAAAAATGGTGTAGCCCCTTTATCTAAAATATTGCAATTAATCCCACTTTACTCAACTACGTACTCCACCCTTCTTTCACAAGGTAAAAGGTACTTAATTATCATGCACGTACTATCCACCCTTCTTTCACAAGGTAAAAGGTACTTAATTATCATGCACGTACTATTCTCTATATATTGGGATTGTAGCTTGGGATCTATCTAAATAATTACTGTTTTGTTCATCACATTCTATAGATCCTAACTAATTTAGAAGTCTTATATAGTATTGTATCTTCGAAGTAATGAATATGTATTTCTCGCATTCTCTCTCTTTTTCTCTTGATTTTGTGAGGTGAAATATATATCAAGAGTGAGCGAGATTTAAGAATTCGAGATATATCTGACTCGCACTGATTCAAATTAATGTGCTCTCACGCTCTCTTTTGATCTTTTTATAAGTGAATAGGTCATTCTCTCTCTATCTCTCTCGGGTAAGGTTTTTGGCTCTAGTCATACTCCATGCAACTTTTCTTGCATTGAATTTTGGGCATGTACAATCATATTGTTCAAGTGGATATATAGATACTAGAATAATTAAAGAACTTGTGTGACCCTAGTTTTAGGAGTAACACACACACACACACACACACACACACACATATATATATATATATATATATATATATATATATATATATATATATTGATTGTCTACTACTATGAAGATTGAATCATGAAGATAAGTGAATAAGAAGAATCCAATGCATGATCTTTTTGAGAGAATGGTAGCATGCTACCGCTTCGTTTATTTTTTAAATAAACTTAGCTGGAAATGTGAAGCAACTAGGCTTCGAACTAGAATCCAATGCATGATCAAATATTAAAATCTCATGTTAAGCATGTTATTTGGCTGTGTTTTTTTCGAGATTGGGCAGTTTAATTAGCCCCTTAAAGGAAATTTAAAAAAGAAAAAGAACATTGGCTGGTGAATTGATGTACTGCTTCTCTCTCTCTCTTTCTCTCTCACTCATATAGCATATTTGCAGTTCTCAATACAGTGATTAAAATAATTATAGCATTTTGCTGTTCTGTGAGATATATATATATATATATATATATATATATATATATATATATGTTGTTGTTTCCTATAATAATCTGGCATCGATCAAATTAATAGAATAATAAATTGTCACACTTTACAAGCCCAAGCGGTTATATGTTTTATAATTTATTGATTTGTAAGTAAATTAATCGCTATTTCATGTTTTTAGCTAGGCTACTTAAGGGATTGATGATTAGTGTAAGAGGTTTTAAATTTGAAACCTAATTATTTTATATTTTTATCCGAATTTATTTTTAAAGAAAATGATGAATGAAGCATGCATGGTAATTTTTTCTTACAAAAAAAAAAAGGAAAAAAAATGCTACATTCTAAATCATAAAGTACTGTTAAAGTGTACTACATATATATACCAAGTGGGGCTTGTTTTTTTTGAGACAAAGGCAGCATGCTGCCGCTTCATTCATAGGGGAAGTGAATTTAGCTACAAACCAGAGGCAACCAGGCCTCAGATCCAGGGGGGGAAAAAGAGGGGGGGGAGAGAGAAGGGGGGAGGGGGGGGGAGGAGGAAGCGAAAACAGACCTAGGGACAAAACTCGGCCCACTGCGTCCGGCAGAGCCGGACCGCCGCGAGTAAATCGCAAAAGCTACGGGACCTATTGTCGAAGACTCTTCTATTTCTATCAAGCCAAACCTCCCACCAGATGGACGCGATGGTGATGAGAGCTTTCTAGCCCCAGGCCCCCCTCTTGAGGGCAAAAACTCCCCACAGCCCGTTGGCGGTTGTCAGGCAACGAACTTCCCTCTTGTATGGGAGCAGGGTTTCAAGCAGGGATCTGGTTCTGGTGCAGGAGAGGAAGAGATGATCGGCAGTTTCATCGGGTCCCAGGCAGATGGGACAGTGGGAGGGCCCGTTCCAAGCCCTCTTTCGGAGGACGTCCCTGGTGAGAACTCGCTTACGGAGGGCCAGCCAGATGAAGATCTTGACCTTCAGAGGGATCTTGCAGCTCCAGATCTCGGTGAACCGGACATCTATTACCCCACTATCCTGCAGGAAGCGGTAAGTGGAGCTGACGGAGAAGGTCCCAGAGGAGGTCCAGCGCCACATGAACTCGTCCTTGTTGTCCGTGAGGTGAAGGTGGGCGGTAGCCACGAGCAGGTCTTGGGTCGCTACCTCAGTGCCAACAGGGCCCCCCTCAAGGCCCTCGAGAATCCTCCCCCAGTTCCAGCCGTCTGGGCCCAAGCAGTCGGCCACCAGGAGTTGCTTGTTGGTAACCGACTCGAAAATGCGCGTGAATTGGGTTGAGAGGGGCGAATTCCCAGTCCAGATGTGCCCCCAGAAGGCCGTCCGGGTTCCGTCACCCACCGCAAGGGTCGTTCCACACTTGAAAATGTCCCTCGTGCACAGCACGCTTCTCCACCAGGGGGAGAGCGGTCGGAACGAGGATCCCTCGCTCAGCGGTTCCCTGCGGCGATAGTAGAGTCTCTTGACGAGTGACTCCCAAGCCGGCGGCTCCAGGGAGAAGAATCTCCACCACCACTTGGCGAGAAGTGCCAGGTTGAAGGTCTGGAGGTTCAGGATGCCTAGACCCCCGTGTGCTCTGGGCCTGCAGACAGCCGCCCAGCTGACCAGGCAGTGGCCCCCCGACGCCGAGCTCTGCCCTTTCCAGAAAAAAGCTCGGCGAAGCGAGTCAATTCTTTTAATGACCCAGGCGGGCGCTCTGAAAACCGAGAAGAAGTAGAGCGGCAGGTTAGACAGCACCGAGTTAACCAGGGTTAGCCTTCCCCCGTAAGAGAGCAGTTTTGCTTGCCATCCCGTGATTCGGTGCTCAATCCTGTTGGCGACCTGGTGCCAGGCTTCCTTGGAGAGGCGGCCCTTGGCCAACGGGAGGCCCAGGTATTTGATCGGGAGCGAGCCCAGCTTACAGTTAAGTGTCGCTGCCAACCGCTCGCCTTTGAGCCTTTTGTTACCCAAGTAGAGCAGTTCCGACTTCGAAGCGTTGATTTTCAGCCCAGACGCCCACTCGAAGATCCGCCAGAGCGACCGAAGATTGAGGATCTGCCGTCGTTTCGCTTGACAGAAGAAGAACGTGTCGTCTGCGAATTGAATAAGGGTCGTCTGCGCGTCCCGCGACGGACCCACGCCGGTGAGCAGTCTGTTACGGACCGCCCTCTGGGTCATGCGTGCCAGGCCTTCCGCCACCAACAGATAGAGGAAGGGGGAGAGGGGGTCCCCTTGTCGCAGGCCCCGCTTCATTCTGAACCAATTGGTGGTGATCCCATTCACGAGGATGGCGATCTTGCCATTCATAGTACACTGGTCGATCCATTCGCACCATCTCCGGCTAGCGCCAAGACAGGTAAGGATGTGCCTCACAAAGCTCCAGCTGACACTGTCGAACGCCTTCTCGAAGTCCGCCTTGACTCCTACGCACTCGATCTGCTTGCGGGCGCCCCAGCAGATAAGCTCGTCTGCAGTAACGAAGGAGTCAAGGATGAGTCTGCCTTTCAGGAAGGCGGACTGGCTCGGGGAGATGATCTTGTCCAGTACGGTGCAGAGCTTGTTCGTTAACACTTTGGAGATGATTTTCTGGACACAGTTGAGGAGGCTGATTGGGCGGAAGTCATTTGCCGAGCAGGCCCCCTCGGACTTAGGGATCAGGCAAATATGCGTGTAGTCGATGGGGCCCGTGTCAAGGGAGCCTGCGTAGAGGTCGTCGAAGATTCTGAGGAGATCGCCGCTGATGACATCCCAGAACTTCTGGTAGAAAGCCAAGCTGAACCCGTCAGGGCCAGGCGCCTTATCCCCGGACATTTGGAAGGTCGCCCTTTTGATTTCGTCAAGGGTGAAGGGAGCGGTGAGGTGAGCAGAGCTAAGCGCGGTGCTGTCAGGGAACAGGTCGCTCCAATCTCCACACTGAGGGGGAGAGGGAGTGTCGGGTGCAAGCCGTTCCTTGAACCTGTGAAAGAAGTAGTCAGCCTTGTCCATTTCCCTATCCAGCGTAAGCTCTCCTTCCGAGATGGTCCCAATCCTGTTGGCTCGGAGCCTCCCGTTGGCCATAGCATGGAAGAAGCTAGTGTTGCCATCCCCCTTCTTGAGCCAGTGCTGCTTGGCTCGAGATCTCCAGAGGATCTCTTCTTCTCCAATGACGCCTTTCAGTTGACTTCTGAGGCTGGTTCGCAGTGCTTGTTCACTAGTTGACAAGCGCTGGACTTCCTCCAGGGAGTCGAGCCTTTGCACGTCCTCCATAAGCGAACGCTTGGTAGCGCTGATGCTGTGGAAGCTTTCGAAGCGCCAAGCCGAGATGCGCTTGCGGCAATGCCTGAGCCTGGCAGTGAAAGTGAGAACGCTCCCTTGCCTTCCCGATTTAGCTTCAATTTCCTGCCACCAAAGAGGGACCAGCAGGTTGAAGTCGGATCTGGTGAGCCAGACCTTCTCGAACCTGAAGGGGCGGGGGGCTAGCTTCCGGAGAGTCTGGAGAAGAATGGGGCAGTGATCAGAAGTGATCCTAGGAAGAGCCGAGACCGAGGAGAGCGGGAAGGCAAGGTCCCATTCAGTGGAGACCAAGAAGCGGTCGAGCTTGGCGAGGGTGGGGGGGGACTGCATGTTGGACCAGGTGAAGCTCTGGTTGAGCATCGGGAGGTCCACGAGATCCAGGTCATTGATTAACTCCGAGAACAAAGCCGAAAGGCGGTTGCACCATGAACGACCCCGCCTCTCTGACTGGGAGCGCGTAAGGTTGAAGTCGCCGCAGACGACCCAGGGGCCCGAGCAGACAGATCTCAGCGCAGCCAGCTCCCTGCAGAAGTCCTCCTTTCCCTCCCACGCCGGCGGCCCATACACGTTGGTGAGGTAAAAGGAGGAGCCGCAGAGCGCTCGGGAGAGGCGCAACGTGATAGAGCGGTCACGCACGATGACCTCGGAGCAAGAGAAATGCTTGGAGCTCCAGCAGGTAACAAGACCTCCGGAAGCCCCCACGGAGGGGATGAAGTGGCATTTGTCAAAGTTTTGTCCGGCGAAGGAGAGGAGGAAGGAGCGTGAGAGAGATGGCACTTTGGTTTCTTGAAAGCATAATATAGAAGCATTAAACCCTTTAACAATAGTTCTCACGAGGGCACGCTTGGCAGGGTTGTTAAGACCACGGACATTCCAAGAGCATATCTTAAACATAGGGGGGGTACAAACACCAGTACAAACACCAGCAAGTAGTGCACGGGGGGCACGACGCTCAGAGCTCTGGGCCCGCGAAGCCTAGGAGCGAGACGGCTTCCACATCGGTGAGCTTAACGCCGAACTTGGCAGACAGGCTGATGAGTGCCGAACCCTCCAACACGCCGTCAGGGCCGGGAAGGAGGAGGGGGAGCACCCGCTCACCCGAGAGAATGGTTTTCCGCGCCACGGCGCGTTCCAGCACTGGAGTGCCCGCCTTCTTAGCTAGCCGGGGGCTTCTCCGGGCGGCAGGGGGGCGCGCACGGCCGCCGGCCGGGTGGGCGGCGGTAGTGAGCGCGTCCACTTGACAAACCACCGGAGGGGGGAGCCGGGATGCAGGTGCAGGGCCGAGCAGAGAGGGCAAGCACGGGCCTCCCAGGAGGGCGGCGGGGGAGGGGGCACCCACAGGGGCTGGGGGCGGCGATCCCGAAGAAGCGTCCCCGGGGGCTCCGGGGACCAGGCAGTCCGGCGGCTCCGAGGAGGGGCAGTCGAAGTGAATCCCCTCTTGCCCTACGCCCCCGGGGGGGAGCGGGAGGCAAAGGGGCGTCGGGGGGGCACCGGGGGTCGGGGCCAGCGGAGGAGAAGGGGGTCGGCGGATCCCGCAGGGTGCGGCAGCCGACCCCGACGGCGGAGGGGGGAACCCCAGACAACCACCAGGGAAGGGGGCGGTAGGCCGAGACCACCGGCCGACAAGCTCGGGCCGCTGGGAGGAAGGGCTCAGATTCAAGCCCCCGGGAGGTAACAGTGGCGGGCCGAGCAAAGGGGGCGGGCCAACGGGCGGGCCCGCCGGGTGGGTCACCGCGCGAGCAGACCCCGGTTGGACGAGGTGCGCGGGCCTGTCTCCGGGCCGAGAATGGCGCCCGGACGGGTCCAGGGGGCCCGGGGAGGAGGGGCGACCCAAATGGGCCCGCAGGGGAACTGGCAGAGGGGGGGCCCGGCAAACGGGCCGGCAGAGGGGGCCCACAAAAGCTTCAGGGCCCAGGGGTGGTTTCTCCCCTCCGCAGGCCCTGCATTGGCCGGCCCTGGGCCCCGAGGGCGACCCAAGGCCCGCCCAAGCAGGGACAGGCCCAGCGCTGCCCAGCAGAGAGGGGCCCAGCGGAAGGGTTAGGGGCTGGCACAGGGCATCCAGGAGGGGGGCCCCTACCACGAGAGGGGAGCGAGTGGGGGGGGGGCACAAGAGTCGAGGGGGGGCGCCCTGCAGACGAGGGATGAGAGGGGAGAGGTTGCACCTCAGGTCGCGTACCTCCAGAGATAGGCGGCTGGCTCCCGACAGGACGCCCACCACGGCAACCTCCCACAGACCCTTAACAAGGAAAGGATTCGAAAAAAATCCCGAGAAGAGATAGCCACGCGCCCCGAGGAGTCGAGGGCTGGCGACTTCGCCGGTCGAAACCGGTAATTTGGATCCCCGAGGGAGAGAGGTAGCAGCAGCAAATTTGTTCAGCAGACAAAGGGGGGCTCGGAGGGCTGGATTGACCGCCGGACCGACAGGAGGCAGCAAGGTCGAGATCACCGCCGTTGGCGCCGGGTGGCGTCCCTCCGGGCGGCGCCTCCTGTCACGGATCGCCGAGGAGTCCCAGGAGTCGGTCGCCCCGGTCCTGGTGGCCTCCCTCGAGCTGGAGCTGCCGTCACGAAGGTCGACGAGGGGGATCCTTCGGGCAATCCGGCGGCCCTGGGGGTCCGATTGGTCCCCCCCCTCCTCAGGCCCGCCACCAACGAACGGGGTACCGCGATCGTCCCCTCCGAAGGGCGCGGTGCTCTCGATGGTGACCGGGGTGGAGACAACGACGCTCCCCATTGAGATGGAGAGCGCTTCTGGGATGTCCTCCAAGGCGTCCACCGCGACGAGGCACCGGAAAGCGGCCATGTGCGACATGTCGATGCTGGCGTCGTCGGCAAGGATGAAGCGGCCAAAGCAGCCAACCAGCGCGCTGACGCGCTGCGACGACCAACATTCGAAAGGGAGCCTGGAGATCCGGATCCAGACCTTGTAAGTTAACCGCGAGGGGGCGGCGCCGTGGTACGGGTCCCAAGGGAGGCAGCGGAGCCGACAGTTCAGGAGGTGGAGGAGGCCGCTGTTGCAAAGGTCCT
Source organism: Tillandsia fasciculata (assembly GCA_029168755.2). NCBI lineage: Eukaryota > Viridiplantae > Streptophyta > Magnoliopsida > Poales > Bromeliaceae > Tillandsia > Tillandsia fasciculata. Next base: position 531,907 of record CM054935.1, on the reverse strand, counting down.
CGGGTAGGACCCATTGGGGGAGGAAAATGACGTACTCGCTGTCGATGTACTCCGCCACATGGAAGTCCTCGGGGAGGCCTCCGAACCTCGAGGCCATGTCGGCCGCGATCGTGACGACGGGGCAGCGGCCCAAGGTGCATCTCCCGACCGTCTCCGCCAGGATGGCATTGTGGCGCTTGAGCTCCCGGGCGCGGAAGTCCTCCGAGAGGGGGACGAAGACCTTCAGCGAGTCCGGGCGAAAGCCGATGCCTCTCTGCATCTTGGCGCTAGTCCGGTGGGCAGAGCAACTTCGAGCCTTGTGTCCGGTCCGGCGGCACACAGCGCAGCGCACAGGCTCGCGGCAGTCCCGCACCAGATGGTCGGCGGCGAGGCACCGGTAGCACTTCTTCTTGGCGGTCGCGGCAGAGGGAGTCGAACTCCGGGCCCTGGGGCGATGGTGACGCAAGACAGGGTTGGTGGGTGGGGACGGGGGGAGGAGTAGGGCCTCCTTAAAGGTGCGGGGGCCCTGCTGTACGCCTGGCCCAGGGTCCGTGGAGGGGGACAGGGTGGGAGGAATCTGGGGGCAACTGGAAGGGTGACAGGGGATGGAATCACCCAGCGGGCTAGACGACACGGGGAAGGTGGTGGGGGGGAACCCCTGCTGGTCCCCCCACGTGACCCTGAAGGGGTGGCTCCGCGCTAGGGACCTGAGGGCGCTGCGGTGCGGAAAGAAGGACAGAAGCGAGACAGGGTAATCCCGACGGGACGTGGCAGCACGGGCGCGAGAATCAGCCGTACTAGGCTGCAGGCCAGGAGATGCTCGACGTCGACGTTTGCTCAGCGGTCCATCGCCCAAGGGCCTGGGGCCCGCAGGCGGAGGGGTGCGTGGCTTCCCCAACCTCTTAACCCCAGGGCGCTCGGTCCTGCTCCCAGAGGCCCTGGGAGGAACACAACGAGGGGCAGCGCTCCTCCCCCCAACACCCCGCCGCCGCGCAGGCCCCGGCGCAGCGGAGCTGGGCGGGGCAGAGCTACGGCTCCACTCCCTGGGCCTGGCATGGCCGCTCCTCCACCCCCTGTGGGACCTCCCTGCGCTACCGAGCTCAGGTCCAGACCCCCGATCGCGCCGCTCCCAACTCCAGTCGCGCGGCGGAGGATGGGCGCCAACTCTGGACCGCCGAAGCGAGGTAGATCTCTCCCTCCCTCTCCTTCGATCCCTAGCTCTCCCACTCCCACGCTCACTCACTCTCTCTCGCTCTCTCCCTCTCCCACGCTCTCTCCCTCGCCCTCGATCTCTCTCGCTCTCTCTCTCTCTCTCTCTCTCTCTCTCTCTCATCGCTACGCTCTCTCCTGTCAAGAGTTTTATGTTCCTAGCCCCAAACTGACCAAACTACTGTTCTGCGAAGTTTATTTAGCAGTCCAAGTGGGGCTTGTTATTGTAAGTTTTTTTATTGAATCTAACTTAAATCTGTTGCTCATTTAAGATACATAGCAAGGATTACTCACATGCATGGTACCATGTGTTTATATCAACCCAAAGCTTGGATTCCACTCCTAAACCATGTGTTTACGGCGCAAGTTATGGAAATATTAATTTACTAATAATATATTATATACATGCTACATGAACTATTACAATTAGTAGATTAAAATTGATACACTAATAATTAATTTATTAATCCTGATGAGTAGTTATCTCTCCCTAGATCGATGTGCTCTAATTTGCCAGTAGTCTATTTAATTATAACATAAAACCGCCTTGATCATCGGCGGTTACGGCAGTTAAATTAAGTCAACCACATCATATCATCCCCACACACTGATCGATCACATGAAATTAATGATTCTAAATCTCAGTACATATATATATATATATATATATATATATATATATATATATATATATATATATATATATATATATATATATGTATGCAACTGCCAATAACCAACAAAGCAACTTCCATCAAATTGCAATTAATGGCTGGTGCTCATCAACGTTCCCTTTCATGTGTGGTTGTTTTGGTAATACTTTCCATTACTGCTTGCGCTTCGCGCGCGGGGAATGCTGCAGCAGCAGAGCAGCAGTACTCAGGCCCAGCAGTTCCTGGATCCGCACAACGCGCTGCGCAGGAGCCTGGGGCTGCCGCCGCTGCAGTGGAGCAGCGCGCTGGCGAGCTACGCGCAGTGGTGGGCGGGGCAGCGGCGAGGGGACTGCGCGCTGGTGCACTCGGACAGCAACTACGGGGAGAACATCTTCTAGGGGGGCGGGGCGGGGTGGCAGGCGGGGGATGCGGTGGCGGCGTGGGCGGCCGAGCGGAGTTACTACGACTACGAGTCGAACACGTGCCAGCCCGACGAGGACTGCACGCACTACACGCAGATGGTGTGGCGGCAGAGCCAGTGGCTCGGCTGCGCCCGCGTCGTGTGCATCACCGGCGACACCTTCATCACCTGCAACTACGACCCACATGGCAATATCCTGGGCCAGAAGCCCTTCTAGCTACTACCAAGTTTGTTACAATATTAATGGGTAGATCGAAAGAGGTGTTAATTAGTAGGGATCGAGAACCATGCATGCACACGTACCCTTCTCAAGTAGTAGTAGATTTGATTATGGGGTGTACATGCACTTACCATTTTCCTTTGATTATGTACGTGCATGATGTGGTCCAAGGAGTAGTGATTTAATCAAGGATTACACTAGCTGTTTATTAACTAATGTGGAGCAGTGGAGGTGGTTTAATTTGAACTATTAAAAGCTCATGGATTTGAGTTTTAGCTAGAGATTGAATTTAAGAAGCTTTTAGACTTAGTATGAAGTAATTATTAAGATCATCTACAAAAATTTGCATTTGAGTTTGCTAATTTTACTACAATACCAATTTAATTTGTTTGTTCAATTTTAGGGTTTCATCCTGACTAATATATATATATATATATATATATATATATATATATATATATATATATTACGAGCTGAATTTTTTTAAAAATAATAACCAAGAATTATTTTTTTTCCCCCTTATGTTGGAATCCTGTGTTAAGAATTTCTTATCCACTGAAAGCTCAAATGTATAGAGAGGGCATCTTAGACCATTTCTACGTTCAAAATTTAAGGGCGTGTTTGGTATCTGAATGCTTAATCACATCCTAACATGACGAGAAAAAGTATTAATTTTCGTGCTTTAGCAGAATGCAGAGATTCACTACAGTTATAGGCAAATAAGGTGGTTAATTAGTCATCGCTCATCTATATATAATGGGATGCATTAATTTCAACCCACTCCTTCACTAACTATTTTTTATGGAAACATTAATAGACCAGTTTAGAGCTAAAAATTCAGAACACAGGTAAATTAATGCTATAAAAAGCATAACATACGTTGGCTCAAATAGATTAGTATCATATTCTGCAACATAAGGTCAGTTTGCCGAGTTGAGTTGAGTTATATTCGAAATGAGAAGAGACTAAATTGGATCGAATCATATTCGAAGTGACATAAAGTTGATTGAATCAAATTACGAGACTTTTAGACATTTCATTTATACGCTTTAAATAAATAAATTATTTTTTTTTAACTGTTCGGATTTTTAAAATTACTAGTTAGTGCCAACGATCATACAAAATAGATCAATACACTATTACTTTAACATTGCAACTTAATTGGCCTCTACAACTTACATATTTTAGCTCATAAACTTTCACATACATTAGGGTTTCATCTTTATTAACAAAATGTATTGACCTTTTTTTTGTAAAATTAATAGGCTTTTAGTCTGTTTAAAGGTAAACTGAAGTAAACAGTTAACCTTAAAACGGCCCGGTTAAATGTTTCTATATATCATGATATTATATATAATCCTAAGCATCAATATAAAGTTTGAGTAATTAAGATCATCAAATGCGTAATCATCTCTTATATATCATGTCCACTAATTACCTCGCATTACTTCTTTTAGGTGGTCAGCATATAAATACAAAGTCCACGTACACTTGGAAATTAAAGCTCTGTTTTCAGTTCATAATATGGATCTAAATATAAATAAGCTCATGCTATGTGATCGGATTTATTTGGAACACCTTATGAAATAACTGATTTTCTTTAAAAACTAAAGTTGTAGAGATATATATTTTCATAGTTTCTATGATTAAAGAGCTATGAACCACGTACGTAGAGAAATAAAAAAGATAACACCATAAAACTCACAAATTTTAAGGGATACTTAATTAATTTCCTACCTATGAGCCATATTTTTATGAGTAATATAAATATAAATGCATGTTCCCATCATGCCTTAGGGAGAAAGAAAAAGAAAAAGAAAAAGAAATAGAAGGAAGGGAGATAAAAATTTGAGTTTAAATAACAAACTGAAACTCGACCACACTTAGATCAAATGAATCTATCCCATCTTTTCGACTGGGGCCATTTTTTTTTTTTTTTTGGATGTTGTTAATTACGAAAAGTCAAATGGAACCCAATGTCACATTCACTAACATGCATGTCTCTCAATTTTCCTATCCATGTGATGCCCACATGAAATTATTCCTTAATCAGTGCCTTAAATTCAATCTTAACTAGTGTTTAAATTATGAACATATTTAAATGTATAACATACGACGAGCGACCAGCCATTGTCCTCTATATAACTGTCATGATAGACACGCATCTCTATAGGCTATAGACCTAATTAGTAGTACTTAGATTCTTCTCAAACCTCAAAAATAATGTCCAAAACTTTGAACTTTAGAATTTTATTTTTTATCTTTTTTCTTCTCTTCACTTCTATAGCAACAACTTCGAACTACGAGCCTATCCGTACTCAACCTTCGCACCGCCTGCTGCAAAGTACGATGTCGCAGCAATTCCTCGTAGCACACAACCTCATTAGAGGAAGCCTCGGCCTCCCCCTGCTCCAATGGAGCAACGCACTCGCGGTCTACGCCTCGTGGTGGGCGAGCCAGAGGAGCGGCGATTGCGCTTTGGTGCACTCCGATTCTGACTACGGAGAGAACATCTTCTGGGGCGCAGGCACGGCGTGGCGGCCAAAGACGCGGTTGCAGCTTGGGCAGCTGAGAGCAGCTTTTACAACTACGGTTCGAACTCGTGCCAACCGAACCAGGATTGCTCGCACTACACCCAAATTGTCTGGAGGACTAGCTTGTGGATCGGGTGCGCGCAAATTGTGTGCGCGACTGGGGACACTTTCATTACATGCAACTATGATCCCCATGGCAATGTCATAGGCCAGAAGCCATATTAGACTCTTTAATTATCTCCTAAGGAATTTTGAGAAGAGGTGATATATGCTTCATATATATATACTTTGATTATGGCACACTAATTCTCAAACATATATATATATATATATATATATATATAATATATATATATATATATATATATATATATATATATATATGTGTGTGTGATTTTAGGTTTTTATCTTAGGCCAGTTGGTTTAATATATTTCTGTATTCTATCTCTCTTTCTCTCTCTCTATATATCTCTAAACTTATTAATTGAGAGTACTGAAGGTGCCACGTGTTGTGCCCTTCGCGTCTCCCCCCCCCCCCCCCCCCCCCCCCCCCCACTCCCCCTTCTCTCTTCCGCCTCTTTGTATTTTCAGATCCGACGATGATCCGTGGTGCTGAAGTGCCACGTGCCGTGCCCTCCGTGCTTCCCCCCCACCCCCCCGCTCCTCCCCGCTCCTCCCCGCTCTTCCGCCTCTTTGTATTCTCAGATCCGACGGTGATCTGCGTGTTCCGTAGATGTTCGGCGGTGGGAAGTGCCACGTGCCGTTCCCTCCGTGCGCCCCCCCCCCTCTTCTGTCTCTTCGCTGTTTCGGCAGGGTCGCCCTCCTCTTTGTTAGGTTGTGCCCTTTGTAGTTCTCGAAGGGTCGCCCTCCTCACTCTCCTCTTGGTTACCCTGTGCCCTTTGCGGTTCTCTAAGGGTCGCTCTCCTCTTGGTTACGCGGTGTGCCCTCTTCTCTCCATCGTACGGCTCTCCTACAACGATTCGGTGGTGATCTATGTGTTCCCGAACGATTTGGCGGCTCGGATCGCCGGTAGGGTTTGTTTTGTTCGGCTGCTCTTCCTTGCAGGTGTGTGCCCTCTTTTCGCTGCCTCTCTTTTCCTCTCTTTGGTGTCTCAGCCACTGTGTGCCGCCGTCATTTTTGACGATCCGACGACAATACATGGGTTTGGATTTGATCCAATGGTTGGTGGGTTCGAAATCCATCGGATGGTTCTTCTTCTTTTACTTTCCCTTCTTGCAGGTTCGTGTCCTTTCATGTTTGCTAAGGCTATTTGGTTGTTGGTTATGATGGCATGTATTAATAATCTAGGGCTACAGTCCTACCTCTCTACAGATTTTCCATATTATTACCTATGGATCTCAATAACGGAAAGATTCATACCAGATTTATGCCACTTATTGTCTATATATTTTTGGGGATATTATAGAGATTTATTTCAAATGAAATTCCCTTATCTTTTATATCTTCTATTTCCTTTTGCAGATGAACTACTCTCAGTTAATAAGTTTAGAGATAAAAAGTTTAGAGATATTCGTTTTTTCAGAAAAAAAATTTGTTTCATTATTTTTTTACCATACATATATATCTTTTCTAGCTTTTTTATATTGAGAACAATGATTTCCTAGATTGTCTTCTCATTGCTGTTGCTAGAGCTTATATTCTGCTCTCATCCTCCTAAAGTACTTACTTTATTTATAAATTTATTTATTTATTTAAGTTTACAAATCTTCACTTTTTCAGAAAAAAAATTGTTTCATTATTTTTTTACTCTATATATATATCTTTTCTAGATATCTTTTCTAGATTTTTTTTGATTGCCAACAATGATTGCCTAGACTAGATTGTCTTCTTATTGCTGTTGCTACAGCTTATATTCTACTCTCATCCTCCCAAACTACTTTATTTATAAATTTATTTATAAATTTAGATGTTTATATATATGTAAGCAATGCTACCTTACTATTTGTCCATGCGTATCATCAACATCATCGGTGTTCTGTTTACTCTTGCATACCAAGGCAATTTCTCATTCTCATTTCCCCACCTATTAATTGTTCATTTACTTTTTTACAAATTAACTTCACTGATTTTTTAATGTTGCCTATGCCATTCTTTGATAGGTCTCTATAAAATCCTGCTTTTCTTACTTTGCTTCGAAGGTATGATTGTTTTTCTGCATTTTCCTTTTTATATGGTTCAGCTCGGTTGCCTGCTCACTGCACAGTGTTTGATTGGTTCGGCGGTACTTTCGGTTGTTTGTGTTTCTCCTTTGTGATCTTAGTAATTTTGGTTCTCCGTGTTTTCCCACTGATTTTGCTGTTTACGTAGGCTTTTTCCTTCATTTTGTTCTACTCATTTGATTCTTTTGAACTCCTTTTTTTTTTTTTTTTTTTTTTTTTTTTTTTTTTTTTTTTTTGTGTTACCTTTACCATGTTTTACTGCTTTTCCTAATATTTTCCATATTATTACCTATGGATCTCAATAACGGAAAGATTCATACCAGATTTACGCCACTTACTGTTTATATATTTTTGGGGATATTATAGAGATTTATTTCAAATGAATTTCCCTTATCTTTTATATCTTCTATTTCCTTTTGCAGATGAACTACTCTCAGTTAATAAATTTAGAGATAAAAAGTTTAGAGATATTCGTTTTTCCAGAAAAAAAATTTGTTTCATTATTTTTTTTACCATACATATATATCTTTTCTAGATTTTTTATATTGAGAACAATGATTTCCTAGATTGTCTTCTCATTGCTGTTGCTAGAGCTTATATTCTGCTCTCATCCTTCTAAAGTACTTACTTTATTTATAAATTTATTTATTTATTTAAGTTTACAAATCTTCTCTTTTTCAGAAAAAAAAGTTGTTTCATTATTTTTTTACTCTATATATATATCTTTTCTAGATATCTTTTCTAGATTTTTTTTGATTGCTAACAATGATTTCCTAGATTGTCTTCTTATTGCTGTTGCTACAGCTTATATTCTTCTCTCATCCTCCCAAACTACTTTATTTATAAAATTATTTATAAATTTAGATGTTTATATATATCTAAGCAATGTTACCTTACTGTTTGTCCATGCGTATCATCATCATCATCGGTGTTCTGTTTACTCTTGCATACTAAGGCAAATTCTCATTCTCATTTCCCCACCTATTAATTGTTCATTTGCTTTTTTTCAAATTAACTTCACTGATTTTTTAATGTTGCCTATACCATTCTTTGATAGGTCACTATACAATCCTGTTTTTCTTACTTTGCTTCGAAGGTATGATTGTTTTCTGCACTTTCCTTTTTATATGGTTCAGCTCGGTTGCCTGTTCACTACACAGTGTTTGATTGGTTCGGCGGTACTTTCGGTTGTTTGTGTTCCTCCTTTGCGATCTTAGTAATTTTGGTTCTCCGTGTTCTCCCACTGATTTTGCTGTTTACGTAGGCCTTTTTCTTCGTTCTGTTTTACTCATTTGATTCTTTTGAACTCTTTTTTTTTTTTTTTTTTTTTTTGTGTGTGTTCCCTTTACCATGTTTTACTGCTTTTCGGATTTTTCCTTCGGATTTTTCCTGCTACTTACTTTACGAGAATTGCCTTCAAAGCAGGCTGTGGTATAGGAGGGTGCTTAATTTCCAGCCATATTGTGGTCTTACCGGTTCGGCTCGATGTTTGGATGGCCCGTGTGTTGGCAACCGCATGCCCCGGCTTGGCGCGATGTTTTGGATGACCTGTGCGCGGGCAACCACATGCCCGAGTGATGTCTGGATGGCCCGTGCATGGGTAACCGCATGCCCCGGCTTGGCGCAATGTTTTAGGATGGCCTGTGCGCGGGCAACCACATGCCCGAGTGATGTCTGGATGGCCCGTGCATGGGCAACCGCATGCCCCGGCTTGGCGCGATGTTTGGATGGCCTGTGCGCGGGCAACCACATGCCCGAGTGATGTCTGGCTGGCCCATGCATGGGTAACCGCATGCCCCGGCTTGGCGCGATGTTTGGATGGCCTGTGCGCGGGCAACCACATGCCCGAGCGATGTCTGGATGGCCCGTGCATGGGCAACCACATGCCCCGGCTTGGCTCGATGTTCGGCTGTCCTGTGCGCGGGCAACCGCATACCCGGGCTTGCGCACCTTACTGTTGGATTTGTTTTTGATTTGATTTGTTTTGTTTTGTTTTTGTTTTTGTTTTTTTTTCTTTTTTTTTTCCTTTTTTTGTTTTGCCTGTGATTTTTTTCTCCTTCTTTACCTCCTTTCAGGCTTTTCGTTTCCTTCCTTCCTCGCAGCGATTTTGCTTCAAAATGTGCTTACTTTTTAAACCTCTTTTGCTTCTTCCACACACCCCCCCCCCCCCCTATTGCCTTACTTTTTTCCCTCCTATGCTTACATGACTCTCCCAGTACCTACATTTTCTTTTTTCTTTGTTATTAACTTCTTCCTATCCTGCCCCTATTATGTGCCTCCCTTTTCCCCCTCCACCTCTGTACTTCTTGCAGCTCCTAAAATGCCGACTATTTGTCTTTCATACACTCGCCTGCTGCGTGAGATCTGCGAGGGACTACCAATTGCCATGCCACATACCGTTCTGTCTACTACTACTAGCGGCTTATTTGTGGCATATATGGATCTCCCAATTCCTCGGCAAGACTCTATTGTTGACGTCGTTCGATGTTGGGGTATACAATCACCGACATCTGATGGTGCTAAACAGATGCTGCTCGCTCTGCTATTAAGAAATTGGTTGAGGAGTTCGATTTGCAAGTTAAGGATGTTAACTACGATGACAGTTTGTTCTACAAGGGTTTATACGACCATCTCTCTACGGATTACAATACTCTATTTGGTGAATATAACAGGTTATCAAGTGATTATAACTTCTTGAGGGACTGTTACATTACTACTCTTTCTGAAAAAAACGAATACCTGACCGAACGTCTTAAGATTCATCGCGCTATTGAGGACTGTCATGCCCTGATGAATCACCTTCATCCAGCTGGCCCTGTTGATCCAGCTGGCTCTGTTGTTGGCTCTACTCCGTCTGATGCTATGTCCGTTCACTCTGGTTAGATGTCCAACTTTTCCCTAAGAGTTGAGGGTCTTTGCAAGTATCCGCATTATGCCCCTGATGGTTCTTCCTTCGTATCTCTTGGTTCTGTGTGGTTCGTACCTGGTTCTGTTTTTTTTTTTCTTTTTTTTTTTTTTTTTTTTTCTTTCCCCCACTTTTGTTCAGCCTCCTTTAGCCGTGTGGTTTATACTTGCACTTTTTTGGGTTTTTGGTGGTTTCAGCCTCCTTTAGCCGTGTGGTTTATACTTGCACTTTTTTGGGTTTTTGGTGGTTTCAGCCTCCTTTAGCCGTGTGGTTTGTACTTGCACTTTTTTGGGTTTTTTTTTTTTTTTCCTTTTTTTTTTTCTTCCTTCTTATTTGTTTCCTCTCTTTATCTTATTTGTTTCTTTGTTGGGTCTCTGATTTTTTGCTGGATACTGCGCATGGCCCTATAATATATATATGTGTGTGTGTGTTGTGTTGTGGGTGTGGGTGTGGGTATGGGTGCATGCAGTGTGTGTGTGTGTGTGTGTGTGTGTGTGTGTGTGTGTGTGTATTCTTGCATATATGTGTGTGTGTGTCGGTGCCAAGTTGTGTTTTGTGTACAGTTGTTGTTTTCCTTCCAAACATTTTTTCTCTTCAAATGAAATCTGGCTTTTGTTGGTTTGGTCTACTCTGTTCCCTCGGTTTTCTTCGCTGTTTTTCTCGGGTTGTTCTTCCTTATGTCCTATTTTCTGTGGGTCGGTGGCAATGATGATGTGCGGGGTGGGCTGCGATTTTTTTGAGGGGCAAATTTATGCTTTAGCGGCT
>CM054935.1:508541-516041 GCA_029168755.2 Tillandsia fasciculata | reverse complement strand
AGCTGGTAGGTAGTCGTTGATGAACTTTAAAATATCTACCGCTTTTTAAAAATAAAGCTAGACCTTATAGATTTACTCTTTCGTAGACTATCCTTATTTCATTTATTGCAGAATTGTATACGGTGGAATTTCAGAAACGGGGCCTTCCGCACGTGCACATTTTGGTATGGTTACATGTTGATCATAGATACTTAACGAGCAGTCAAATCGATTCAATTATTTCGGCGGAGATACCTGATAAGGTTAATGATCCGGAAGGTTACGCGGCTGTTGAAAAATTTATGATACATGGCCCATGTGGGCTGGCAAAATCCGGGGCGCCCTGTATGGTAAAAGGCCGATGTTCAAAATATTTTCCGAAAGATTACAATAATGGGACGCTTATTAGTGATGATGGATTTGCAATATATAGAAGGAGGAATAATCAAAGAACTGTTATGAAGAATGGCATTGAGCTTGATAATAGATATGTTGTCCCACACAATTTAACATTGGTTCTTAAATATCAGGCACATATTAACGTTGAATGGTGTAATAAATCAAGACTTATAAAATATTTATTCAAATATGTTAACAAGGGGCCTGATCGATCTGCCGTTATTATAGAAAACAATGTTGCTTCTGATGGCTCTACTTCTACTCAGCGTTATAAACAAGTTGATGAAATCAAACAATATCTTGACTGTCGATATCTGTCGGCTTACGAGGCTATTTGGCGGTTATTTGATTTTGATATTCATTTTAGAGAACCGTCTGTGGAAAGACTAGCTGTTCATCTGCCAATGATGAATAATGTTACTTATCGTGATGACGAAAACTTAGAGGATGTACTTGGGCGTCCTAATATAGACAAAACAATGTTTACAGTATGGATGGACATGAACCAAGCCAACGAGAGTGCTCGCGAACTCACATATGCAGAATTTCCAACTAAATGGGTGTGGCATCCAAAAGAGAAGTTTTGGTCAAGTCGAAAACAGGGCAATCGCATTGGGAGGATAATTTACGTTCACCCAAGTGCTGGTGAACTTTATTTCCTACGAATGCTTCTAAATGTGGTTAGAGGTCCAAGAAATTATAAAGAAATTAGAACTGTTGGTGGTGTCGTTCATGAAACATTTCGCTCTGCATGTGATGCTCTTGGCCTACTTGGTGATGATAGAGAATGGCGCGAAGCACTACATGAGGCATCACTTTGGTCCTCTTCGAGTCAACTTAGACAATTATTTGTAACATTGGTTATGTATTGTGAGGTAGCAAATCCAATTGATTTGTGGAAAGAGTATTGGGAATTGCTTGCTGATGATATTATACATAGGCTACGGAATATTCTTGGACTTCAAAACTTAATCCTTCCACAAGCCGACATTCAAAATCATGTCTTGGTTGAGCTCGAAATTTTATTTAATAAAAACGGGAGCTCACTTGATCATTTTGGGTTACCTCTGCCTAATAGGGTGGTTATTGATCAGTTGAATGATAGACTTCTCAGAGAAGAGATGGATTACAATGTAGACGAATTAGTCCAAGAACATGCACGATTATTCTGCGGGTTAAATGATGAGCAGAGAAAAATATACGATGCTGTTTTTACATCAATAAATGGCCAAAATGGAGATGTAATATTTGTTTACGGTCACGGTGGAACGGGAAAGACGTACCTGTGGAAAACTATTATCTCCAAACTTCGTTCCGAAGGGAAGATTGTGCTAGCCGTTGCTTCTTCAGGCATAGCATCACTTTTACTACCTGGTGGCCGGACAGCTCATTCCAGATTTAAGATACCTATTAAGATTGATGATTCTTCAATTTGCGAAATTAAAAAGGGAACGCAACTTGCAAAATTAATTTCTTTCGCTAGCTTAATAATTTGGGATGAAGCACCTATGAATCATAGGAACTGTTTTGAAGCCTTAAATAAGTCTCTAAATGATATTATGGGTTTGGATGGTCCAGCCACTGGTCAAAAATTATTTGGAGGTAAGACTATTCTTTTAGGGGGTGATTTTAGACAGATACTTCCAGTTGTTGTGGGTGGCACGAGACATGATATTATTAATGCATCGCTCACAAGATCTCACATTTGGAATAAGTGTACACTGTTTCGGCTGAATATTAATATGCGATTGCTACACGGTCCTTCTATAAATGAAGTATCTTATTCAGAACTGGCAGATTTCAGTAAATGGGTGCTAAATGTTGGTGATGGCAAGATAAATGCTATTAATTTAGACGGGGAAGAGGAAAGCACTTGGATAAAAATTCCAGAAGACTTACTTATAAAAAATACTGACCATGGAATAGAAAGTATTGTGAAAGAGATATACGATGATATTGAATCAAACTACGGAAATTCTGCTTACTTAAGAGACAGAGCTATTGTTACTCCCATAAATGAAACAGCTGATGAGATTAACACATACGTGCTTACTTTAGTGCCAACTGAAGAACGCACATACTTGAGTTCAGATTCGATATGTAATTCGTCGAGGAATATCGAAAACAGTGATGTACTTTATCCAATTGATTTCTTGAATTCTTTAAAATTTAATGGAGTTCCTCATCATGAGCTGAAATTAAAAATTGGAGCTCCCGTAATGTTACTTCGCAATATTAATCAAAGTTCCGGTCTTTGCAACGGTACCCGATTGGTGATAACTCAATTAGCTCCTAGGATTATTGAGGCACAAATTTTTACTGGTAACCATATCGGTGAAAAGGTGTATATTCCTCGCATAGTCATGAATATAACAGATTCTAAGTGGCCATTCATACTTAAAAGAAGACAGTTTCCGATACGTTTAAGTTACGCCATGACGATTAATAAAAGTCAAGGACAAACATTGCATAAAGTCGGCATTTATTTATCTCAGCCTGTGTTCTCCCATGGTCAACTTTATGTTGCAATTTCTCGAGTTACTTCGAGAGAAGGGTTGCGAATCTTTATAAAAAATAAAGAGCACGAGCCTGAAGGATACACTAGAAATATTGTTTACCATGAAATATTTGAAGATTTATGATACCTAATTGTTTGTCATGTATTATTATATGTAGTCTTTTCTTTCATTTAATGCATAATGTAAATATTTCGCACAATAATAAATATTTTTTTTCCTTACTATTTTCTCTCTCTATTTGAATTTTTTTGTAGTTTTAAAAGTTATCATGGAATACGTACTGTTATCAGAATTATCATTACAACGACAGAACTGCAAAATCAAAGTTCGTATATGCCGAATATGGGAATCAACTACCCCGTTTCGGAAGGATGATATTTTCAGTCTCGACTGCTTATTAGTGGATGAAAAGGTGGTGATGTTAAACCTCACGCACGATGCTGATATCTTTTTATTTACTATTGCATATCACTTATATGTTATATTTTATGAAATATTCTTCCCATCTTATAAATGACGTTATTATGATGTTCTTTCAATTACATTAAGGGCTATTCTTTGCAAGGGACGATCCGAAAACAAGATGTAGAAGAAGTTCGATGTCGACTTACCGAAGGAAGTGTATATCTAATAGAGAAATTCAGTGTCATTCCTACAAAGAAGAGATATGCTGCTGTTGAACGCCTTTATATGCTTCAGATAAATAAATGGACCTCCTTGACCTTACTCGAAGAAAATAATGAAGACATCCCTTTATATAGCTTTACTTTCCTGACCTTCTCTCAACTTGAGAAACAGAAATACGACGATGCTGTTCTGGCTGGTATTGTTTATTTACAAAATTTCGTGTTTCTTTGATAAAAAACAAAATTTTATACTATAACAGTTTTTTCAATCTAATGTTTATTTTCTGCATATTTTTACAGATGTCTTTGGTCAAATTATAGCTGTTGGTGACATTACGCAGAAATATGTCGGCCAGACTCTTGCCACCATTAGAAATTTAGAAATTCAAGATTTAGAGTCAGTTTTTTTTTATATTGTTTACAATTAAATAAAAATTACATAAATTACATGCTATTGATTTTTTTCTCTTCTATATATATTTATTTACTGACATGTACAGAATATTGTCTCCTTTCTTATACAGGAATAATATTCTACCAATTACATTATGGGATAAATTTGCATTGGATTTCGATGATAATTATATTTCAGGAAAAAATAAAAACGTTCCAATCATAATAATCCTTGCTGGAATGACGATTCGGTCATTTAGAGGTCTGCAGTTATATTTACAATATAATAACTTTACTTTACTAATTTTAACTATTACTTATTCTGTATTTGATTGTCTACCTGTAGAGAAGATGCATTTGTCAACATGTTCAGCTTCAAAGATTTACTTTGATTTGGAAATTCCAGAAGTTTCAGATTTACTAAACAGGTTTTAGAATCAATTATGTCTTTATTTTTTCACACAGTTTCCTACTGTATTTTATTTATTTGTAAATTACTATCTGCAGCTTACAGCCTACGGCTAATTTAATACAACGAATTGATACCAATCATGATCAACTTATCAGTCCTCAAGAAGAGATGTGCTCTAACAGAAAAACCGTGGCTGAACTGTTAGCTCTCGACATTTCTACTATGCAGGTATTTGTTTTCCTTATAATACTAACATTTTACATTATTTGACTACTGTTATTTTTCCCTACTTTATATGTATGTATATAGTCACACATATTTTTCTTTCAGAATGTTAAAGTCACGTGTCAGGCTAAAGTTGTTGACATTGATACCTCATTTGGTTGGTGGTACAAAGCATGTCGCAACTGTAAAGCAGCTGTTAGAACATATGACGATACTTTCCGGTGCTCAAGTTGTAATGAAAACGACCAACCTCCTATCCCATGGTAATAATTTTAGTTCGACATTATATTCATATATAAAGTTTACATTCCTACTTAATTTCAATTAAAATAAATTGTGATTAATTATCTTCCATTTTGTTAGGTACAAATT
Source organism: Tillandsia fasciculata (assembly GCA_029168755.2). Classification (NCBI taxonomy): domain Eukaryota; kingdom Viridiplantae; phylum Streptophyta; class Magnoliopsida; order Poales; family Bromeliaceae; genus Tillandsia; species Tillandsia fasciculata. The sequence goes on along the minus strand of CM054935.1, from coordinate 511,116 downwards.
GAACATTATTGTTGACGATGGTAGTGGTACAGCTAACTTTGTTGTTTTTGGAAAGATAGCACAGGAACTTATTCGTATTCCAGCCAAAATTTAGCTATCTTACCGGGCTCAGATCAATACTCCCTTCCCCCTGCAATTAAAACAGTCATTGGTCAGATGCATATTTTCCAAATTGTACCTGATGCAGTCAGATTTACATCTGGTTTTCCATCGTTTAAAGTGATTAAAATATTTACCCTGTACTCAAATATCAAGGGAAAATCTCCTGCGGCAACAAATTTACTTATTAAATGTGAAGAACATGTCCATTCACCTGAGTCCGACAAACAAATCCAAAAAGAAATATTTGTTGAACCATCGCCGAATACTGATTGTTCCTCAGGGTAGTCAACTTACTCTCTTAATATTTTAAATAAATGTTTATACAGAAAATAATATTTTTCTGACTATTTTGTTTCTTTTTTTTTTTTTTTTCCTTTCCTGTTAATTTATAATCAGATCAGGGCAACTTCATAGCGACTTATCTGAAATCCAACATGCTAAGAGACTCCGACTCACGTATGATCTAAACCAAATTAACATCATTACATTCTTATATTTTACCGTAAACGATATTTATTGTACTTAATTATGTAAATTAATTTGTAGGTTTGATGAAGGTGCCTCTACAGATGAAACCAACAAATGAGAATTTACTATCTGTACTCCATACTATGTTTTAAATTTCGTATATGTTTTGTGTAAATATTATCTGGGATATTATCGTTTACTTAAATAGTTCCGTCTTTTTATATACTTTGTGAAATGAAATATTGGTATAGTATGCCTTTCTGCTTTCTTTCTGTCTACTTAATGCTCTGTATTTTACATATTTTTATTCGATATCCGCAGCGAAGCGCGGGTACTCCGCTAGTATTATATTAAGCTACAGTTCTTCTATATTAATATTATAAATAAAATATTATTATACTAACAATATTCATCATGTATGTAATACACCGCTGCACTGCATGGCAACTAAAACTTTTAAAGATAAATAATAACTGCGTATTATTTTATATAGTATAGAGTAAGGTTGTCCTATACTCCTATTCGAATTAATTTTCAAATATATATGTTTTCGACTTATATGTAGAAGAAGATATAACTTAACCAACCTCAGTTAATCGAGATATATATATATATATATATATATATATATATATTATATATATATATATATATATATATATATATATATATATATATATATATATTGAGCTCTTATAATTTTAAAAAATCTAGAAAATAAAATTAGTCAACGGATGTAACAGTAGAAAATTTATAAGCACCAATTATTCGTGTTTATACAAGCATAATAATCAGACTCTCTCACTAGATCTCTCTCTCTCTATATACATATTTATATATATTAATATAAATATAAAAAAAATTAAAATTATGAGATTTTGTCACGTCAGCATAAAATATCTAAAATTAATTAATATATATATATATATATATATATATATATATATATATATATATATATATATATATATATATATATATATCAAGTTGATGTAACTTATCCACAATCCATGAAACCATGCACGAGCATATACATGCCTGAAAAAATGTGGAACAAACAAAATCATCACTCACGGGTTTGCTTTTTACGTACCCCACTCGTCACGAGACTACCAACTATTTTGGTGAAAATGTACTGAATCCCCATCAACTATAAGGTGATTTTTAGAAAGGCCCTAACTTAATATTTTTTGGTAAGCAAGGTATTGTCTCAACTTTCTAATTTTTTATATCTGATTGTTGTAGGTAGTTAAGTTAAAAATTTTATCAAATTTAATAACTTTCTATATTAGCTTTTAACTCTTTTAATTTTATTTGCTAAAAAATGAGTAAAGTATTAAAATTATTCAATATATCATAAAGATGGAAAATTTCAAGTTTATTTGATCAAGATTCAATTTCAAAATGGCCTATATATAATTGAGGGGATCTCTCATACATTTTCACCCCCTATATAAAGCGACCACCACATACAAATCACAAGCAATATGACAACTCTCCTCCTCTCCTAAATAGCACCCCCACAATCGACAACATTAATTTCTTACGGATTTCATGTTTTCTATAACATCATTCAATCATCTGCTGCAAAATACGGGTCACTACACGAGTAAGCATTATGATAACAACTCTCCTCTTTCTACTCTCCTTACTAACACCTCACTACTCTGCAAATCCAATCCCCTTGTACAAGCCAAACAATAAAAACACTACCATCTACAACATTTCTAAGTCCCTCTGCATGGGCTGTTGGGCCGAGCCCATTAAGTTCCTCTATGCCCACAACCTCGTCGCGCGGCCCATTTGGAGCTCCCTTTATTGTGGGACCCACAGCTCGAGGCCCATGCCCTGTGTGGGCCGGGGAGCGGAAGGGTGATTGTGGGCCCATGCACTCGTTCTCCGCGGGCCAGTTCGTGCTCGGCGAAAACGTGTTGTTCGGGCTCGGGCCCCGAGTGTGGGGCCCACAGATGCGGTGTGGGACTGGGCTGCGGAGGAGAGAGACTAC